>VZQC01015004.1:8775357-8798682 GCA_009823505.1 Rhizomys pruinosus
AAAAAAAAAAAAAAAAAAAAAAAAAAAACAAAAAAGAAATATTACAATGTTTGGAAACACTGCATGGTCTCAACCAGAAAGAGATGCTGGTGTCTTCTGGCTTTGATGGGGAGCGCATCGCGTGGTTGCAAGGTTCCCACCAGTCTTACTCTCTATGACCTCCTGGCTTCATTCATCCACTATCATCCCAATAAATCCTGTAGGAGCTTGAGTTTGGTCCTCTTCATTCCCGCTGGGCTGTGGTCTCAGGACACTTTTTTTTTTTTTTATTAATTTTATTTCTTTCTGTATGTGTATGAATGTACTGTCTGCATGCAAGTCTGTGCACCTGTGTCATGCAATGCCGCGGAGGTCAGAAGAGGGTGTCGGATTCCCCTGGAACTGGAATTCTCCTGGAATTGGAGTTTCAGACGGTTCTCGGCCGCCATGTGGGTGCTGGGGATCGAACCCAGGTCCTCTGTAAGAGCGGTCGGCGCTCTTAACCACTAGGCCATCTCTCCAGCCTCTCTAGGCATCATTTCTAAGTCCTCTGATGTTCGCTCTTTCTGGACTCCATCCATTGGCTCAGTATGAGTCTCTCCCTCAATCCCACTGCTTTAAATAGAAGATTTCATATTAAAATAACAACTCATAAAATACTGAAATATCTGGGCAAGAGAGATGGCTCATTGGTTAAGAACATGTACTGCTCCTCCAGAGAACCTGAGTTCTGTACCCAGTACCTTTTTAGGTACCTCACAAACAACTGTAACTACAGCTGTAGATGATCTGACATCTCTGGGCCCTGTGTGCACCTGCACACATGTATATATACCTACACACACAGAACGCATACATACATAATTAAAAATAATGAAATGAATATTTGAAAAATTTGAAACATTATTCATAAATTACCAATATATTGATAAATCATATATTAATAAATGAGTGTAATAAATTAATAAAATATGGACTAATATAAAGTACTGAGACTCTGACAACACTCAAATATTAATAGTTCTATTAACACTTGTGGATGCACATGATATACTGGATTCAAGGGTGCACTAAATGTAAGGCACAGTTCTGTGTGGTCTACATGCATCATTTCTTTCAGTTCTCTTAAATGAAAATATTTAGTCATGAAGAATTTCTTACATTTCCGTAGGGCACACAATTAATTAGCTTTAGGATCTTGGCTTAATTCGCAGCATTGAGACTGGATCAGGTGTTTTTGAATGACACAACAATACTGAGTTTGCACACATTTATATTTTACATAGATTCTGCTGGAAACTGCAACACCCACTCTAGGAAACTGTGCTGTGGGAGGTCTGTGGTGGTTTGAAGAAAAATCCTCCATAAGCTCATGAATTCGAACACTTGGACCCCAGTTAGTGGAACTGCTTGTGACGATTATGAAAGCTTCAGGAGGTGAAGGCATGCTGGCATCAGGGCAAGCTTTGAGGGTTTAGAGATTCAGCCTATTCCCTGTTCTTCCTGCTTCCTGTGTGAGGATAATGTGAAGAGCCAGCTTTCTGTTCCTACCAACAGGCTTTTCTTACCTATTCCACACTTCCCCACCATGATGGACCCTGTCCCCCTGGACTGTAAGCCAACAAATCCTTTCTCCCCTAGGTTGTCTTTTGTCTCCGTGTCTAGTGGTTTTTACAAATATTTTTTTTGTTACTTTTATTTTATGCATGTGAGTGCACCTGTGTTGTGCAGTGCCCAAAGAGGTCTGAAGAGGGCGTCAGAACTGGATTTACAGATGGTTGTTAGCCTCTGTGTGGGTGCTGGGATTCAAACCCAAGTCTTCTGCAAGGGCAGCCAGTGCTCTTAACCTCTGAGCCATCTCCAGCCCTCGAAGGGTGTCTTATGCTTTAAAACACATTTTTTGTTTGGTCTTTTTCAGACAGGGTTCCCCATAACCCTAGCTGTCCTTGAACTCACTATGTAGACCAGGCTGGCTTTGAACTCACAGAGACCTACCTGCCTCTGCCTCCCAAGTGCTGGGATTAAAGGCGTGCACCACCGAACCTGGCAACTTTAAAATATGTTTTAAGAAAAAAGTGTCCCAAACTTGAGCACATATAATTTCAGCCATCTCATATTTGACAAGGGAGCTAAGAAGACACAATGGAGGAAAGACAGCATCTTCAGCAAGTGGTGTTGGCAAAACTGGATCACCACTTGTAGAAGAATGAAATTAAACCCCTACCTCTTTCCCTGTACAAAAGTCAACTCCAGATGGATCAAAGACCTCAACGTGAAACCCCAAACTCTGAAGGCAATAGAAGAAAATGTTGGCAGCAGACTACAAGACATAGGCATAGGAAAAGACTTCCTAAATCAGACAGCAGCTGTGCAAGAATTAAGGTTGACAATTGACAAATGGGACCTCATTACTCAAAAGCTTCTGTACATCAAAAGAAACAATCAAGGAAGTGAAGAAAAATCCCACAGAGTGGGAGGAAACCTCACCACAGAAACATCTGACAAAGCATTGATTTCCAGAATATATAAACTACACAAAAAACAAAGAAGAAAAAAAATGATCCACTCAATAGATGGAGTAAAGAGCTGAATAGAGACTTCACAAGTGAGGAATTAGAGATGGCTGAGAAACATCTTAAGAAGTGTTCAACATCATTAATCATTAAGGAAATGCAAATCAAAACCACTCTAAGATATCATCTTACTCCAATAAGACTGGCTAGGATCAAGAAAACAAATGATATCAAGTGCTGGAGAGGTTGTGGGGAAAGGGGAACACTCATCCACTTCTGGTGGGAATGTAAACTGGTACAGCCACTATGGAAAGCAGTGTGGAGAACCCTTGGAAGACTTGGAATGAACTTGCCACCTGACCCAGCCATACCACTCCTGGGTATGTACCCACAAGACTCATCTTACCGCAGAGATACATGCACAGCCATGTTCATTGCAGCTCTCTTCACAATAGCAAGGAGCTGGAACCAACCCAAGTGCCCCTGAACTGACAAGTGGATAGAGAAAATATGGTCCATCTACACAATGGAGTTCTATGCAGCAGTAAAGAAAGATGACATCATGAGCTTTGCATGTAAATGGCTGGAGCTAGAAGACATCATGCTGAGTGAAGTAACACAGTCCCAGAAAAACAAAGGATGAATGGTATCCCTCATCTGTGGATGCTAACACCAGTTACATAATTGTATGGCAAACTGAGCAACATCAATGTGATCTGAAAACAACTGTGCTCTTATATTGTGAATCCCTTATAAAAAGAAAAAAAGAAAAAGTGTCAGCAACAGAAAACTAACTAGCATGGGGTCACTCCATTGAATGTTTAAAGAACATAATGCCCCAGAGGGCTCAGGGTTTGGGTAGTCTCTCTTACTGCTCTACTTCAATTTTTCTTCTGAGGGGGAAGTACATTCCTGTGTTCTTGACTCCAGGGGTCAAGATTTTGGAAAGAGGTGTCTTTCTACATTTGGTATTTCTTATTAGAAATATGGAGATTTTTTTATGCATATGGAGGGCCATATAAAAGGCATCAGAGGAAAATGTTTAGAGTTGTATGTCTGGCACTTGATATGCACGATTTTACATTTCCCTCTGCAGGTAGGCATTTTTTCAGGTGAGAAAAGAAAGATGGAGTCACATGTTCAAGGACACAGAACTAGAAGTGTCAGACTGGAATTTGAACCTATGTGTGCCTAACTTCAAAGCACAATATTTTTTTTTATTTCCTATGCTGTATCATGCTATCCTGGATAATGACATTAATTATCATTGAAAGGGTAGCTGTCACATAATTTTGTTAGAAGAATTAAGAGCTGTCTGAGGAGAATGCTCTGGGTCTTTCCTCATGGGCACCACTGAAGATCATATTATAAGTTGATTGATTTATGAGAATACCAACTTTATATCACTGTCCTGTCCTTGAAAGAGCTGGTCTAAGGGTTTTGGAAATAGAATATCTTTGAAGTACATTTCTGGAGAATCAATATAAAGGTGGAACTCTAATGTATTCTAAATCGATATAAAGGAGGAAACATATTGTATTCCTTTGTAAAGCATGCAATACGACTTCTCTGTTAAATTCTCTTACATGAAAAATCTGGCTTTCTTAAAGGGAGATATCCCTTGTAATGATGGATGAGTATGTCACCTTGTTTAAAACAAGTTCTTCTCCAACTTGTTACATCATTACAGTACCATTTGTGGAGTATCTTCTGCCTAGTTTTGAAGTTCTGATTCATAGAAGGCACCAAATAAATGTCTTTTGGGTAAATGACATCGGGGAGCAAATACCGTAAGACAGAAATGTGCAGCAGGAGCAGATGGAGCCGGTGAGGTCCAGTGCTTTAAGAGTCTCAAGGCCTGAAGTGAGGATGAATATGCAAACTCCAATATGCAGTAGTTTGATCAATGCAACCAAGGAAATGTTCTTTTATTATTTATCATCCATTTATTCAAAAGTACTTTATATTGAGCTCCTACTCTGGGTTGTGCTAGAGGCTGAGGGCTGACGTACAGTGGAGGGAATAGAAGGGATATGTGCCCTGCTCCCTGAACATACTGCTTTTCCTGAAAACCTGCATATCAGATTCAAAGAGTATGGGTCCTAGTCCACACTGCCTGGGTTCGGGCCCTCTAGCTTACTACCTCTGTGACTTTGGGTGAGTTATTTAACCTTTCTCTGTCTTAGTCACCTCTGTCCTAGGAACTTAAACATCTTATATGTACAAACCTCACAGAATTATGAAGATCAAGTGAATTTATATTTAAAACATTTAGGTTACTGGAGCTAGAATGATATTCATCACTAAGCAGAGAGAATTATTTATAATAAAACAGAGTTCTAAATTTTGACAAATCCACATTCTGTATGTAGTACTGATGACCTTTAACTCAACACTTAAAAAAACCTTAAAAGTTTATCCATGTACTACCAAACATTACAAATAATACTTAGTGTCAGTCAGATGGGGTCCATTTCCATAGACCTAATAGCTGCAAAGATCTGTTTCCAAGGGAAGATCATCGACTGCAGCCTCCAGTGCTTGGTACCACATTCTATTAAGCGCTCTTCAGAAGGCCCAGGTTGGATGTCCTTACTCCTACTCCATTGGCCAGTGGGAAGTTGATCCTTGGCCTGGCCTGCCAAAGGACATAAACATAAGTAAATAGTCATGAAAATCCATTTGTTAGGATGTGGGGAGTCCTTAGTAAAGCTCTTTGCACAAAGCACTCCTTAAGGGTCAGATGTCACTACATGTGCATCACTGCAGGTGTGTGTCATATGCAGGGATGTGTCATGCAAGAAGTCATACACAACACTGGCAATCAGGTAAGGAGCACAGCACCTGGGCCTGAGTATGAGATCCGTGCAATAAGCCTGGTGGAGACTTAGAGAGTGTGGGTGTAAGGGTGGGAGGAGGTGAGAGTCATGTTCTGAACTTGTTATGATTCTCCATCTTTTTTAAGCAGGGTGAAGGGGGGCGGGAAGAATGGGAGCCCCTGACTTTTGCCAAATGGTCAAGAATAGGAGCCAAACTGGAACGGTCTGTTGCAGAAAGGAGAAAGTAGATAACTGCTCTTTTGGGGGCCTAGAGGAAATCTCTGTATTTCAACTGATACAGGAAGTAGATCCCCTGACGAACAGTAATGAAAGTTTATTCTAGGCAAAGGAAACAATATAAAGACAAAGGCTTCCAATATTCTACACTATTTGGTTAATTGTTGAGAGCTTGAAAATTCAAGTTACCGGAATATTTTCAAGAGAAGAGGGAAGAGAGCCAAGCAGAGAGGCAGCCATTTAGGATCCCGAAAGTCTCAAGGCATGCCTGGATATCTTTAAGAGGTTGAAAAAGAACGAGCACCCCACTTCCACATACTGAACGGCTGCTTAAGGGTGCAATCTGAAACAATTTTTTAAAATAGAATGTTGCTAATATTTCTACAATAACCAGTCTGAAGAATCTGGCATTTAAAGACAAATTTTTCTCAAATGCCCACTGCGGAGAAGTGTCTGAAAGTGTTTCTTAATTGTTAGATAAAACTATTTCTGTATGTGGTTGGAATGAGTGTTTTTAAACACCACCCTTCAAACAGACCATCTTGCTGGCCATGAGTGGCTGGGATGGCTGTGCTAAGTGGCTTAATAAAGAGGCTGTTGTCTCTTTTCTGCATGTCCTGCCTCCACATCAAAGCATAATTTTACTTTTCTGCTGGGTAAGTGCCCTGAAAGGCTGCTATAGGTGTGCAGCCCACCCTAAAACCAACAATTAGCCAAGTTGCTTCTGTGTAGCCAGACTGGAAAAGGCTTTTAAAAGTCCTTCTGCCAAGATGTGCTTTAATCCATCAAATTCAAATAAGCCCTGTGCACATTTATCAAAGCCATGAGTTCACCAAGATGTCTTGGGCAAATACTAGTTCTTAAACAGCTTCTGCTGGAACACAAACTTTTCAAAGGGTCGAGTGGACTTGGGCTGGCCACCATTTCACAACTGAGGCAAAATGAGACTATTGGACTTGCTTTTGAGGCTTGGATCTGGATGCCCCTCTGCCGCTATGACCCCTTCAAGAAATCCACATTGCCATGTGCTCCTGAACTTGTCCTTTCTTGAATGCACAGACTAGAGTTTGTAGTGTGTGGTTTAGCCCATAAGCACTTGTCTGACACTTTCTTGCAATTGTCACTGCCAGCCATTGTTACCTCCTTTAACACCAGCTGAATGAGAAGGCTGTGACGAAGGCACCCACGGTTCTTACCGTGCTAAGAACATAACTGAAGTCTCTTCGCTCTGGAGCTCTGCTAGTGTTCCTGCTGTGTGGAATGTCTGTTTCCTCTTTTTGTTATTGGACTGTTTTGATGGATATAACTAAGTACCATAGGCTGGGTGGTTTAGATAATTTGTCATAGCATGGAGATGGGAAAGTTTAAGAGCATGGTGCTAAGAGATTCAGAATTGAGAGAGAGTCCTCTTCCAGCCCTGAAGATAGCCACCTCCTTCTCCCGTGGGAGACTGGCTTCTTTCCTCCTCCTCTTCATACAAAACCACTAATCTCAACATAGGGTCTCCACATTCATACTTATTGAACTCAACCTCTCGAAGTCCCAACACCAAATATCATCCCGTCCAAATTATAAATTTTTGGAGCACACACTTCAGTCCATAGCAGATATTAAAATTTCCTATCCTTCAAGATTTGGCTCAGACGTCAGTTTCTCCAGAAAGTTTTCTCTGTTCCCTGATTACAGTCTGAACTTCCTCTTATCACATTACAAATCATATTGTTCTATTATAGAGTATCTATTTGTGCCCCTCAATTGTTATCGGTAGTAGTAATATGGTATGAGACAGGGTCTCGTGATATAGCCCAGGCTGGCCTCAAACTCATGATTCTTTATCATATGCTTCCCCGATGCTGAGCTTACAGGGGTGCACCACCATGCTTGGCTTTTCTCCCATATTACATTGTGAACCACGTGAGGTGGAGACCAGCCCTTTGCCTCTATTCCTAGTACACAGAACCATACAGTAAGTGCTGACTTACTAGAAGTAGGCGATGAGCAATTACTTTTAGAAGAAATGCATAATAAATGAAGTGGTTGTCCACTGCTTAAATGAGTGTTACCATCCAAGAATGTCAATTCATATTCCAGATACTGTGAGAGCAGTTTTGTCAGGGCTTGCCAGCTGACCAACCTTCTAATGGGGATAGAAGGGAAATAGCTTTACATATGTTCAGGGAGTCCTGACTTCTCAGCCAATGTGTTCAACTTTTGTTTGATCCCTTTAGAAAACCATCACCAGTTTAAGTTAAAGCATATCTCTGAATGCAGGAAATCAGATCCTGAATGCAGAGTCTGTATGAGCAACTATCCTCTGGGCGGGATGGCAGAATCCTTTTAGGCATCAATGCTTGACAGGTGGCAACTGTTTGTTCTTTTCATTCTTTTGCTGACAATCTTACATCTGCAGGCCTTGTGCATTCATCTGACAGACAGGGAGGAAATTCACATACACTGAGACCAGGGAGAGAAAAATACTTCTGCTCTGTTCTCTGCTTTATCTTGGTACGCAGTAGCTCCTTGGGAAACAGATGTTGAGTGGATGAATGTCTAAACATTTTTTTCCTCAGCAGGATCTTGGGCTTCCCCTTTCCCAAGAATATTAAGGTTTATCAAGGAATTCCGATGATCTCAGTTATCCCACACCTGAAGGGAGAGGCAGTTCAGGCAGGATGCTAAACCTATGGGTTAGGAGTGGAAGATGTGTCTGCTGTACCCACTGACTGATTATTTGTGATCCCCAAGTTCTGACGAGCACTCATCTTCTTTATTTGGGGATAACTACTTGCTTCTCCAATTCTATACTAAAGCCCATGGTTCTAGCTTTTGGAGATCCATATAATTCTAGGTTATTGTCTTTGGACTGTTACTAAACAGTCTTTTCTAAATGACCATTCAAGAGTTGAATGCCGGTCTGGAGAGATGGCCTAGCAGTTAAGAGTGCTTACTGCTCTTGCAGAGGACCTGGGTTTGATCCCCAGCACCCACATGGTGGCTGAGAACCATCTGAAACTCCCATTCCAGGAGAACTCCAGTTCCAGGGGAATCCGACACCCTCTTCTGACCTCCGCTGCATCGCACGACACGGGTGCACAGACCTGCATGCAGACGGTACATTCATACACATAGAGAAAAAAGAAAAGAGTTGAATGCCTGGCAATTCTCATAAAGTATACCCCCATCACCACACTCCGAGTCCTGTGGGCTGTCACCGTGCTTCCATTCTGACGGTCTTCTAGGGAATCAGGCAGCATGATGGTTAGTTTTACTTGCCAACCTGACACAGTGTTGAGTCACTTGGGAAGGGAGTCTCAAGGAGTGATTCTTTAGAACAGGTTGGCCTGTGGACTTATCTGTGGGTGGCTGTTTCTCGGTTACACTCATCCAGGTGGGAAAAATCTCCCCACTGTGGCTTTGTTCCCTGAGCAGATGAGCCTGGGTGGTATAAGAATGGAGGAAGCACTCGGGAGGCAGAGGCAGGCAGATCTTTGTGAGTTCAAGGCCAGCCTGGTCTACAGAGTGAGTTCCAGGACAGCTGGGGCTATAGGGAGACCCTGTCTCGAAAAGATAAAAAAAAAAAAGGCAGATACGTGAGTGGGGTAAACTGATTGTCATGATTGCTTCTTGTAGAGAGAGTATACACTCATGGAATACAGCTTTGCTGCTCTTCAGTTAGGCAGGACTTTCAGGAGTTGAACTAGGAATATATAATTTGTGGGAGGATCAAATATATGGGGCCTAACCCTTGATTGGAGTCTGTAAGAAAGAATGATTCTGGCATTTGGTGTATTAATAACTCTTCTCTAAAAGCAAATAATAATAAACTGAAGCTGCAGCTTTGCCAAGTGTGGAAAACATTTTTTTTTTCCTATCACCAAGGACAGGAGTACATTTGGTGCTTTGTGGTTTGCATAGTAGCATGTTTTTATCTGTGTGAAGGCATGATTATAAACTGATGATGATTTGCTTTTTTTTTCTTTGTTTTTTGTTGGTATTACTTCCTCATGGTCACAATGTGACCTTGTCAGACCCTCCTGTTTTGCGAAGTTGTTTATAGTCAGTGAAAGAATACTCTGACCTTGGTTAAGAATACCAGCCTNAAAAAAAAAAAAAAAAAAAAAAAAAAGAGAAAAAGAATGGAGGAAGCAAGCTGAGAACCAGCACGTATCCATTAATTCATTGTTCTCTGCTCTTGACTATTGTTCTAGTTTGCTTTCAATTGCAATGACAAAGCTGACCAATACCAACTTGAGGAGGAAAGGGTTTATTTGTCTTACATCTCCCTGGTCACAGTTCATCACTGAGGGAGCCCAGGGTAGGAACTCAGAGCAGTAAACTGGAGGCAGGAGCTGGAGCACAGGCCATGGAGGAACGCTGCTTACTGGCTGCTGCCCTGGCCCATGCTCATCCTGCTTGATTATACAGTACAGAACAACCTGCCCAGGGGTGGCACAACTGACAGTGGGCACGTCACTCAATAATCCAGAAAATACTCCACAGACATGGCCACAGGCCAGTCCAATGGAGACAATTCCCCAACTGTGGGGGAATTCCACAACCAAGGTTCCCTCAGCCAAGGTTAGTCATAACTTTGAAGTCTGTTGAATATAAAATTCATGGATTCCACTCCAAATCTACTGTTTCTGAGTCAAACACAGGTAGGGGATAAGAGCAGGAATCACCCAACTCTGAGTTTGAGTTTGTGAGGTATCCCATCCTACCCTGATCCCCCATCTCTCTTTACTCTCAGATGTCAAGCTTCCCGGCCGCTAGCAGGAGGAAGTGTTCTGCTCCTAGCTGTGTTTTCAATCTCTGGTTCTCTTCTTGTAGATCTTGCTAATGGCTTGCTATTTTATACTTGTTTATTCCAGTTTTTAATAATACCATATGTAATTGGTTAGTTCAACTCTGCTGAAACTTTTCCTGAAATAATTTGCTGGTGATCCTGGAGGCCTGCCCGCCTCATCTTCCAGCTGCTAAAGCAAAAAGCAATGGACAGTCCAGTTTCCAACTTGAACATGGAGAAACAAAAAGAAAGTTCAGTGACCTTATTTCCAATGGCATGCAAGGTGTGTTCTGGAAATGCCACCCTCTCTGCTCTAGGGCATCACCTGGCATCAGGTGACTCTCCAGTTGAGAGTCCCTTAATGATGGACAGCCTACATTAGGCAGTCTTCCCTATCACCTCCAGAGCGCAGTAACTGAGCAGGTAGGCTACCGTGCATGCAAAGGGACTCCATCTAAGGTAGGAGACACTTTCTCTTCTGCCTGCCTCTTGCCTGTTCAGGCCTCTGTACATCACAACAGCCTCGGGATGATGCGACTTCATTTCCGCCCAGGAGTTCTAATTAGCTTGTGAGGGTAGGTGGATGATGCCCACACAGTCTTCAGAATTCTGGTCTACATGGCCCATGGATGAAGAGTATTCATTCTGCATTCAGCTCTGGGCAATATGAGTTTTCTCTTCAACACCATTGTTCTGTTGCCCCCATGGTCTGTTCCCCATTCTTTACTCACATCCTGTAGTCCACTATTGTTGTTTGAGACAGGTTCTCCCTGGAGCTCCAGCTAGCCTGGGACTTGCTATGGAGACCAGGTTAGCTTCAATATCACAGAAATCTGTCTGCTCTGCTTCCTGTGTGCAGGCATTACATGTGGTATACCACCATGCCTGGCCCAATACCCAATGTTTTAAACTTCTTCAGCTGTTATAATTTGTTGGTTAGTTTTCAGAACACAGCTCTTCTCTTGCTTCTCCTCAAGTTGGACTCTAAGTGGAAGGGAGATGTGTCTCATGTGAGTTTAAGGAGGAGGTGGGGTGGAGGAAGACCAGGAAGACCTGATCTTTGAATTCATCTCAAATAATTGGACTTTTCACTGGTGACTGTTGGATAGTGGCTGCTCAGAGCATCTCCCCGGATGTGTAGATCTCTGGAACACCCTACATTGGATACCATCTGTTTTGTATTTTCAATGAATATTTCATTTTAGAACATTTTTTGTTGCACAGAATCATGCTGACGATGGTACACAGGGTTACCATGCATGGCACACCCAGCTTCCTCTATTAGTAATACCTTACATTATTTCAGTACATTTGTCATAATTAATGAACCAATAACGATGCATTTTTGTGAACTGGAGCCCATGTTTATGAGGTTCCCTATGCTTTTCCCACCCCCAATTTCCTGTTTCTGTTCGGGATCCCGTCCAAGATTCCGTATTTTATTTAGTCATCCTGTCTCCTTAGGTAGTTCTTGGTTTCAATATTTTCTCCAAATTCTTTGATTGTTTTTGATGACTTCCACAGTCCAGAGAAGTAGTAGGCAATTAAGTTATGGGATATTGCTATGATGGCTAATCTTGGCTGTCAACTTGACTGGATCTGGAATGAGTTAAATGTAAGGCACTGGGCATGCCTATGAGGGATGCTCTCTATTGTATTATCTGAAGGGCGAAGACTCGCCCTAAAAGTGGCAGCATCTTTTAGTGGAAGCCCAGATAAAAAGAGGCAGAAGTAAAAATCTGTTCTTTTTCTGGCTTGCCTTCACTCTCGCTGGCCAGCTCATCCACCCTGTTGCTGAAGCAGCAGCTGCCTTCTTTCAGTCATATCAGAACCTGGCTTCTCTGACCTCTCAAAGTGGGTTGCATCCCAGTGGCTCTCCAGGAATTTCAGCACGAGATTTGGAGTGCTGAGACATCCCTGTGGACTGAACAGCTGTACTGGGTTCTCAGCTTCTCCAGTGTGAAGACAGCCATTGACAAACTACCTAGACTGTACTGTGTAAGATATGTAATAAATGCCATTTAAATAGACATTCATTCTGTCAGATCTGTTTCCCTGGAGAATGCTGACTAATACAGCTACTCAGTTTAAATTTGTCTGGTGTATATTTCATGATGAGTCTGGGGTTATGGGTTTGAAAGGGCTGGAGAGATGGCCTAGTGGTTAAGAGCGCCGACCGCTCTTACAGAGGACCCGGGTTCGATCCCCAGCACCCACATGGCGGCCAAAAACCGTCTGAAACTCCAATTCCAGGAGACCTCCAGTTCCAGGGGAAGCTGACACCCTCTTCTGACCTCCGCGGCATTGCACGACACGGGTGCACACACCTGCATGCAGACAGTACATTCATACACGTACCGAAATAAATAAAATTAAAAAAAAAAAGAAAGGACATTGTAAGATAATGCCATTTTTATCATATCTTGTTGAAGATACACACTAATACTATGATCCACCACTTTTGACATTGGCCTTGAAGTCTTGGGTGGAGATAATGCTTGTTGGATTTCTCCACTGTCAAGTTATTGCTTTTTCCACACTGTTCATTTTAAAAAGAAGTCATTCTATAGAGCTCACACTTCCCCAGTGGGGAGTTAGACTTCGGCTTGAAGAAGGAATACCTTGTATACATTGTTTCAAGGTTTCCTGCACAGTATATTTGTCTGACCTTTCCCCCACTTAGTCCTTCATTCAGTCATTTATTCCTTTATAAAAGTATGAGCTTATGGAAACTTATTTGATACTTTAGTTTATAATTTAATTTTACTTTAATATGTACTATTGCTCAGTTGTTCCAGCTTTGCCCACTGGGGGCTCGTTTAGCTGGTTGCTGTATCCTTTTCAATATAGCCTGCCATCCTGGTAGAGTTTTGGGTTCTAGTGCCATCTCTTTTTATTTTTTTTAATTTTATTGATTTTTTTATATGTGTATGAATGTACTGTCTGCATGTAACTTTGTGCACTCGTGTCATGCAGTGCTGTGGAGGTCAGAAGAGGGTGTCAGATTGCTGTGGAACTGGAGTTAAAGACGGTTCTCAGCCACCATGTTGGTGCTGGGGATGGAACCTGTGTCCTTTGCAAGAGCAGTCGGTGCTCTTAACCGCTAGGCCATCTCTCCATCCCGCCATCTCTTTTTATGGGTTGTTATTGACTTTGCAAGAGTGTAAAATCTTGGTTGTGTGCTTCTGTGTTGATGAGCTGTTTCTGGACTCCCAGTGTTCTGCTATGTTCCTTGGTCACACTATGTTCTCCTAAGGAACCCCATGAGAGGTTACCTGGTTCCTCAGTCACAGGTCTAGCCCATGGGGGTCCAGAATTCTCTCCCCGCTCCCATCCCTCTATCTACCCCTATGGCCACACTTGGATCTTGGCCCCGTGTGAAGAACTGAAGGCTGGAATCTTGGGCAGCTGTCACAGCTCCCACTACATTTTCCTTCCACTCCAGCATGCTCTTCTAAGGAGACATATACATTTGCTTTCTCACCTCCTACATAGCCCTCCTCTTACTCTTATCTATCTCCAGGGCTCTACTGAAATATCTCATGAGAAGGTCTCCAAAGAACTGTACCCTGAGCCACCCAACGATTCCTTTCAGTGCTCGTGTTGCCTTAACTTACAGTCTGTCATCTTCAGGTCTTCAGCCCATTGGCAGGATCTTCCCCCTCTTTTGGCTCCTGGAGCAGATTCTCTTGTTTTATTCTTCTACCTCCCCGGAGACTCCACTTTAATCTCTAATCTTCCTCATCCTGCTCTACCCAGACTAGAAATTTCAGTGCTCCAAAGATTAAATTATAAACTTCTCTGAACTTAGTCCTTCTCTCAGGAAACCTCCTCCTTTCAACCTCAAAATTCACTAAGTCTCAAACACAATTGCATAACACCTAGTTGTTCTTTTGAAAACAGATGAAGGGGTGACATTTTTACCAGCAATTCTATGTGGAGATTCAGACAAGGAATCACAATGAATTAACAGAAATGTTGTGGTGGTTTATGGCTCTCATACTCCTCAACAGTGGGAATTTGAAGCAATAACATGTAGATACCCAGAACTGGGAATTGAACTGCCCTGTGATTTAATCACACAAGGTTGGCTGAAGTGTGGTGAGGCTGGGCAGGGTTTAGGAGAGAAGCTGAAAAGAGTCATACAGGTTTGTTACAATTCCAGGAGAGGACTAGTGTCTAGGGAGGGCCGCCGGGGGAGCAACAGAGTGGGGGTTCCCAGGTAAAGAGAGGGGGGAAAGCTGAATAAGAACATCTACTGTGGTTTTTATAGGAAGGAATAGGCAAGGCATGGCAAGTGGGCAACGGTTGGATAAAGTAAATGATTTTAAGCTGTCACTTATCTGACATTCAGTCCCGGTGATTAAGTATGTATGGAAGCTCAGAGTATGAGACCAACAAAGAAGGAGGATAGGGTGTTGATTGAATCAGTTTCTTGAGAAGAAGAGCTAGTCTCTACCCAGTGGCTTAAAACTGGGTCAAAGCATATATGTATATATATATTAATATATTAATATATACTTATAATATTATATATATATAATATACTAAAGTCAAATGATTATATATATATATAATTATATACTTACATGAAACTGTGCAGAAGGGACTACAGATGCTGGGAAAGGAGGGACAGTATCTTTCTTGTTATTTACTATAGTGGCAGGATCTAGACGTTGTATAGTGTTCAGTGTTATTTCATGAGTCTATGCTCAACTGATAGTTGGGGAAAGAGGCTAGGGATATAGTTCAGGGGTAGAGTGGTACCTGCCATCATATGAAAGGCCCTGGGTTCAATCTCTGGTACTCTGCCACTCCTTAACCCCACCAAAATCTCATTGAAAGTATGTGCTAATTCTTTTAAAAATGAAGACTACAAAGAAAATGTAAATCATGAGATTAGCATGCCATCCAAAACATCTGTGTCTATACCAAAGAAACCTACCATATCAATTAGTACTGTTTAAAATACCTATATATTAATTGTGTGTGCCTCATTAGTGGAATCGAAAAGGCCTATTATTTTCATACTGTTTTTGAGACTACAGTAAATATATCTAATTGCATGTGCTTCATTAGTAGGATCGAAAGGTTATGCCTGGACAAGCTGGCAGCCCATGAAAGAAAACAGCCAGAACTGACTAGAGACCAAGACATCAGCTCCAGAGAAAGTAGAGTGTTTTGCTTCTCATCCACCTGTGCCCCTTTTCTATGCCTAGGGAACAATCTGCGGAAGAGGGGGTGTGGTAGAATGTAAGGGCTTCGATTGGGGTTAATGGTGAAACTACAACAATATAGACTGGACACTCATTTGATCAACTTGATTGGAACATACAAGCCCCCCCTGGTGGATGGTGGGACCCATGAGCTGTGTGGGTTTGGGCATAACTGCTTGCAAATTGGTTTTACATGAAGGATGCTTGTACTCACAAATTATCACTTATTGTTAAAAAAAATGAAAACAAAAAAGCAGAGAAAGATGCAGAAAACTTACGGCAGAATGCATGATCTGGGATGGGTAGGGGTGGGGTGGGGGGAAGGGAAGGAGATATATGCCTGAACTGAATTGGAAAATGTTGTATGAAATACACAAAGCATCAATAAAAAAAGAAAAAAAAAATGAAGACTACAGCGAAAAGAATGGAGATACCTGGGGAAACCCGTTAGAAGATCTCTGGGGAGCTCAGGCTCTTAAAAATGGGTGGGCATATTTAAAACATTACTGATGTGTAAGGAAAGTCTATTCTGACCAGAAATTCCTTATTTAACTTGAACAATACAAAATTGATGATATCAATATGGTAAAAAGAAGAAAAAAGGAAAAAAGAGAAGCCTGGTGATTGAATAAAATGGTACCAGGTTAAAAATATGGGAAACAGGCTGGGTGTGGTGGCACATGCTTTTAAATTCTAACACTCAGGAGGCAGAGGCAGGAGGAACTCTGTGAGCTCAAGACCAGCCTGGTCTACAGAGTGAGTTCCAGGCCAGCTTAGGGGCTACAGGGAGACCCTGACTCAAAAAGACCAAAAAAATTACAGGAAACACGCTATAGAGTCACGTTAAGTTTCCAGTAGGCTCTTCTGATGCCAGTATGGTCAGGATGATAAGGCTGTATATAATTCTCCCCTGTAATTTTGTATCCATTCCCCCTTCCTTTGTTAACAAACCATCCAGATCCCTCCTGTCTGGCAATGGGCTCTACAGGTGACTTCAACTCATGCTCATATTTGATCCTTCAGAACCAAGTGAACAGTCTAAGACCAGACGCGTGACCCAGTTTAGGCTAATGAGAATCAGAATCAGATAAAGCATTGGAGAAAAAGAGCTTTTTCTGCTGGAGCTATAAGCTCATAGGATGAAGACTGCGGCCACTAGGAACCATTGCGTCAACTTCAAGAGGAAGCTCAAGTGTGACCAAAGACAGCAGAGCAGAAATCAGAGGCAGAGGCTGCCAGTTCTTGTGGAATACCTTGGACTTTTAGTTGCTAGTCAACAGATCCTTTTTAATACTCTGGGTTTTAAGTTTGGGTTTTTTAGCTCCTAAATAAAAAGCACTCTGCCTAATTTGTGACAGGTAAAAAGGAGCAAGCTGGAATTGAAGCCCCATGCGAGTGAAGATGCAGGTGTTGCTGTAGCAGAGAGGGGTCAGAAGTTGCTCTAGATGAACTGGCAGTTTGCATCCTCACAAATTGCCTCCGACGGGATGTCGCACAGTCCTAGAGCGAAAGTCAGTGATCCCAGAGAAAAGGCCAGGAATCATCGAGAGACAGAGGAACAAACATTAGGATGTTCTTATAACAAGGTGGATTCTCAAGCCGACTTTAACTCCACCAAGTTCCAGAACATACAACAAACAGATGCCTTATGGACATTTAGGAAAATCAAATCACTTGTAGCCAACATGGATCATAGTGGTTAGCTCACTTTCTTTTAAAATTAATTTTGCTGATTGGCAGATGATAAAATGCCTATGATATAACCACTGCTGTAACAATGATACTGAGCCTCATGAGGACAGGCCCCTATCCATCTGATTTGTTGCAGTTTCCCTGCACTTAAAACAGTGGCCAGCACACAATGAATGATCAATACACAGTCCCCGAATGAATTAATCACTCATAAGTATTGAGCACCATGTGTCAGACAAAGATGCGGAGAAAAAATTTATCACAATTAAGGATAATGGCTCTAACACTTACAAAGCAAACATGTGCCAGCCGCCATTCAGAAAGTATGTAACATTTATTATATCTGTCAGCATGACTAGAGCTATGGGCCGAGTTCCAATCCCTACCTCAAACTTCATATGTGGAGACATGCACCCCAGTATCTTAGATGGTGACTATATTTGGATACAGGGGTCTTTAAAGAGGTAATTAAAGTAAATTGAGGAAATTGGGGTGAACACTACTTATTCTGTCTAGGATATAGACAGAGGGAGACCATGTGACCGTACAGAGAAGGCCTGCCTCCTTCAAGGCAAGAGGGGGGTTTCACAAGAAACCCAGTGTTTTGATGCTGTGATTTGAGATTTCCAGCCTCCAGAACTGCAAGAAAACAAATTTCTGTTTCCTGGTCTTAAGTCTTTCAGTCTACTGCATGGGCTTGTGGTCACTGGGTAGTTTTGCTCCTGCCCACTACATTGTACCAGGCTATGCAACAATAGCTTACATTATCTCACACATAGCCAATAAATGCTCTTTGGCAGGATAATTGGCTAAAATACAGAGCACTAGCAGTACCTCACATCTTTTTAAATTTCCACCAGCGTCTTGGACCCACTCTCAGTACTGATCCTTCCACATCTGGCTGTGATTTTTTTTTTTCTGCCCAGCTGGAGGGTGCCTGGTTTGGGTCTATAGTACTTGGTATTTATTCTAGAGAGATCCATAGGATGCTAACTGAGACCTCACAGGCTCTCTTAGGCCTACTCTCTTCTTTTACTTAGTGTGGTGGTTTGGCCAACTACCATGCCAGAGGGATGCAAAGATCATCTAATTCATTCAACAGTCTTGCTGGATTCTTGCTATTTACCTGCCTCAGTAGACACTGAAGCCATAGAAATAAATGTAGAAGTAGCTATAGTTTAGTAGCTCAGCCATGGGCTCAGACCTGCCTTCTCCTTGTCAGGGGGCTGTTGGGGGAAGGGTCATGAAATGAGATGGCATATACAAAGTGCTTTTCACCAGGCCAGTGACCCAGTGCCTTAACTTTCTTCCTGGCTCCACTAAAGCCTGCAGCTAGGTTTCTTCCAGACTCTCTTCCCTCCTCTACTTCCCCCCACCCCACACCCACCTTAAAGAGCATTTATTTTAGAAAAAGAGTAATTGCAAATTCTTTCTCTGCCACTTTGATATGTAAATCTTTTTAAAAAGCTTTTTGCCAAGCTGCTGCTCAAGAAGCCTGTCCCCAGCCTGGGAACCTTCTCTCTTTGAAGTGTGGCAATCCTGGAATTTGCTCCCCCAGGTCCTGGTCCATGTGGAAGGGTCTAAGCCTAGTTTCTGGTGAGCACTTTGCTCCATGTTATAGAGCTTTTTGTGTAAGATGCAAGAAAGCTTACTTTTCCTTTGGGTCAGGACAATTAGCAATAGGCAGCTCATGAGCACCCCCACCCCCACCCTCCCAGCACCCAGTTCTTAAAACTCTCAGACCTTTTGTTTCTGTGCAGACCTCAGAGTGGCTCTCTCCCTCCTCTTTCATTGATGTCCTCTTGAATGAAGCCCTACTTGCCTTCTTAACTTGATTCAGTGCAATGTTTTGATGCCATCTGTGCAGCATGTGCTCAAAAAATGTTACACATTCAGTAAATGATCATGGTTCACTTTCAAACTTCAAGAGCCCCTGATGATGGTTGGTGATGGTGGTTTAGTCAGTGAAGCACTTTCTACGCAGGCAAACAACTTGAGTTTGGGTCCTCAGTACTCACTGTAAGTAAAAGGTAGGCACAGTGGCATGCGTCCATGAACCCAGTGCAGGGGAGGCGAACACAGCAGATCCCTGGAGTTCACTGGTCAGTCAGTCTAGCTGAATTGGTGAGCTTCAGATTCACTGAGAAGTTCTATCTCAGAAAATAAGGTACAGAGTGATTGAGGAAGACACTGGACATAAACCTGTCTGTACGTACACCAGTGTACACATGTACCCATATGTATACACACCCACATGAATGCACAGATACACCAGTTGCAAACAGGCATGCATGCACGCACATGCATACACACAGCCTAGATGCTTACCAACATATGAATGGGGCTAGGGAGATGGCTCAGGAGACAAAGTATTTGGCACTGTTATGCCCAGATCACAGAGACCCCCAAAAGACCACAAGGACACGTGACTCTGCTGTAAATACAAAGAGTCTTTATTCGGGCTCAAGCTTGGGCTGCTTTCCTGTCCTAGGGGAGTTGGGTTTTTAAAAGGGAAAAATCGCAAGCAGGGAATTTTTCCAGCCTTGGCATTTTGTTATTGCTTCATAGGGACTGAGGAAGCATGATTTTTTAAACTGATAGGTCGGCTGTGGTGGCGCCATGGTGGGAGATCTTTACTCACTGAGCACATCCTGGCAGAAGAACAAACACGTTTAACCTTCAGTATTTCCCTGTTAGTTATTTTCAACAAACAACCCTTGGTCCTTCCCTCCTAGCTATTGATATATTCTGTGGTTTTTCCTGGAATCTGAGGNCCTGGAACTCACTCTGTAGACCAGGCTGGCCTTGAACTTACAAAGATCCACCTGCCTCTGCCTCCCGAGTGCTAGGATTAAAGGCGTGTGCCACCACTCCTGGCTGGAAGCATGATTTTTTAAACTGATAGGTCAGCTTTGGTGGCACTGTACGGGGGGATCTTTACTCATTGAGCACATCCTGGTGGAAGAACAAACATGTTTAACCTTTGGTCCTTCCCTGCTAGCTAACTTCAACAAACAACATTTGGTCCTTCCTTACTAGCTTGGAATCTGAGGGTGGGGGTGTATTTCCACAAAATAGAAAAATGGAGTCTATCTTGTTCCCTCATAACTGATCCCCCTTTGCAGCACAAAAGCATGAAGACCTGAGTTCGAATCCCAGAGCCCCATGTAAAATTGGAAAGTCACATGTGGCAGCAGAGGTGTGTAATCCCAGTATGTCTATAGTAAGAGGGGGGACAGAGACAGGAGACTCCCTAGAAGCTGGTAAACCAGCAAGCCTAGCATCACAATGCAAAAACAAGAGACCCTGCTGTTAGGTCTGGGCTTCCCAGAATTCCAAGGGACACACAGATGCTCACTTCCTCCAGAGGCTGCCAATCTTCTGACCTCTTCCCCTGTACCTGAGGCCCCACCCCATCACTATAAATGGGTGGGGGGTCACTATCTTGCCCCTGCCCCTCCTGCTGCTTCTGCTCCTGTTCCCCCATGTGCCCGCAGGTGGCCCGCTCTGGCAGTTCCAATGGAAGTAAATATCATGTTCCTAGAGTGACTTAAGTCTCATGTGCCTTTTTATCTGAGGGTTCACACCTTTATAACATAATACCTGCCTCAAATGAGGAAGAAAGTGAAGACAGGGGGCAGAGTTAGCCTTGCTCCACACAGCACAAGACCAACGTGCACCCTGCTGGGTGAGTGGACTTCACCCGTGTCCTGCCAACCTGCAAAGGACCAGGTGAGGGCTGCCTTCCTGAGGGCTTTGGACACCCCTGTGCCCTGTAGAGGCCCAATATCACCTGGGACCTTCCAATCTTCCAGTCCTAGCATGTGACGTGGGTGGAGTTAGCCATGCACCACACAACACAAGACCAGCGTGAGCCCTGCTGGGTGACTGGACTTCACCTGTGTCCAGCAGAACACCAACCTGCAAAAGACCAGCCTAGGGAAGTGGTGGTGCAGAGGATCTAGCTGTGCAGCCAACATTGAGCCACCAGAACCCAAAGAAACAAATAAACAAACAAATCCACATGCCAAAGACACACAAAAAAACCAACATGGGAAAAGTTCATAATAAATCCACACCGGACTCTACCAACCCAACAGAAGACTCCTACAAAGAGATCTCCCTGGAAGGAAACCAAGACATGGACTTTAGAAAAACAATTGTGGACATATTCAAAGAAATTAGAGAACTAATGGAAGAGAATGAAAAACTCAAGAAGTACCAAGAGGGTGATAATGACAATTGTTCCAAAGAACTAAAGGGAGAGATTGAAAATCTCAAGAAGGACCTGGAAGGAGATAATGACAAATGTTGGAAAGAACTAAAGGGAGAAAATGACAAACTCCAGAAGGAAGTGGAAATGCTGAAAAAATCCCAGGCTGAAAGGGAAAAAGAAAATGACCAACAAACCAAGGACCTACACGATGAGAATGATGGGCTCTAGAAGGAAGTGGATGAGATTAGGAAACTGAACCCTTCTATATGCTATCTACAAGAAACCCATCTCAACCTCAAGGACAGACACTACCTTAGAGTGAAAGGATGGAAAAAATATTCCAAGCAAATGGTACCACTAAAGAAATCACAAGATGAAATGAAAAAGGAAATTGAACATTTATCCAATCAACAGGAAAGAATGGGAAAAAGCCTCAGAAGCAGAATGGAAGAAGCAGAAAAAAGAATATCAGACCTGCAGGATAACATGGTCCAAGTAGAATGCTCAAGTAAAGACTATGAAAAGTTTAAAAAAACACAAGAGTGCAACAACCAGGAAATATGGGACACTATGAAAAAAAACCAAACCTCCACATCATAGGGATAGAGGAAAGAGAAGAATCCCAAGACAACACTATTGACCAGATCTTCAAGAGGATAATAGAAGAAAATTTCCCCAAACTGAAAAAAGATTAAACCCATACAAATACAAGAAGCACATAGAACACCAAATGACAAGACCAGAAGAAAAATTTCCCACACCATCCAATTGTTAAAACACTAGATGTTAAGGCAGACGCCATGTTGTGGTCCTGAGCAGGGCAGGGCCAAAAACAAGCCCGCCACCACTCCAGGAAGGTAAAATCAGGGCATTGACCCACGGGTGCAGGACAATTGATTTGCTGAGTTGTGGCAAAGGGGGCCCAGTGACTGGCGGACCTAGACCTGACTCCTAAATCCTGCTAAAGCGAGGCTGCCCAGTTGGGTGGCCCCGCCCCCACCCCGTAGTCACAAGTGGGAGGGGATCCTGGCTTTGGAGTCAGGCGCAGATGCCCCCCCCCCCCGCCAACAACTGTAATTGAGGAGAGAGTATCCAGTGGATTAAGAGAACATTCAAAACAGGAAAGGAAGAGACTTTCAGTATCCAATATATAAACAAAAGTGAAAGCCTGAAAACTAGACAAGTCAGCCCTCCGTAAACAACGAGGAGGGAAGGAAGGGGGGAAAAGGCATTGGAAGGAGGCAAGCAAAATAAAACAAGCTTTCAGCCTTCAACAAACTGAAAAGGCATTTGAGATTTGAATCACAAAAGGGAAACCCACATGCCAGGGAGACAATGAAGAGACAACATGGGAAAGGTACAGGATAATTCCGCACCAAGCTCTACCAACCCGGTAGGAGACAGCTACAATTGGATCCCCCTGGAGGTGACCCCAGAAACAGACCTTAGAAGAATAATTGCAGACCTATGCAGAGAAATTAAAGAACATAAAGAAGAATTCAGAGAAGTAAAGAGAGAGAATGAAAAACTCAAAAAGGACCTGGAGGGATACAATAACAAACTAAAGGAAGAGTTTGACAAACTCCAGAAAGAATGAGAGAGAGAAAAAAACAAACATGTTAAGGAAGTAGAAGCACTGAAAAGGGAGGCCAACCAACGAAATAAGGAGCACCAAGAAGAGATTGAGAAACTCATAAAGGGAATGGATATATTAAAGAAATCACAGGATGAAATGCAAAAGGAAATAGAACACTTAACCAACCAGGAAGAAAGGAAAGGAAAAAGCCTCAGAAATAGAATGGAGGAAGCAGAACAAAGAATATCAGATCTGGAAGATAATACAGAGCAACTAAAAAACTCAAATAAA
>VZQC01015004.1:8805711-8929801 GCA_009823505.1 Rhizomys pruinosus
TAAAAAAATGAAAACAAAACAAAACAAAAAAGCAGAGAAAGATGCAGAAAACTTATGGCAGAATGCATGATCTGGGATGGGTAGGGGTGGGGTGGGGGGAAGGGAAGGGGATATATGCCTGAACTGAATTGGAAAATGATGTATGAAATACACAAAGCATCAATAAAAAAAAACTAGATGTTAAAACAAAGACAAAATACTGAAAGCCACAAAAGAAAAACAAGTTACATATAAGGGGAAAACCATCAGAATCATACCTGACTTCTCAGCACAAACTATGAAAGTTAGAAGAATGTGGACCAAAGTATTCCCAGTACTAAATGACTTGAGATGCCAGACTACTATACCCCGCAATGTCAATCATAATTGAAGGAGAAAGAAGAATCTTTCATGACATGAACAAGATGAAAGAATACATGTCTAAGAAACCAACACTTCAGAAAATCCTTGAAGCAATCCAAAGAACAGAGGAAAGAAGCAACTATGCCTAAGAAATTAAAGAGAGAAAGCAACAAAATCATAACAGTAAATATATACCTAGACTAAGAATGCAAACCGAAAATAAGGTAAAAAGAAGCAACACACATCTCTCAATAATAGCCTTAAATACTAATGGTCTAAATTCTCCAATCAAAAGGCATAGACTGGGAGAATGGATTAGGAAACTGAACCCTTCTATATGTTATCTACAAGAAACCCATCTCAACCTCAAGGACAGACACTACCTTAGAGTGAAAGGATGGAAAAAATATTCCAAGCAAATGGTACCAAGAAGCAAGCTGGAATGGCTATTCTAATAGCAGACAATATAGATCTCAAAGTAAAATTAATCAGAAGAGACAAAGAGGGCCATTACATCCTTGTCAAAGAAACAATGAACCATGAAGACTTCACAATCCTAAATGTCTATGAGCCAAACTCTGGTGCACCTAACTTTATAAACACAATGCTGCAGGGCCTTAAGAAACAGATTAATCCTAACACACTAATATTTGGAGACTTTAACACCCCACTAGCCCCTTGGATAGATCAACAGGACAAAAAATAAACAGAGAAACATCAGAATTGAACAATACAATACAACAAATGGACCTCACAGACATCTACAGAATATTCTACCCAAATACCAGGGAATATACTTTCTACTCAGCACCTCACAGAACATTCTCCAAAATCGACCACATACTGGAGCACAAAAGTAACCTCAACAAATACAAAAGGATAGAAATTATTCCATGCATACTATCAGACCACAGTGCAATAAAGCTCAATATGAACACCAGAATAAGTCCAACTAGCTACAAGAACACATGGAGACCAAACAACACAATCCTGAACAATGAATGGGTCAGGGAAGAAATAAAGTGTGAAATAAGGGACTGGAGAGATAGCCTAGTGGTTAAGAGCACCGGCGCTCTTGCAGAGGACCCAGGTTCGATCCCCAGCACCCACATGGCGGCTAAGAACCGTCTGTAACTCCAATTCCAGGAGAACTCCAGTTCCAGGGGAATCCGAGACCCTCTTCTGACCTCCGCGGCATTGCACGACACGGGTGCACAGACCTGCATGCAGACAGTACATGCGGACACATACAGATAAATAATAATTAAAAAAAATTAAAAAAAAGAGGTGAAATAAAAGTATGCATGGAATTGGGGCGGAGAGGGGCCTAGCAGTTAAGAGACCCGCGGCCTTTGCCCGAGGACCTGGGTTTGATCCCCAGCCCCATATGGGGGCTAAACCATTACTAACTTCAGTTTACAGGGGAATCCAACACCTCTTCTGACCTCTACAGCACAACAGTGCACACACAGGGTACAAAACCGAACATGCAGACAGGACATTCATTCACAGTACAAAATAAAAAAATTATAAAGTCTGTATAGGCACTTTTCCTGTTGCTGTGATAAAGACCACCAACCAAAGCAACTGAAGGAAAGAAGATTTATTTGGAGTTAATGATTGACAGTGTTCCAGGAATTAAGAGTCCATTGTGGCAGGAAGCATGGTGGCCAGGCTGGGCAGCAAGCCGAGGGTCACATCTCCCCGCAAGAGCACAGGAAGTCAAGAGAGAAGGAGACGGAGACCACAAGCGGTTAAAGCACTAAGCCCTCCCCACACTGACTACTTCCTCCCAGCGCAACAGCACACCTTCTAAAACCTTTCACGAACAGTGCCACCAACTGGGGACAAAATAATTCTGAATACTTAAACCTATGGGGGACATTTCATTCACAACCCCACATTCCCACTCCCTGACCCCCATAGGCTCTATGAGCATATAAAATGCAAAATGCATTGTAGTCCTTTAAAAGGACTAAATTTTAGTCCTTTAAAACACTTAAAAGTCCCCATAGTCTTTGACCGTTTTCAGTTCCATTCAAAAAGTCGCAACGTCCAAAGTCTCTTCTTTTTGAGATTAGGCTAACTCTTAATGCTTCCATCGAGTTTTTTCTTTCAAAATTGGAGCTTAGCTGGGTGGTGGTCTTGCCCTGAAGGTACTGTTTCTGTTGTTACTTGTAAATCTCGAGGCCTCTCCTTAATCAACTTTAACCTCGCTTTTTCTATTGTTTGCTTGTAAATAGCTAGGCCCTCCTTAATCACTTTAGTCTCCTTATCAAAAGGAACGGCTCTCCTTCACATGCCTTGGCCCCACCTTTAATCTTCCCAGTGCATTTTCAGATCCAAACTGTACATTCTGCATTGCTTTCTGCCCCATCTGCTCTTCATCACTGTAGATCTGTACAATATTCACCATTAATAGCCACAACCACCATTTCTACATTAGGCTGTCTTGAAATATCCTCCAAAGACATTAGTCCATTGCTTTTCAACTTAGCATCAGGCAAGCATTTGGGCTATGGGCACACTGTGGCCAGACTTTTTGACAAAATATCCCAGTTGCCTGCCTAAGTCTTTATTTCCTCTGGACTACATTTTTGCAGGAATGCTTTCTTCCAAGCTTCACTAGAATGGCCCATTAAGCTCTGTTTACAGTAGTCAACAGCTTTTTCAGCCCAAAGTTTCCAAAGTCTGTCACATTTCTGAAACAACCCACATAGTCAGTGTTCTCATAGCCAAGTACCCACTACCTCCTCTGGTAGACCAAAGTAATTGGTGATAGGTAAATTTACTTGTTTCTGTGCTTAAACCACCATGACCAAGGGAACTGTATAAAGGAAGAGTTTTATTATTTTGAGCTTACAATTGACAGTTCCAGGAACGTAGAGTCCATTGTGGTGGGAAGCGGATGGTGGGCCAGGGGCTGGAGGGGAGAGCAAGCCGAGTGGGTCACATCATCACAAGAGACAGGGAAGGCCAAGAGAAGGAGGGGCTGGAGCGCAGCAGAAAGGGGGGGGAGGGGCTTGTTAAAGATACTAAGCCCGTCCCCCAAGTGAACCCCCATAACTTCTCTCTAGCACAGTCACACCCTTCGTAAACTTCCAGAACAGTGCCACCCAGGCTGGGGATTAAAAGATCTGAATACTTAAGCCTATTGGGGACATTTCATTCAAACCACCACAAAGTAGTATGGAAACTGAAGTAAAGATGACAGTACAAAATAAAGAAAAACCTTTGGGAATACTAATTTAATAGCAGTACTTCGAGAAGGAAATTGTAATATGCCACTAAAATGCCACAATCAAAAAACAGAAAGGGAACAAATAGAATGACCTAATCACTGGCAGCTAAAACACTTGAAAGACAAACAAGCAATGAACCCGAAACCCAACAGACAGGAAAGAATGAACAAAAATCACGAGCAGAAATCATGAAATAGAAACAGGAAAACAAGGCAATAAATCAACGATCCAAAAGCTGGTTCTTTGGAAAAAAAATAAACAAAATAGATAGGACCTCTAGCCCAGTTAACGCAAAAAAAAAAAAAAACAGATAGGAGAAGAGCAACTCCAAATCAATAGTATACCTGATGAAAGAGGAAACATCACAACAAAGAAAAGATCCAGACAATCATACAGGAGGGAATACTTCAAAAATCTATACTCCACTAAATTTGAAAACCTAAGAGAAATGAATGAATATCTGAAATCCTAGAAACCAACAAAACTTAACCAAGAAGAGACTGACAATTTAAACAGACCCATACTATTTGAGGAAAATAGGAGATTGAAAATGACACCAAAAGATGGAAACCTCCCATGCTCATGGATTGGGAAAATTAATATAGTAAAAATGTCCATTTTACCCAAACTGATATACAGATTCAATGCAATCCCAATGAAAATCCCTATGAGCTCTTTCACAGACTTGGAAAAAAATTGTTAAATTCATATGGAAAAATAAAAGACACCGAATAGCTAAAGCAACCCTGAGTGAAAAATGCAATACAGGAGGGATTGCCCTACCAGACTTCAAACTATATTACAAGGCCATAGTCATAAAGACAGCCTGGTATTGGCACAAAAACAGACCAGTTGACCAATGGAACAAAATTGAATATCCAAACTTGAGCTCACAACAATTTCAGCCACCTCCTATTTGACAAAGGGGCAAAAAAACCCTCAGTGGAGGAAGGATAGCATCTTCAGCAAATGGTACTGGTAAAATTGGATCATCATCTGGAGAAGAACAAAATTAAACCCCTACCTCTCACCCTGTACAAAAATCAACTCCAAATGGATCAAAGATTTCAACATGAAGCCTGAAAGCCTAAAGGTGATAGAAGAAAAAGTTGGCAACAACGTACAAGACATAGGCATAGGGAAAGACTTTCTAAACCAGACAGCAGCTGCACAGGAATTAAGGTCAACAGTCAACAAATGGGACCTCATAAAACTCAAAGGAAAACAGCAAAGGAAACAATCAAGGAGGTGAAGAGAAAACCCACAGAGTAGGAGGAAATCTTTACCAGTGATATATCTGACAGAACATTAACATCAAGAATATATAAACTACTCAAAAAACAAAGAAGTAAGAAGACAAATGATCTACTCAAAAGATGGAGTAAAGTGCTGACCAGAGTCTTCACCAGTGAGGAATTAAGATGGCTTAGAAACATCTTAAAAAGTGTTCAACATCATTAACAATTAATGAAATGCAAATTAAAACCACCCTCAGATATCATCTCACTCCAATATGACTAGCTAAATTCAAGAAAAGAATAGACAACAGATGTTGGAGAGGTTGTGAGGAAAGGGGAACACTCATCAGTGGATGGGAATGTAAACTGGTGGGAATGTAAACTTGTACAACCACTATGGAAAGCAGTGTGGAGAACCTTTAAAAGACTCACAATGAGCCTACCACCTGACCCAGTCATACCACTGGGTATATACCCCAAAGAATCATCCTACTGCAAAGATATATGTACATCTATGTTTATTGCAGCTCTCTTCACAATAGCGAAGAGCTGGAACTAATCCAAATGCCCCTCAACAGATGAGTGGATGACAAAAATGTGGAACATCTAAACAATGGAGTACTATTCAGTGGTAAAGAAAGATTGGCATTATGAACTTTACAGGTAAATGGATGGAGTTCGAAGCCATTATGCTGAGTGAAGTAACACAGTCCCAGAAAGACAAACGGAAAATGGTTTCCCTCATTTGTGGATGCTAACACCAAATCCCCCAGATGAAAGGCAAACTGAATGACATTATTGTTATATTTCTGTTTATCTGAAAGCAACTATGTTGTTATAATGTGAATCTCTCAACAGGCTCTAGAATCCACCCACCAATTATTTTCAGACTCTGTAATTACTGTATATGGGTGAAGAGTATGTATCCATATTTTAGAGTAATATAAAATTAATGGAGGAAAATGTGAATTCCTAAGCATAAAAAAAAGACTGAGAGAAAGATGCAGGACAGTTATGGCAGAATGCATGATCTGGGGTGGGGTGGGGTGGGGGGAAGGGAAAGGGGAATATGCCTGAACTGAATTGAAAAATGATGTATGAAATACACAAAACATCAATTAAAAAATGAAGCAAAGGTAGCATCTTTGTAGAACAGGGGACTCAGTGATTTTGAGAGTTGTCTACAAAGGTTTGAAGGGCTGAGTGGACAAAGGATAGGCATTGACACCTGAAGTCACGGTGACAGTATGTCTGTTCCAGAGGTAGAGTTCGGCTGTTGCATATGAGGAATTAAAAAAAAAAACATTATTTTTATTTTATTGTATGAATGCACTGTCTGCATTCATGTAAGTACACCCATGTTGTGCAAAGCCTAAGGAGTTGAGAAGCATGCATCAGATCCCCTGGAACTAGAGTTTCAGATGGTTGTTAGGTACTGGGAATTGAACCTGGGTCCTCTGCAAGAGCAACTGGAGCTCTTAAATGCCGAGCCATCTCTCCAGGCCCTACAATGAATATTTTTAATAATAAAACAAAGGGTTGAACAGTAGGCTGTGAGCTTGTTGTCTCTTGTGGTAACCATACCTAAGTTTGGGTGGTTGTCCTTCAAGGACACCCCAGGAAAGATTTCCTACTGACCAACAGCTTGAAATAAGCCCTTCTAGGGTCCCTTCTGCCCAGACCTGAGGAAAGCTTGCAGATCTACGGGACAGACTTGTGTACTGGGATGAAGAACTTCTACTCTCAAGTACTACATGGATGGCTTTTTCAGTTGAATTAACCTGGACACATTATTCACAAGACTCTAGGCTTTGGACTTTTATTCTAAAGGTAGGAAATCAGATTTTGCTACTTATTATAGAAAAATCCCAGCTATCCCAACTCACATGAAATAGAAACAAATTGCTTTAACTCCCATAAACGTAGTCTGAGGGTTGTAAACTAGGGACAGTGTGGAATTTCTTCCACCTTCCTTTCCCACTGACCTGATGCTCCTCTTGTGTGTCAAGCAGGAGACCTCACTACATTCTACTGCAGTAGCTCAGGGAAGGTTTGTGTCACTGATGGATCTTTCTTTTCCTGTTTCAATCAGCCATAACTAACTTTTGGATGCTCCCCTTTCCCATACAATTGGCTGTCTAGCTCTGAACAGCAAACAGTGAGCACTGTTGCTTTGTTGTTACTATCTGCTACTCTCTCCTCTTTACACCACTGAGTTGAAAGAGATAATTTATATCAAATCCTTGTGCATAGTAGAGTCTCATTAAATAGCCATTATGTTCTTACTCTACAGTAATTTTTGAGGCTCTGGGACTTCAACATGGCAATGGAGAGGGATTCCATTAGGCCAGAATCCTCCCAAGAGGACTTTCTATAGGGCAGGTAGAAAAAAAGAATTTTAACTTCCGCTTATCGACAGTAATAGGAAGCATATTACAGAACAGGAGGTGTAAATGATTACGGGGCTGAAGAAATGGCTTAGCAGTTAAGAGCAGTGACTTCTCTTGCAGAGGACCCGGGTTAGATTCCCAGCACCTACATGGTGGCTAAGAACTTCTTTAACTCCAGTTCCAGGGCAATCTGATACCTTCTCTGACTTCCACATGCAGACAGTACACTCATAGACACAAAAATAATTAAAAAAAAGATGATCATAACTTCCTCCTATAGAGGTTATGTGTCACTGTTTGGTGATGGGTCTGTGTAATCTCACTGCATGTGTATAATCATTTTCAAAGATAAATGCTATATTGGGCCCCGTTTTACAAAGGAAGAACATCGGCTCTCAATAAGTGAACTGACTTGGGTTTGGCCAGGTTACCTAAACAAGCAGTCCAGGATCTACATTCCAGAAAGCCAATAGCTGTTACCATTGGGCTATATTACCAAGCATTTACCCACTCTGCAAGCCTTCATTCCTGGCTACCATGAATATCTTGGGAAGACAGAGGGAACACCGTGGAGAGGGGGGCTATGGCAGTAAATTCAAATATTGGTGAAGGAAATAAAAGCTAAGCAAGTGATGTCAAAAGTAGACAGAATAAATGCAGAGCTGAATGCCAGAACAAATAGTGATGATTTGGCTGGGGGGTGGAGCTGCGGTAGACCGGGTGGTCAGGCAGGGTGTCTTCAGCAGGGAACACTGTGGTCAGAACCAGCAAGAGACTGGGTAGGCTGGAAGATTTGGGGGACAGGTGGGTAACAAGTCCAGAGCGACTCTCACTTGCTGGCAAAAGAGGAAAAAAAAAGCCATCTAGCTAGTGCAGGGCAGGGATAGACCTATTATGTGCTTAAGGAACATAGGCTGAGAGTGAAAGTTCCCAGAAACACCTGGGGCACAGCGCTTTGTCATTCTAGAGTAAGATTCTAGACTTAAACTCTTCCTGGAGGAAGGAAGGTCCTGGAGAAATAGAGCAGGAAGGTTCACAGTGCAGCACAAACGAGGCACCATTAACTTTGATGCTTTTGTGTAATTTTCTCCTTGTAGTCCAGTGGATCAGTGGGTCAGTGGGTCAGTGTGTCCAGTGGGACATTGTCAGCCCACACAGCCATTTTCTGCTGTTAAGTACACACTGGGAAAAGAGCATGTATGCACATCTCTGCCTGCCTGCCTGCCTGCCTGCCTGCTTATATGTCTATCTTTCTGAAACTCATTTGAATCAAGGAGCTATACCTGGTGAGGACCTTCATGATTGCTTCCCACTCTATGGAAGAGAGAAAGAGAGAGAGAGAGAGAGAGAGAGAGAGAGAGAGAGAGAGAGAGAGAGAGAGAGAGAGAACCTCACAGTGCTCTGGGGTAGTCTTTTGCTTACTCCAGGCTGAACTAGTGTCCTCGGTTGCAATGGAGCACGGAGGAATAGCAACCATGGATCTCCATTCATCCTTCACTAACAGCAGAAAGCATCCACTGGCAATGCCCAGTGCAGGATGAAGACCGTTGGTCAGGAGGTTATCCAAGTCCCCATGCCTACCCAAGGCTGCTCTGGCAGCTGATAAGGTGCCAGGTGGGAGGTGGACCTAGAAGACCGGGGAACACGAGGTCATGGTTTTGCTTCAGCAGAACAGACTTCGGCCACTGGACTCTCCAGGAGAGCTTAGGACTAGAGTGTGTGACAGGAGAGGTCATGGATCCCAGGAAGTGAGGCCAGCTGAGTCCTTCAGAAGAGCTGCCTGCAGATCACCTCCTCTGCATGCCGGGAAGTCCTGGCTCTTCTCAGTTGGAAGGATTCGAGACACAATAGAGTCAAAATACGTGGGCCAGCATTGGGGATGAGACATCCGCCGTAGGCGCTAGGATGGGACGACACTGAATTCAGTTTGCAGGAAGAATAGCTGTGGGTGTGTGGAGTTTAGGGCTCTGGGGAGCCACTTGGGGTGATGAGATCTGGAAATGAAGTAAGGGTCAAACACACAGCTTGGTCAATCTGGTGGTAGGAATTTGTTTTCTTTTTCAGTGTGCTGAGTGACAGAAGACAGTTAATTCAGATCTCTAAGGAAAGGTCTATACCTCTGGCCAGGCTTGAATACTATCTGCAACAGGGCTGGTCTGGGGTGGTGGGAATACAGGACCCTGAAATATTGTGGCTCTCTGCAGCAAAGCAGGAATGCCATGTGCTTGTCTTTGTTTGACCTTCTCTGCTTCTGACCCTTGAACCCTTCTACAGCCCAATTTTTCTGGAGTGCTGCACGATGGAAGATGGAAAACGAAGGCAGAGCCCAAGCACTTCATCTGCTGCTACTTTCCTTAATTGTATTTCCTACACATTCTTTATAAATAGATTCAAACAAGACACTATGTTCTTTAAATTGTGCATTTCAGTTGTTATGGAAACGGCTGGTATTATTTCTGCTGCACCCCCCCACCCCCTTCCTGGCTTAGACATGAAAGAGAAGTTAGCACCTGATTTTTCAGACAGGCGAATTATCTAGTCACCTTGATCTTTAAGAAGGTCTCCCTGTGAGTGGGTCAGAATAACCTGTGGACAGCATCCCTGTAAAACAGCATCAGGGTGGTGGCTACCATTCTCAGAAGACAAGGTTCATCCTGGCTAACCCTTCATGTGGTAAGTGACTCACTCCACGGACTCGAGACTGCTGGGACTCAAGAGAGAATCCTAATAATAATAATAATAATAATAATAATAATAATAATTTCGAATCTCTGTTCTGTGTACTCAGTGCATTAATTTGTCTCTGAAGGAACCTTAACTTAAATCATTTGTTCAGAAACACTGGACATGAATGCAGAGCTGGGGCAGACACAGGTGGTCATTCTGGGACACTGCACAGAGCCTGTCATATGGAAGGGGCTCGGCAGAGACTTCCCAGTGAATGAGTGAAAGTGCTCCCACCCCAGCTACTATTGGATATGGATCTTAATAGCTGTAATGTTCCAAGCACATGCTGCCATGTGGGTATGTACAAAGTGTGGGAACAGGTGCTGGTTGTTTCACATCCTACCCACCCCACTGTCTTGGAAGGACAAGAAAATTAAAAAACATGACTAATTGGAGGTGTTCTGTAGTCATTTCCTCTGAATTGAAGCATTCTACCCTGGAAAGAGGGTCATTAAGACTTAGGAAGCTTTAAAGGAAGTCTGCTTGTTACTCAGGAAGTGAACAGTTCACAAGTCTTAGGAAGTCCCTGAAACCTAACCAAAGAAAGGCACATGGTCCTTGCCTCCCCATGACCGTATGATTGGAGAAACAGTAAGGGCTATTAAGGAGGGAAGACCCCCCCAAGTTGTAGAGCTGCCCTTAAATCATGCAGAGAGTTCCAGGTTTCTAGTTTTTGTGAGTCATCACCCATGCTGAGGTGAATTTTCAGAGACACAGCTGCCTTTGAGTTGTCCATGCTCCTGTAAGCACCATGCTGCCCAGACTCCTGTTAGTGACCCCAATCAACTCATTGGCTCACCCAGTTGAACTTCCATGGTATTATTTCTTTGGTCTGTCATTAAGTTCATATCTAGGGTGAGTAGATGTTTGGCACATCTCCTGGGAATAGAGTCAAGGGGCAGAACAAGGTTATCTAGAGTCCTATGCTTGTGGCTTTTATTACCATCACATTGACTCCAAATCAATGCTTCTGAAACTTGAGCAGGTGAAGCAGTCACCTAGTTTTATGGATTAAATAATTCTGCCACCCACTCTTGTGCTGAAGTCCTGACACCCTAATGGGATGGTATTGGGAGCCTTTAGGATGTAATTAGTTCATGAGAGTAGAGTCAAGACCAATGGCATTAGTTCCCTCATAACAGAGGCACTGGGGAACTTGCCTGTCTCTTCTACCATGTGAAGGCACTATGAGAGGATCCTGCCTATGAACTAGAAAACAGTCCCTCAATAGACACTAAATATGCTGGTTCTGTGATTTCAGCCCCTGGAATTGTGAGAAATAAGCCTTGTTTAGGGCACCCAACCTGTGGTATTTTTGTTATAGCCTCTGAATGACTAAGACACCTGGGCTCTTGTATACCAAGATTCTATTTCTGTAATTCTGGAGTGGAGTTTGACATCTGCACTCAATGTCTAGGGTATATAATATAAAGTATTTAATGTCAGGAGCTTATAATATTATTTGATTAATACAATGGGCAAGTACAATGCAGTATTAGTCAGGGTTGTCTAGAGGAACAGGAGAGAGAGAGAGAGAGAGAGAGAGAGAGAGAGAGAGAGAGAGAGAGAGAGAGAGGGAGAGAATATATTTCATCAGCCTACTCTGAAATTTTGAAATTGCTATAAGAGCTGAACCATACCCAAGAGGCTGAGAATCCTGTAGTTGCTGGGTCCTTGAGACTGGGTAGGAGCCTCAGCACTCAGCATCGTCCCACAGTGGCTACCTGACTCTGGAGAGTCTGACAACCCAGAAGTTGTTCAGCCCAGGGGGCTGGGTACTTCAGCAGCCTCAATGTGGCGTTGAAAACCTGGAGGGTTCTTGAAGAGCCACTGGCCGTCAGTCACTGACGGGAAGCCTGGAAACACTGGCTCTGATAACAGCAAAGGAATCATCATCATCATCATCATCAGCAGCAGCAGCAGCAGCAGCAGCAGCTCAGCGTTCAGAGGGAGGACCCAATGAGTAAAAGCTGAATAATCTTCCTTCTGCCCTGCCCCCTTTTTTGTCTTTTTTTTTTTGAACAGGGTCTTCCCCAGCTGTCCTGGAACTCACTTTGTAGACCAGGTTGACCTTGAACTCACAGAGATCCGCCTGCCTCTGCCTACCAAGTGCTGGAATTAAAGGTGTGCACCACCACGCCTGGCTGCCCTGTCCCTTTTTATCTGGCTATTACCAGAGGTGTCACCCACATTTGGGGTGAGTCTTCCTCCATCTGGACAATTCTTCAGTTGAGGCTTGATATGCAGGTGATTCTAATTTGGGGTGAGTTTCCCTTTGAACCAACCATCACAAAATGTCAGTTCAATTTAAAAATATTTTTCAAGGCAATCTGCTAGGTGTTGGCCAAATAGTAGCAAAAAACAGTAAAACACATTAACAAGGCTTCTATTCAGGAGGAGATGATCAGGCAAGAAAATAAAACTGATTGTGTTGGCTTTACTCTGCATGCTAAGATGGCCAGGGCTAGAAAGAGAAACAAGACTGAGAAGGAGAAGAGCCAGAGATTCTTAGAGAAGACTTTCCTATTTGTACAAGGATGAAGGAAGTAAACCAGGATATAAAGTTATTTAAGGAAGAGTATTCTACAGGAGGAAGTAGCAAGTACAAAGGTCCTGAGGCAGGAAGGAGTCTGATTAGCCATACCTGGAAGTCCATTTCATTGAGACAGAGAGCACAGTAAGATTTGGAAAGGAAATAAAGTCCAAACAGAAAATGCCCTTGCGAGTCTTTGTAAGAGCTTCAGCTTTTACTGAGGTAAAAGAAAATTCTTTGGAAATGCCTAACTACAACAGCAACAAACAGGGTCTCACTTGTGCTGTAGGATCTTTGTTCTTGTTGAGAACAAACTATAGGGACCAGCAGAGATGCAGGAGGGCAGGTGAGACCAATCATCCTCATCGATTAAAGGAAATGTACCTTTTTATCCTCACCTTCCCAGGGGCATCATGGGGGGAACTCAGAATGACTTCCTGAAGTCGCCTTTCCTTCTAAGGTGGCCACAGATTCCCTGCAGAGGAAATCAAGGACAGTTCCACCGAGAGCTGGCTGGGCTGGGAGATGGAGGCTCATCGTTCTGTGGGCGTACAGCTGGCGAGGAGCCAGGCGAGGGAAGGAAACTAGAAAGGCTGTTTAAATTAGGAGCCACCTGGCAAGTGGAAATGAGCTAAATTCAGCTGGTTGCTGACTGGTTTTAAGTTATGGGACTCAAATGCCTCTGGGGCCCAGTCAGTTGAAACCCGGTTTTAGGAGCGAGCTGGTTATAGACATGTATGCTGTTCGATTATTAAAAGAAACCATCTGTTTACAGAGTAACATGTACAACACAGAGAGTACCCTCAGTGGATCAATGCATACTTGTGCTTGTGGGTACATGCTGTGTGTGTGTGTGTGTGTGTGTGTGTGTGTGTGTGTGTGTGTGTAGACCCCTCTCACTAGCCTAGTGCTCACTTAATAGACTAGGCTGCCTGTCCAGTGAGCTCCCCATTCAGGGATTATAGGAGCTGTCACCAAACCTGGCTTTTTTTACGTGGGTTCTGGAGGATCAAGCTCTGATTCTCATGTCTGCGGGGCAAGCACTTTACCAACTGAACTATTTCAATGGCCACACCATGGAAAGCAGTGTGGAGAACCCTTGGAAGACTTGAAATGAAATTGCCACCCGACCCAGCCATACCACTCCTGGGCATGTACCCTCAAGACTTACGCCACCACAGAGATACATGCACGGCCATGTTTATTGCAGCTCTCTTCACAATAGCAAGGAGCTGGAACCAACCTAAATGCCGCTCAACTGACGAGTGGATAGAGAAAATGTGGTACATCTACACAATGGAGTTCTATGCAGCAGTAAAGAAAGACGACATCACGAGCTTTGCAGGAAAATGGCTGGAGCTAGAGGACATCATGCTGAGTAAAGTAACACAGTCCCAGACAAACAAACGACGAATGGTATCCCTCATCTGTGGATGCTAGTGCCAATTACCCAGCTGTAAGTATTTCTTGTGTAGGGCCCCCTGAGCTTTTGTACAAAGCAGTTGGGCGTAATGCATATCAGAAACAACAACAACAACAACAGAAAGGACTGCATCAAAAAACTGACTGAAACAGTGAACTTCTCCTCAAAACAGTCAACTTCCCCATGGAGAATATTGAGAAAGACTGAGATGAAAAGCATGTTTGGCAGAATGCATGAGCTCTGGCGGGGTGGGGGAATGGGCGGGAACACGGGTCTAGATTTATTAAAAATAAATAAATAAATTTATGTGAAAAAAAAATGGCCACACCTTTAAAAGTTACCTTTAAGACCTGCTAAACCCTGGAGCAAGTCAGATCTATCTGTAGGTTTTTAATGACAAGGCATTGTACATATCATATGAGAACCTTCTTTTACTAATGTAGAAAACTGAGGCTCATGATGGCCCAGTGAATTGTCTAATGTGCCTAATTATGGTTTGTGAATTGCCCTGCGACCCCAGTTTTAGTGGCTTATTGCATTGAAATGTTTTCTTTTCCTCGCACGGAAGACTAGGTGCTTTGGGGCAGAGCCTCTGTTCCATGGGATCCCTCAGGGACTGAGGCCACTTACGCCTCTCTCCAAGTCTTCAGAGACATCTTGGTTTAGCTGGAGAGCAATGACGAGGGTTATGCTGCAGAGGCACATGCCTTTCCTGCTCATATTCCCTGGCCAGGACTCAGTGTCACAGCCACGAGTGGAAGCCATCGTCTAGTGTGTGGATAATAAGACACTCCTTATACCCCCTGGAGTAGAAGGAGGCTGAGCTGGGCCAGGGAAATGTAGTACAGAGAAGAGGGGAATACTGAAAGGCTGCATCATGTTTGGTTCTATGCTCTCATTTTTCCCCTCCCCATTCCCTCCCTTCCTCCCTCCCTTCCGCCTTTTTCTCTCTCCTCTCCTGTCTCCCTCCCACTTCCTGTGTGTCTCCATCTTATCTTCCCTTCCTTTCCTCTCCCTTTGCTTGTCAGCCTTCTCTTCTTTGACCAGATAAGGGGAGCATCACGAGCTCCAGGCAAAACTGACCCTGACTGATCATGTTCCTGCTGCTATAATTTAAGGGCAGAAAATGAACATAAGGACTTACGATGAAAACAGAAGGGATACCTGCCATCCGTGCGGACAGAGTGCCCTGGGGTGTGAAATGAAGAGTTGGAGAGGATGGGCTGGATTTTAACAGCAGCATGTACCACCCACGAGCTATGGATCTGCCGTACCTCAGGAGCTCATACCTCCAAAATGGGGACAATGAGACCTTGAAGTGGGTGGCAGAAAGGATGGGACATAACATGTACTTTGGAAGAAGCTGCTGTGGTCTGTGTGTATTGTCCTCTTTGGCCAAGAGATGCCCTGAGGAGAGGGAGACTTCATTCTAGAGAAGCAAAGGAGACTGACAGTGTGGGCAGCCAAGTCTGCACTCTGGTGAGCTATCTGAGGCTCACTTTGGGTTAACAGAAACTCTGCATCTATAGGGTATGTGTCTTGCGTGATGGTGTACACACTGCCCATTGTTGTGTTAGCTTAGTAACAGACTGGTTTAACATTAGCAATATACCATTCTCTCTCTACCATAAACACAGAATTCATTTTTGAAAACAAATCTTTCTCTACTAAGTTCCTTGCAGTGAGGTTGGGCAGAGGAGGGAATATCTTATGCCATGTTGGTCTTGAAAAGAACCTGTAGCAGAAAGAAATGGAGAGAGAGAGAGAGAGAGAGAGAGAGAGAGAGAGAGAGAGAGAGAGAGAGAACAGTAGCATTGCGTGTTGTTTTTATTTGTTTGGACTTCAAATATGAATTAATTTTGGATTATTTTTGATGTTGAGAAAAATGTCACGGAGATACAGGTGTTTAACATTTAATTATGCAGAAGCAGTGCACAACCATCAATATGGAGACCTGGGTGGGAGATCTGAAACTGGAGGAAGATGCTTAGAATGTAGGTGACTTGTACCTGATAGTCTGAGTTTCTGGTTTGTATAGGCTTCATGGAACAGGTTCCCTGTCTGTCTGTCTGTCTGTCTGTGCTTACATAGGATGAATGTATGTCTATCCAAAGTCCAATATATTTATATATGAAGTGGTTTATCTCAGCAGCTATGTCCACCGCCATTAGAAGCCCCCTAGTGGACAGGATCTGAACAACTCCAAACATGGTATGTCGGTACCATAACACCAGGGCTAGAAAGGCTGTGAGCAGAGGATGACTGCTAGGGACATCCTTCTTCTCCCTGCAGTGATTTCCCAAGCAAAGGGACTTGCACCACCTTCCTGCCACTCCCCAGGTTCTTTATGTGCTAGCCACCCTCTGTGGCAAAACCGCAGGGCTGCATCAATAGCAAGAGCACGCTTTATCGAGCTGGTGGTGAAAGGCTAGAGTTATGGAGAGCTGCAGGCAGGGAAACAAATTGGATTAAGGACAGTATGTTCTTTCATCAGCACAAAAAGGAACCATAAGTCAGTATGGACTTTCTGTTTCCATTGAGTTAGACCTGGGTGTTCATCGTGAGATAAGGGGATGCTGTGAATCTCCCATAGAAAGATCTGGAAGACAGTGCTACTGTTTTGGCCCCAGCCACACAAAGAAGGGTTCTATATTTATTCAAACTGCCATTGCAAAGTACCAGAGTGGGTGAGTAAGCAATGGAAATGTATTTTCTCAAAAAGCTGGAAGATAAAAGTCCAAGATCAAGGTGCTGGCCAAGGTCCTGTCTCCCAAAGTTTCTCTCTCTAGCTGGCAGATGGCGGCCTCTTTCTTCCCCTCCCCTCTTCTCATTGCTATGAACACCATGCTAACCTCACACTCAAGGTCTTTCTACCACCACCTTCTGAGTAATAGAGTCACAGGCATGTATCACTACACCTGGCCAGTTCTCTCTTCATAAGGATGCCAGTCATATTATATTAGCGCCTTACCAATATGATTTAAACCCAATTATCTATAAAGTCTCTCTCTCCAAATATAATTACTTTGAGGGTTGGGACTTCAACCTGTGATTTTAGGGAATGAATTCAGCTCACCACAGGGATTGTGCTTTGGGGGAAGAAACACATATAACATAGGAAAAATGCTTGTTTGGATAATCAGCTAGTAGTGACTAACTTCATTCTAGAATATCCCATGGAAATACAGAGTGTCTTGCAAAAACGCTCAGGAAGAAACATACATCAGGAAGAATTCTCAGTGAGAATCTTCCCCAATAAAAAAATTCTGGGAAAAGATGTTTATTATGAAAATGTCCACTGCAAAAATATGTACTTGGAGAGACATCCATTGGGAAAATCATGCAAAAATGTTTGTATCTGTTCCTAATTTAAGGAAGTATCCTTCTTAGGAAATGGGTTTCCTAGGCAAGCTTTGACTAACCAAAATAAGCCCTCAAAACATGCATAGGAAAAAAAATGGGTATTGGGGAAAAAACATGAAAGCCTGGAGAAACATCTGTTGAATGGGATAAATTTCTACTAGGCAGCTATGCATGGGAAATACATTCATCAGAAAAATAGCCTTTGGCTAATATTCCTACTGCGAAAAGCAGGGAAGTAGCATTTATTCTTTGTATGAGGTCAGCTGTGCATTCTTCTAACCGATCCACATTCTTCTAACCTCTCAGGGATCTATGGGGTGGGTTCTAGTGTGTAGACCATTTTACATATGAGGAAACCTACACACAGAATCAGGAAAGTTGCCCAAGCTTTCAGAAGTAAAGCTTGAACTGGATGAATTTATTCGGCATTTATTATCTCCCAAGTGCCAAAAACTGTTAAAAAAAGGGGATCCAATATTGAATAAATCATTAACACCCCATTTTAAGAAATCAACATGGGAGTAACAGCTTCCTAAACACCCTAAGCAGTTGATGAACTATGGGAAAACTGTATATATTCCACAGGTGGAATCAATGGAAAGCATTTCTACCTGCTTGAGTTGATTTCAGTACTTGAAAAGGAAGTTCTTGTCCTGGGCCTTCTGCAAACCATAGCTCTGCTGGGAGCAAAAACCACTGGGGAAACATGAAAACCCAGGAGAGCAGTCCTCTGTGGATCGAAACAAAATTCCAGGGGTAAAACACTGTCCAAAACATCCACCTTCTCAGGTACTTGCCTGGAGCCTGCTCTACCGGGGATGTTCTCTCAACTGCCTCATCTAGGTTGCAGCCTCAACCACATGAGTTCAACAGGCAGCAAAGCCACCCTGGCCACTGAATGGGCTACAATGGCCTCATTGCACAGGAGGAGAATTGTATGGGGTCTAGTGGCAGTCTGTGTTCTCTTGATCTCTAGAAATCTTTACCTGTTTATGATCTACCCCCATTCAGACATTGGCATCACTAGGCTGCCCCAACCCTGCTCATGCAATTTACCTCTGTATCCCTGGTGTTTAGAAAAGCTGGTGCTCAGTAAGTAAGTATTCCCCAAACAAGGAGTCTATTGTCACAGAAGGGGAATACGCAGATGCTTGAAGTTGGAGGACTCGAGATGAATCCAAGCTCTGCTGGGAAATCCCAACTGTGCGGCCTTGGTTACAGCACACGGTGACTCCAAGTGAGTCAGTTTGTTCATCTGTGCAGTGGGCCCAGTAGTGCCTTAGTCTCAGAGCTTTTGAGGGATTGTGTGAGTCAATGCCTGTGGTGTGCTCAGGACAGGTCCTCACTCAGTGTAGATGGTCAAGGAACAACTGAGACTGGTCCACTCCTCCATGAAGTACGTAGCCAGGGAGATCATCCTCAGCCGATAATGCTCCCCCCAGACTCCAGTGGATGGAGTCACACTGAGGGACATCTAGGTACACAGACCTGGCTGTATAGGCCTTAATATGCATGACAAAATGCGTGAAGTCCTGTGCGTGTGATTGGGAAGGTGCAGATAGGGAACGGGGGCTAAATATGAATAAGAATTGTACGAAGTCCACAGAAATTCAGTAAAATGTATTTTTAATAATTTGAATTGGAGGCAGGGGCTCAGAACATTTGATTATTTAAGTCCAGAATCTGTAACTTGGATTTTTCTCTTCTGTGATGTCTCTGGAGAGCAGGGTTGTGTAGGATTCCATCTGCTTCTGTAATAAAACATAAATTATTAAAAACATAAAATATTGATGAGTTGTTTTATAAAACAGAGGGACTTTAATGTATTGATTATGAATTGAGAAAGACTTAATGAGCTTCAGGAGGAGGAATAATTGGGCGGTGGCGGTGGGCTCTGCTCCCGCGTCACCGCGCCACCATGGGCTCTGGGAATCAGATAGCTAACCTTGCAGCTCTTTCCATTTGTAGGCGATCTGTCCACCAAAGTGTTCTCTTCCAAGTTCAGGAAGACTTGTTTCTTTGTTCCTCTTATTTTAGGATAAAAAGGTTTCAACAGAAGAAAGCTACCATTTTGGAAGCCAGGCCTGAACTCTTATTTACAGATGAGAAATTGAAGTTCGTAGAGGGGAAGTAGTGGAGGCAGTACCTCACAGTGGACTGCTGTAAAGACTCCACTTGACACCTGGTCCCAACCCGAGAGCTGCTGATTCTACTTCCATATCTTATAGGAGACTAATTTTTAAATTACGTGTGAGTGCATCTGTATATGTATGTGTGTGTGTGTGGGGGGGACATGTGCTTGTGTATACATGTGAGTATGTTCCCATAGGTGCGAGTATGTTCCCATAGGTGCACACACACACACATATGCATGTGTGTATAAGTGTGTGCCTGTACATGCATATGCATGTGTGCATGTATGCATATGTTTGTGCCTGTGTTTGTGTGTATATGTGCTTTACCTATGTGTGTAGATGTGCCTGTGTCTGAGCCTGTGTGTGTATATATATATATATATATATATATATGCATGTGTATGCACATATGTCTTCAGGCACATGGGCAAATGGATATGTGTGCATGACTGTATGTATGTGTGTACACATGTGTGCCTGTGTGTAAATGGGGGGCATGAGCTTGTGTGTACATGTGAGTGTGTTTCTATGGGTGTGTGTGTGTGTGTGTGTGTGCGTGCATGTGGAGGCCAGGGAACAGCCTTGTGTATTGTTATTTAGTCATCGTGTATCCTGAGACAGGATCTCTCATTGGCCTGCAGCTCGGTAATTAGGCCAGGCTTCCCTAGGGAGTCCCAGGGTTCTACCTGACTAGCCTCCCCAGCACTGGGTTACAAATGTATTGCCATCTCACTAGGGCCTACTTACATTCAAAACCTCCCAGGTGAGACCTAGGCTAGCACACCACTGTAAACCTTGCTGTGCTCAGCTAGGGCAGAGCCTGCCCTCCTCACTTACAAAGGCCTCATAGCTAGTCTATGAGACAAGAAAGATAAGCCTAAGAGCTGATGAGAACCCTGGGCTCAGGGAATTCAGTGGAGTTACCCAGATTCCCACAGCCTATCACTGGGAGAGTTAAAGGCTCAGATCCATCATTCGGGGAGGACTTGATTATCCTTCTGGTACCAACACTGGGCTTCTTTTTAATTTTACTTGGAATAGTTCACTGCCAGGGTTGGAGTTATATATTAGTCCTGAGATTAGCTGGGGTGAGGGTCAGTCTTAACTCACTTTGTTTCCACACCTGTTCCATCAGGTTCTTGCCAAAGAAGCTGGCAAGAAAGGCACTGACATATTTGCAGCTAATATTTATGGAAAACTTTCTTTTTTTTTTTTTTAACTTTGAAAAAACCACTCATTTATTTGGGGACTGGAGTGAGGGGCATGCACAGCACTTGGGGTGGTCAGAGGAGCCCTGGCAGGGGCCGGTGTCTCTTTCCTCCATGTGGCACCCAGGGATCCAGTTCAGCTCCTCCAGGCTCGGTGGCAGGTGACCTCAGTGGCCATGTCTTCTCCTTCATTGGGGAACGGGCCTGTCGGGTGGGTCTGGGCCCTGGCTGCCCAGTGCTGTCCTTCATCTACTCTGAAGATCATCCGCAGGGCAGGAGTAGGGCTCAATGCACAGGGCTTCGAAGGCCCCGTCTGTCCCGAAGGCCAGGCCCACTGTGGCTGGAGTCTGGGCCGGTGCTCTCTGGATGTTGAAGCCACACTCACGCAGCGTCTTTGCGTCCTCCAGGACCTGGTCGTCCTTGTAGAGCCTCTGCTGCTCGGGCGGGCGCTGCAGGATGCCCTGCTCCATTTGCTTCAGCTCCAGCACCGTGCTTGACTCCTGGGCTTGCAGGAAGACCGTGGTCTTGTGGCGCCTGACCATGAGGTAGACGGACATCGCCGGGATCTCGCTGGACTTGGGTTTGGACACAGGCTCTGGCTCTGTCATTCTGGATGACCTGGAGCTTGCTTCGGGTCCTGGCTTCCCGGGTTGGGTGCACAGATGCGCTGGGATGGACCTCGGGTGAAGTGTGCTCAGCACTGTGACCTACGCAGGGCTGGAGAAGCTGAGATCAGAGATCAGGCAGCTCCTTATGGAAAACTTTCTATGAGCCAGGCAACCATGCCTCCTGCTGTGTTCCTCAGAGATCATTTCTCTTTCATTGTAACCCTTGAAATAGGGAATATCGTTTCCACTTCACAGAGGAAGAAACTGAGGTGCTGTGTAATTGAATTAGATAGGGAAGCCAGGACTCACAAATCCAGTAGGATGAACTCGGGAGCCTTTACTTCCAGTGAGCATTAGCTTGGGGCACTTTTCTCTTTATCTTGAGTAATGCTGCTTCATTTGACAATATGGACTTCTTGTTGCTTTTTAAATTTTTTTTCCTTTTTTTTATTGATGCTTTGTGTATTTTATACATCATTTTCCAGTTCAGTTCAGGCATGTTTCCCTTTCCCTTCCCCCTCACCCCCCACCCCATCCCAGATCATGCATTCTGCAATAACTGTTCTGCATCTTTCTCTCATTTTTTTTTTCATTTTTTAAGAATAAGTGATAATTTATGAGTACAAGCATCCTTCATGTAAAACCAATTCGCAAGCAGTTGTGCCTAAACCCACACAGCCCATGGGTCCCACCATCCAGCAGGGGGTGCTTATATGTTCAATCAAGTTGATCAAATGAGTGTTCAGACTATATTGCTTTTTGAGGCTATTGATTTTTGAGGTCTCAACTCTGACCAGTTCTTGATCTGTTTCACTGACCCCATTCTTGTGCCAGCCCTTCATGGTTTTCCAGCTTCTAGGATCTGAATGTATCCCTCCAAATGCATGTGCTATAAACTCCACCCTTCATGTATAAGACTTAATGGGAGGCGTTTAGGTCATGAAACTTCCACCATATGAATGGATTCATGTCACAAGAGTGGATTGTTACATAAACGTTTAGTTCCTTCTTGTCCTCTGACATACTTCCTTTTGACATTTCACCATGCTATGTCATAGCAAGAAATCTCTCTTCTCACGTGCAGTCCCTCAGTGTTGAGCTATCTGGCTCCAGAACCATAAATTTCCATTCTCTGTAAGTTGCTTTTCTACTATAAGCACAAAATTGATTAAGACAACAGAGTTCTCTTATAAGCTCCCATTTAAAACTCTGTCTCTGTTTTTCCTCTCTGTATTTGTGTGTATGTTTATGTGTGTGAATTCAGGACATCTGTGGAAGTCAGAAAAAAACGCGAGAGTCAGTCCTCATCTTCTGCCCTGTTTGAGACTCTTGCTCCCCACTGTGTCCTGAAAGCATCTGGGCTTTACCATAGGAGCACTGGGGTCATATATGGATATCACTCCATCTGGCTTTATGTGGATTCTGGAGATTTGAATTCAGGTCCTCATATCTACCCAATGAGAACTTTACTACTGAGCCATCCCCCAGCCAGGGCTCCCAGTTATCTATGTTAGATACACTGTCCTTAAGACATCTCAGCCCACTGCATAGATTTTCTGTGTGTGACAGTTGGTGGCCAGCTGGTTCTGCATTCGGAATCACCTGCTATTCCTCACATCAGGATGATGCTGGTCTCTGAAAACAAGTTGGGAAGTGTCCTCTCTGACTGTATTTTCTGTAAGAGATTAGGTAGTATCACTGTATTTCTTCTGTAAATGTTTGGGAAGATTTGTAAGTGGAACCAGGTAGGTGTGGATGGTCCCTTCTGTGCAAGAGGCCCCAACTTTAACAGAGGAACTATTGGCAGCTGATCTTGTTAGGGTGAGGGAGAGTTGATCTTCTTTAAGGGGATGCTAGAAAGGCTGACCAGGCTTCAGTGGATGAACTCATACCGAGAGACAGCTTGACTTAATAGGCCTTAACATATATGACAGAATGCATGAAATCTCTGGGCATACTATAGAAGGGTTCAGTTTGGAAAGGGGCCCTAAATATAATTAAGATTTATTGCATAAAATGCACAAAAATTCAATAAAAATATGTATTTAAAAACTCAATAGGAGGCTGGGCGTGGTGGCCCCATGCCCTTAATCCCAGCACTCAGGAGGCAGAGGCAGGTGGATCTCTGTGAGTTCAAGGCCAGCCTGGCCTACATAGTGAGCTCCAGGCTAGTTGGGACTAAAGGGAGACCCTGTCTCAAAAATACCAACCCCCCCAAAAAAAAACCCCACAAAAAACTAAAAACAAAAAACAAACAAAAAAACCTCAATAGGAGTTTTCTATTACCTTAGTACTTTCTATTTATTGTTATACTTTTGTTCTTTGAAATTTTGTTTAAAATAATAAAACATTTGACTGTCCAGAATGGCTGGACAGTCAAATATTTTATTATTTTTATTTTATCTGTGTGAGCCTATTGCCTGCGTGTATGCAAGTGCGCCTGTGTGTGCACTTTCTGCTGAGGCCAGAAGAGGGCATCAGATCCCCCTGGAAATGGAGTTACGGACAGTTACTAGCCACCCTGTGGGTGCTGAGAACTGGATCTGGGTCCTCTGCAAGAGCAGCCAGTGCTCTTACCCACTGAGCCATCTCTCCAGCTCCTCTAAAATTTGTTTGTATCTTTAATTGACAAAGAATAATTGTATAGATGTGTGAGTTATATTTGGATGTTTTGAGCTACGCACAATTTTAAGAAAGATTGAACCAAGCTAAGTAACCTGTCCCCTATCCAACTTATCTTATGTACTATTTTTTTAAATGAGTGTATGTGTGTGGGCTGAAGTCCACCATTTGGCTAGAAGTGCTGACCAGTAACCCAAGAAGTCCACCTGTCCCCACGTCCCCAGTACTGAGTGTACAAGTGTACATCACTATGCCTAGCATTTTTATATGGAATCTAGACTGAACTCAGGTTCTTGTACTTGAAAGGCAAGTTCTTTACAGAACGAGGCACACCCTGCCCCCCAGCCCTCTGTTTATTCTTAAAATCCCAATTTTAGGAACTCCTTTTAGCAGTTCCTTTAAGTAAGTTGCTTTCAAATCTATTGTGAAGAAATTCTCATGGCTGTTATATAAGAGTGGCTTTTACTTCGTTCGTGACATCCATTGTTAGATATAGTTCTCAGTTAGAACTCTCAATTATTCTTTTTCTTTTAGAGATATTAAGAAACATATGTATATTACCAAATATGGGATTTTAGAGTATTATTTCTCTTTTGATTATAAATATTGCAGCACTGTACATGAACACACGTAGTAATATTATATTCCTAATACAACATTAACTTTTATAGTCCTAAATTTCCAGGGCTATTACAGCCCTTATCTCCACAACTTCTGATGAGAACCCCAGTCTTTTGAGTTACTGGTCCTCTAGGAAATGTTGTTCTCGGGCTCTTTTCAAGGTGTTCCCCTTTATCTTCAACCCTACAGTTTGTGTGTGATATGTCTTTGTATATGGAGTCTGAGGGGATTCTGTTTGGGGTCTGCTTATCTTCTCAAATACCTTTTCTTCTGGCCTACTCTTTCACTTCAGCCTTTGAACTCTGATGACATAAGCATTAGATATTTTGTATAGTGCCACGGGAATCTGATGATATTTTTTATTTAGTGTTTTTTATCTGCCCTGTTCTTCAGATTGTGTAATTTCTGTTAATACACTTTCATGTTCATTAAATATTTTCTCTGTAATCTAAATTTGAAAATAAGCCCATCCAGGAAGATTTTCAAAACTAATTTACTGCTTTCTTCAGCTTATACTTGATTCTTTTCTGTTTATTGTATTTCTTCAATGAGGTTATTTTCTCATCTGCTTCTAGGCTGGTTTTGGTTGCTGAGTGGGCATTCTCCATAGTGTCATTGTCAGGCTGTGAGAACAGTGCCACCTGGGCACTGGCTTTTGCTGTTCGCAGGAATTCAGAGTTCACTTGCTCCTGGCATGCTGAATAATTGCGAATTCAATTCTGAACAGTTTTTAAAGACAGAGTCTCACGTATATCTCTAATTAGCCCTGATCTCCCTATATAGACCAGGTGGACCTCAAACTCAAAAAGATCAGCCTGCCTCTGCCTCTTCAGCGCTGGGTTTGAAAGTATGTGTTGCCATGCCCAGCATCCAAAGGTTTTAAAATAGTATGTCATGCAGCTCTGAGCATTATTCAGTTCCTGTAGAAATACTGATATTTTGTTAGAGGTAATCAATACAGTTAGGTTCAGGAAGAAAGTTCTAGCCCTGTTCTGACTGGTACCATTCAACTTCCAAGCTTTGTCATGTTAGTGGGATCAACAGAGTATCCGGCCCATCCATTTGCACTTCTTTTTTTTTTTTTTAATTTTTTAAATTAATTTTATTTATTTCTGTATGTGTATGAATGTATTGGCTGCATGCAAGTCTGTGCACCCGTGTCGTGCAACGCCGCGGAGGTCAGAAGAGGGTCTCGGATTCCCCTGGAACTGGAGCTCTCCTGGAATTTGGAGCTTCAGACGGTTCTCAGCCACCATGTGGGTGCTGGGGATCGAACCTGGGTCCTCTGCCCGCTAGGCCATCTCTCCAGCCCCTTATTTTTTATTTTTATGTGTATGAATGTATTGTCTGCATGCAGGTCTGCGCACCCGTGTCGTCCGATGCCACGGAGGTCAGAAGAGGGTCTCAGATTCCCCTGGAACTGGAGTTCTCCTGGAACTGGAGTCACAGACGGTTCTCAGCCACCATGTGGGTGCTGGGGATCCAACCCGGGTCCTCTGCAAGAGCGGTCGGCGCTCTTAACAGCTAGGCCATCCCTCCAGCCCCTCTTTCTTTGTTTTTTGAGAAGTGTATATATTCTAGAAGTTAATGCTCTGTCAGCTGTATCACTGGTGAAGGTTTCCTCCCACTCTGTGGGTGTTGTCTTCACTTCCCTGATTGTTTCTTTTGCTGTACAGAAGCTTTCGAGTTTGATGAGGTCCCACTTGTCAATTGTCAACTTTATTTCCTGTGCAGCTGCTGTCTGATTTAGAAAGTCTTTTCCTACCCCTATGTCTTGTAGGTTGCTGCCAATGTTTTTTCTGTCACCTTCAGGATTTCAAGTTTCACGCTGAGGTCTTTGATTCATTTGGAGTTGATTTTTTTTATTTTGTTTTGTTTTAGTTTTATTTTTTATTTTCGTATGTGTATGAATGTACTGTCTGCGTGTAGGTTTTTGCACCCTTGTCGTGCAATGCCGCAGAGGTCAGAAGAGGGTCTTGGATTCCCCTGGAACTAGAATTCTCCTGGATTTGGAGTTACAGACGGTTCTTAGCCGCCATGTGGGNATTTTTTGTTATTTTTATTTATCTTCGTTTTTTGGAGGCCTTATTGCCTGCGTGTATGCAAGTGCGCCTGTGTGTGCACTTTCTGCTGACTGGAGGCCAGCCCTAAGCAGGGCATGATCCCCCTGTGAAATGAAGTTTACGGACAGTTCTTGCCACCCTGTGGGGTGCTGAGAACTGGATCTGGGTCCTCTGCAAGAGGCAGCCAGTGCTCTACCCCTAGCATATCTTCAGCTCCTCTAAATTTGTTTGGTATCTTTAATTGACAAAGAATAATTGTATAGATGTGTGAGTTATATTTGGATGTTTTGAGCTACGCACAATTTTAAGAAAGATTGAACCAAGCTAAGTAACGCCCATCTGTCCCCCTATCCCAACTTATCTTTGTACTATTTTTTTAACATGAGTGTATGTGTGTGGGCTGAAGTCCCACCATTTGGCTAGAAGTGCTGACCAGTAACCCAAGAAGTCCACCTGTCCCCACGTCCCCACAGTAGTGAGTGTACAAGGTTGTACATCACTATGCCTAAGATTTTTATATGGAATCAGAACCCTGAAACTCAGGTTCTTGTACTTAAAGGCAAGAGGCATCTGCAGGTTCTTTACAGAACGAGGCACACACCCTCCTGCCCCCCACCCCCACAGCCCTCTGTTTTATTCTTAAAATCCCCAAATTTTAGGAACTCCTTTTAGCAGTTCCTTTAAGTAAGTTGCTTTTCCACTATCTTTTGAGAAATGAACAGAAATTCTCATGGCTGTTATATAAGAGTGGCTTTTACTTCGTTCGTGACATCCATTGTTAGATATAGTTCTCAGTTAGAACTCTCAATTATTCTTTTTCTTTTTAGAGATATAAGAAACATATGTATATTACCAAATATGGGGATTTTAGAGTATTATTTCTCTTTTGATTATAAATATTGCAGCACTGTACATGAACACACGTAGTAATATTATATTCCTAATACAACATTAACTTTTATAGTCCTAAATTTCCAGGGCTATTACAGCCCTTATCTCCACAACTTCTGATGAGAACCCCAGTCTTTTGAGTTACTGGTCCTCTAGGAAATGTTGTTCTCGGGCTCTTTTCAAGGTGTTCCCCTTTATCTTCAACCCTACAGTTTGTGTGTGATATGTCTTTGTATATGGAGTCTGAGGGGATTCTGTTTGGGGTCTGCTTATCTTCTCAAATACCTTTTCTTCTGGCCTCCTCTTCACTTTCAGGGCCTTTGAACTTCTGATGACATTAAGCATTAGATATTTTGTACAGTCCACGGGAATTGATGATATTTTTATTGAGTGGTTTTTTATCTGCCCTGTTCTTCAGATTGTGTAATTTCTGTTAATGACACTTTCATGTTCATTAATATTTTTTCTCTGTAATCTAAATTTGAAAATAAGCCCATCCAGGAAGATTTCAAAAAACTAACACCATTTACTGCCTTCTTCAGCTATATTGATTCTTTTCTGTTATATTGTCATTTCTCAATGAGGTTATTTTCCTCATCTGCTTCTAGGCTGGTTTTGTTTGCTCTGAGTGGGCATTCTCCATAGTGGCATTGTTCAGGCTGTGAGAACAGTGCACCTTACCTGGGCACTGCTTTTGCTGTTCGCAGGAATTCAGAGTTCACTTGCTCCTGGCATGCTGAATAATTGCGAATTCAATTCTGAACAGTTTTGTAAAGACAGAGTCTCCGACGTATATCTCTAATTAGCCCTGATCTCCCTATATAGACCAGGTGGACCTCAAACTCAAAAAGATCAGCCATGCCCTCCTGCCTCTTCAGCGCTGGGTTTGAAAAGTATGTGTTGCCATGCCCAGCATCCTAAGGTTTTAAAATATATGTGCATGCAGCTCTGAGCATTATTCAGTTCCTGTAGAAATACTGATATTTTGTTAGAGGTAATCAATACAGTTAGGTTCAGGAAGAAAGTTCTAGCCCTGTTCTGACTGGTACCATTCAACTTCCAAGCTTTGTCATGTTAGTGGGATCAACAGAGTATCCGGCCCATCCATTTGCACTTCTTTTTTTTTTTTTTTTAATTTTTTAAATTAATTTTATTTTTTCTGTATGTGTACATTAGTGTCTGAATGTATTGGATGCTGCATGCAAGTCTGTGGCACCCGTGTCCGTGCAACGCCGCGGAGGTCAGAAGTCGAAAGAGGGCTTCGGTTCCCCTTGCGAACTGGAGCTCTCCTGGAATTTGGAGCTTCAGACGGGTTCTAGCCGCTCAGTGGGTGCTGGGAAATCGAACCTGTGGTCCCCTTCTAAGAGCGGTCGGCGCTTCTTATACCGGTTCTAGGCCATCTCTCCAGCCCCCATTTGCAGTTTAAAAGGACTCAGCTGTGGCCTGTGTAACAGTCACAGCTGCAGATTTTAGTGGAATGGACTGGGGTGCTGTGCACAAGAATACATAGGCACCTGTCGAGTGCATGTACCTGAACTCCCCCTTGTCTCCTTTCTTCCATCAGAATCTTTTTTTTTTTTTTTCTTTAATTTTTTTATGTGTGCGTATGCAGGTGTACGGTCAGCATGCGGTTGTGAACCAGTCCTGTGCAATTTGCCGCCAGAGGTTCAGAAGAGGCGTCGGTTGCCCTCCAGAAACTGGGGTTAAAGATGGACGCCAGCCGCCATGCTGGGTGCTGGGGGATCAAAACCCCGGTCCTCTGCAAGAGCGAGAGCTCGTGTGGCTCTACGCTGCTAGGGCCTCTCCTCCAGCCCCTCCATCCAATGTTTTACATTTCCTGAGGTTCCCATTTTCTTTCCTCAGCTAGAAAGTTGGAGCTTTAATGAACTGGCTCTGCCAAAATTTAGCTGTGTCTGTATCCAGGGCCCAGTGGTAGAGAACGCAAAAGTGAAACTAATCTAATCTGCACACAGTAAGGGACCCTGTGTGTAGGTATATGAGAACTCCGTAAGCTCTTCATCATGTTTAGCCTAAATTTATTCTAAAATTGAAAGTGTATTGGGCAGGGGGTACATTGGCCTGATAATCCCAGAGCCTTACGGAGCGTGAGGCCGGGAAATTGTTTCTGAAATTTTGAAGCTCATTCTGGATCTTTTATTCTTCCTCTTCTGTGATTGTGTAACTTCCATTGTTATGCACTTCTTTTTTTTTTTTTTTTTTTTTTTGGTAGGTTCAATTTAGAGCCCATTAAGAGGTTCACATCTTTATTTTATCTTTTGCATATATTTTTTTTTAATTTTTATTTATTCTGATAGGTATATGAATGTAATGTCTGCATGCAAGTTTGTGCACCACGTGTCCGTGCACGCCCCGGAGGTCAGAAGAGGGTCTCGTCAGAGTGTCTAGGTCCCCTGGAGCTGGAGTTCATCTCTGGACTTGGACTGCTTCAGACATTTCTCAGCCGCATGTGGGTGCTTGGGATCACAACCCGGGGTCCCTCTGTAAGAGCAGTCGGTGCTCTAACCGCTAGGCCATCTCTCCAGCCGCAATATATTTTTATTGTTTTAAACTTTTTCATAAATCACTTCTTAGTCAATTTAGATCATTTCCCTTGTCCATGCCCCCCCACCCACCTGAGTTCATGCATTCTGCCATAATGTCTTGCATCTTTTTCTGAGTCTTTCAAAATTTGTTGTGAACAGAGGGATTATTGTTTGGGAGGAGAACTTCAACTTTTCAGCGTTTTCTTTGGTCCTCAGTTCTTTTGTCATGTTGGTTTCCCTCCAACTTGCATTGCTTCAGGCATATGCAATATATATATATATATATATATATATATATATATATATATATATATGTGTGTGTGTGTGTGTGTGTGTATGTATACATATATATATATATATATATCACCTATACTAAAACTATGTTGACTGAAAACAAACTGTACATTATTTCCAAAACATATTTCAGGATTCATATTTTCCCTTTTAACTTTATATTACTCTAAAATATGTATACATACCCTCCAACCAAATACCAAAATTACAAAGTCTGAAAATAAATGGTAAGTTAATTCTAGAACTGTTAAAGCATTCGCATGATAAGAGCACAGTTGTTTTCAGGTAAAGAGGAATATAACATTAACTTTGCTCAGTTTGCCTTACAGCTAAGTACTTGCTGCGAGCATCCACAGATGAGGGATACCATTCGTTGTTGGTTTTTCTGGGACTGTGTTACTTCACTTAACATACTATCTTCTAGTTCCATCCATTTACCTGCAAAGTACATGATGTCTCCTTTTCTTTACCACTGCATAGAACTCCATTGTGTAGATGTACCACATTTTCTCTATCCACTTGTTGGTTGAGGGGCACTTGGGTTGGTTCCAGCTCTTCGCTATTGTGAAGAGAACTGCAATAAACATTGATGTGCATGTATTTTTGTAGTAGGATGAGTCTTGTGGGTATATACCCAGGAGTGGTATGACTGGGTCAGGTGTGGCTCAATTTGAGTCTTTTCAGGATTCTCCACACTGCTTTCCACAGTGGTTGTACCAGTTTACATTCCCACCAGCAGTGGATGAGTGTTCCCCTTTCCCCACAACCTCTCCAGCATTTGGTATCATTTGTTTTCTTGAGCCTAGCCAGTCTTATCAGAGTGAGATGATATCTTAAAGTGGTTTTAATTTGCATTTCCTAATTATCAATGGTGTTGAACACTTTTTAAGAAAAAGTTTCTCAGCCATCTTTACTTCCTCACTTGTGAAGTCTCTGTTCAGCTCTTTACTCCATCTTTTGAGTGAGTCATTTGTTTTCTTCTTTGTTTTTTGAGTAGTTTATATATTCTGGAAGTTAATGCTCTGTAAGATGTATCATCAGTTAAGGTTTCCTCCCACTCTGTGGGTTTTCTCTTCACTTCACAGATTGTTTCTTTCACTGTACAGAAGCTTTTGTGTTTAATGAGGTCCCGCTTATCAATTGTAGACCTTATTTCCTGCATAGCTGCTGTCTGATTTAGAAAGTCTTTTCCTACACTTATGTCTTGTAGGTTGCTGCCAACGTTTTCTTTGATCACCTTCAAAGTTTCTGGTTTCACACTGAAGTCTTTGATCCATTTGGAGTTGATTTTTGTACAGGGTGAGAGGTAGAGGTTTAACTTTATTCTTCCACAAGTGGTGATCCAGTTTTGCCAACGCCATTTGCTGAAGATGCTGTCTTTCCTCCACTGAGTCTTCTTGCCCCTTTGTCAAATATGAGATCACGGAAATTGTATGTGCTCAAGTATTGATCTTCAGTTTTGTTCCATTGGTCTACAAGTCTGTTTTTCTGCCAATACCAGGCTGTTTTTATGACTATAGCCCTGTAGTATAGTTTGAAGTCTGGTACAGAGATTCCCCCTCTGTACTGCTCCTTTCACCCAGGGTTCCATTAATACACTTTCAAGTTTACCAAGTATTTCCTCTGTTATCCATTTGATGTGGTACATAATGTAATGTTCAGTGGTGAAGAATAAGATTGTGAAATTTGCAGGAAAATGAATGGATTTGGAAAATATTCAAGTGAATGAGGCAACCCAGTCCCAGAAAGACAAATGCCACATGTTCTCTCCCTCATATGCAGACCCTAGCTGTAAATAAAAATATTATTTATTTATTTATTTATTTATTTATTTATTTTGTATTTCATGTGTATGAGTGTATTAACTGCATGCATGTTAAGTACAACTGTGTCATACAATACCCTCAGAGGACAGAAGAGGGCATCAGATCCCCTAGATGGTTGTTAGCTACTATGTAGTTGCTGAAATTTGAACCCAGGTCTTCTGCAGGAGCAGCCCATGCTCTTAACTGTTGAGGCATTTCTCCAGCTCCCTAGCCATACATTTTTATAGAAGTGTACTTAATACTGTGCATTAATAAAAGCATGAAAGATAAAAAGTTGGACCTTTATAAGGAGGGAGGGGGATAGAAGACCACATTGGACATTAGTGGAGGCCAGAGCCTGGAGAGATGGCTCAGTGGTTAGGAGCACTGGCTCTTCTTCTGAAGGATTCAGGTTCGATTCCCAGCACACACATGGTAGCTAGGAACTATTTGTAACTCCAGTTCCAGAGGATCCCGCACCCTTTTCTAGTCTCCATGGATGCTACACATACACATGATGCAATACATACATGCAGATAAAACACTGATACACAAAATAAAAATACATCAAAAAGAAAATGAAGGGGGGAGGACATTGAGGATAGAAAGATCTAAGCAAAAGGGGGTGTGGAAAGGGAGGGGATAGGAGGGGGAGATGTGCTGGGTAGCTTTAGTGTCAACTTGACACACCCGGGTAGAGGGAGCCTCATTTGGGGAATTACTTCCATTGGACTGGCCTATGGCCATATCTGTGGGATTTTTTTTTTGTGTGTGTGTGTGGAGCGATGTGGAGGGCCTAGCCCACAGTGGGTGGTGTTGAGCAGGTGGCCCTGTACTCTATAAAAAAGCAGGTTGACATGGTCTAGAGACCTCAGCTTTTTTGAGGTGCCAAGATAATAGGACAACCCAGGGCAGTGGCAGGTGTGGAATGGAGCTGGCCTGGGCCTGCGAGATGAGCTCTGTGTGCTGTGGAAAGCAGAGTGAGAGAAGTGGAGTTGCTGAAACCCTTTGGATCCCAGAAGGTTGTGATTGAATCCTGGATGTCCAGCCTTGAGCTACTTTGCTGGACTTAGGTTTTGCTCAAAGTGTGCTGATTCTTCCCTTTGAAATAAGACAGTACTTAACTTATTTTGGATTTTACAGGAACTCAGAGTCAAAAGACTGTTATAAGAGACTTTGTTGTTATCATTTCTTTTTTAATTTTATTTATTTATTTATGTGTATGAATGTACTGTCTGCATGCAGGTTTGTGCACCCATGTCGTGCAATGCCGCGGAGGTCAGAAGAGGGTCTTGGATTCCCCTGGAACTGGAGTTCTCCTGGAATTGGAGTTACGGACTGTTCTTAGCCACCATGTGGGTGCTGGGTATCGAACCCGGGTCCTCTGCAAGAGCAGTTGGCACTCTTAACCGCTAGGCCATCTCTCCAGCCCCTGTTATAAGAGACTTTGAAATCTCAGTGTGTTTAGATGCTTTTAAGGACTGTGGGACTTTCAAAGCTGTTTGTTGTGATATTAATATTAATATCATACCTTGGGGATAAGAAATGAAAAACTTGTGATTTAATAGTGATGCATTTTTGTGTAAAATTGACTAGGGGTTAATTGTGCTGGATAGCTTTAGTTGTCAACTTGACACTCTTGGGTTGAGGGGGCCTCATTTGGGGAATTGCTGCCATTGGACTGGCTTGTGGTCATGTCTGTGGGGTATTTTCTTGATTGCTGAGTGATGTGGGAGGGCCCAGCCCACTGGGGTAGGGCCATCCCTGGGAAGGTAGTCCTGCATTGTATAAGAAAGCAGGTTGAGCATGGGACAGAGGAAAAGCTAGCAAGTAGCATTCCTCCATGGCCTGTGCTTCAGCTCCTGCCTCCAGGTTCCTGCCTTGAGTTCCTACCTTGGGCTCCCTTGGTGGTGAACTGCGACCCCGGAGATGTGAGCCTAATAAAGCTTTTTTCCTCAAGTTGGTATTGGTCAGAACATTTTGTCACAGCAATTAAAGGCAAACTAGAATAGGAGGTAACTAAAATTATATACATATGAAAAAACAGTTATAAAGAGACCTAATTTATAAGATTATTTAAAAATAACATCTTAAAACAGAGTTTGAATGGAGGTATTCAGAAGCCATGGGTTATCAGATAAAAATCCCAGGGCCAGGTGGGGGACTGCTCCCTGAGCTCTTGCCCAGGAAGGTCCCAGGGACCCCTCCCCACCAAGTAATACAGACTATTGACATTGTGGTTGGTTGTCTACCAGAATTTGATGGTAAGGCCCTATTGCTGAAGATGCTACACATGTTGATGGTAGGACACAGAGGAATCAAGCTGAAGCTGAGTGGGAACCTTCCATCCTAATGCTACTCTTTATAGTACCTGGGGGTGCTCTGCAGGCTGCTGGGAAATACAAGTCTTACCCAGCTGTGAATCCTAAAAGCTATGCTAATGACCTATCAGGATAAACGGACCTTCTAGGACCAAAGTGGCTTGACTGCTATGACTGGGTTTGAGGCCTGGTCCAGAGGATTGAATTCAATTCATGACTGGTTTTGTAACCCTGGTTAAGCGCCTGTTGTTGGGGGGGTGGTTAGAGGCCCTAGTGAGGAACCTAGTACCATTGTTTTGCTAAATGATCCTATTGTCAAACTGCCTTCTAAATACTCTTGTTTTTTTCCTGAGGATGAGTACTGCACCCAGCCTCCATCAGAGGAGCTTCTCACTGCAGCCAACAGAAGTTAAAGTAAAAACTCTTAACTGGCCACAGTGTTGAGAATAAGCCACGTGGAGTGCTTGCCACTCACCTATCCAGGGCTCAGGGAACATCCCAGAAAGAGTGGAAAGAATGTAAGAGTTGAGGTTAGGGAGATGTGCAACAAAACATGACTTCTGCACATGACATGGCCGTTGCACACATGAACACACTGAAGCTGTGGTTATCGTCATGAGACCTGCACAAAACTGGGCCCATCAACTCTTCCTCATAGGTTGGGAAGGGGTTCACAAGGTCCCACCTCTCCCTGAGGGACTATTATCAATTAAAGGTAGTTGGAGGAGGGGGTCACAGATAAGTTGTCCTTGTTCCAGTAAATAATCTCCCACCCATGCTCAGGGCAATTAACTTGGACCCAGAACAAGAACACAAGAGGTGACTGGGACTTGTTGAGATTCCAGTGGGAGGAGGAGGCAAGGAAGAGGAATGGAGGATTGAAAATGACAAAAGACCAACATGCAAATGTATGAAACTGACAAACAGTTCAAAATGGTAACAGTAAAAGATTTCTGAGTGTACAATGACCAAAATTGAATTAAAAATCAAACTTCTGGGGGTGGAGAGATGGCTCAGTGGTTAGAAGCACTTCTACTCTTGCTGAAGACAAGGATTGAATCCCAGCACACACATGGCAGCTAACAATACCCATAATTTCAATTCCAGGGGGCCTGATACCTTCTTCTGTCCACCGTGGACACACTGCAAGACATGGGTGCACTTAGATACAGTTAGGCATAAGACTCATACACATAAAAGAAAAATAAATGTGTGATTACCTGAGAGGTTTCTGGTGGCATTCACATGTATTGTATGACTCTACCACAGCCCTGATGGTGTTCACCTGTATTGTATGACTCTACCACAGCCCTGGTGGTGTTCACCTGTGTTGTATGACTTTACCATGGCCCTGATGGCATTCACCTGTATTGTGTGACTCTACCACGGCCCTGATGGTGTTCACCTGTGTTGTATAACTCTACCACAGCCCTGATGGGGTTCACCTGTATTGTATGACTCTACCACAGCCCTGGTGGTGTTCACCTGTGTTGTATGACTCTACCATAGCCCTGGTGGTGTTCACCTGTATTGTATGACTCTACCACGGCCCTGATGGTGTTCACCTGTATTGTATGACTCTACCACGGCCCTGATGGGGTTCACCTGTGTTGTATGACTTTACCATGGCCCTGATGGTGTTCACCTGTATTGTGTGACTCTACCACGGCCCTGGTGGTATTCACCTGTGTTGTATGACTCTACCACGGCCCTGATGGGGTTCACCTGTGTTGTATGACTTTACCATGGCCCTGATGGCATTCACCTGTATTGTATGACTCTACCACGGCCCTGATGGTGTTCACCTGTATTGTATGACTCTACCACAGCCCTGGTGGTGTTCACCTGTGTTGTATGACTTTACCATGGCCCTGATGGCGTTCACCTGTATTGTGTGACTCTACCATGGCCCTGATGGCGTTCACCTGTAGTGTGTGACTCTACCATGGCCCTGATGGCATTCACCTGTATTGTGTGACTCTACCATGGCCCTGATGGCGTTCACCTGTATTGTGTGACTCTACCATGGCCCTGATGGTGTTCACCTGTATTGTGTGACTCTACCACGGCCCCGATGGTGTTCACCTGTATTGTATGACTCTACCACGGCCCCGATGGTGTTCACCTGTATTGTGTGACTCTACCACGGCCCTGATGGTGTTCACCTGTGTTGTGTGACTCTACCACAGCCCTGATGGCGTTCACCTGTGTTGTATGACTCTACCATGGCCCTGATGGTGTTCACCTGTATTGTGTGACTCTACCATGGGCCTGATGGTGTTCACCTGTATTGTATGATTCTACCACGGCCCTGATGGTGTTCACATGTATTGTGTGACTCTACTACGGCCCCGATGGTGTTCACCTGTATTGTATGACTCTACCACGGCCCTGATGGTGTTCACCTGTATTGTGTGACTCTACCATGGCCCTGATGGTGTTCACCTGTATTGTGTGACTCTACCACGGCCCTGATGGTGTTCACCTGTATTGTATGACTCTACCACGGCCCTGATGGTGTTCACCTGTATTGTGTGACTCTACCACGGCCCTGATGGTGTTCACCTGTATTGTATGACTCTACCACGGCCCTGATGGTGTTCACCTGTATTGTGTGACTCTACTACGGCCCTGATGGTGTTCACCTGTATTGTATGACTCTACCACGGCCCTGGTGGTGTCCACCTGTATTGTATGACTCTAGCACAGCCCTGGTGCCGTTCACCTGTATTTTATGACTCTACCACGGCCCTGGTGGTGTCCACCTGTATTGTATGACTCTACCACAGCCCTGGTGCCATTCACCTGTATTTTATGACTCTACCACGGCCCTGATGGCGTTCACCTATATTGTGTGACTCTACCATGGCCCTGGTGGTGTTCACCTGTATTGTATGACTCTACCACGGCCCTGATGGTGTTCACCTGTATTATATGACTCTACCACGGCCCTGGTGGTGTTCACCTGTGTTGTGTGACTCTACCACGGCCCTGATGGTGTTCACCTGTGTTGTATGACTCTACCACGGCCCTGGTGGTGTTCACCTGTATTGTATGACTCTACCATGGCCCTGATGGTGTTCACCTGTATTGTGTGACTCTACTACGGCCCTGATGGTGTTCACCTGTGTTGTATGACGCTACCACAGCCCTGATGGTGTTCACCTGTATTGTATGACTCTACCATGGGTCTGATGGTGTTCACCTGTATTATATGACTCTACCACAGCCCTGATGGTGTTCACCTGTATTGTGTGACTCTACCACAGCCCTGATGGCCTTCACCTATATTGTATGAGTCTAACACGGCCCTGGTGGCATTCACCTGTGTTGTATGACTCTACCACAGCCCTGATGGCGTTCACCTGTGTTGTATGACTCTACCACGGCCCTGATGGCGTTCACCTGTGTTGTATGACTCTACCACAGCCCTGGTGGTGTTCACCTATATTGTATGATTTCAGTTGTCTCTGCGGATGCCATTGTGCAGTTTAGCACCCATAAACACTGCCTGAAATCCTTCAGCTCAGATTTGAGACTATTGTACATTATTAACTATAGTGGTTTTACTGTACATAGAACATGTTCTGCTCTTAGAAAAACAAAATTGTTTACTTATGAAAAACAAACACTTTAAATATTGTCCCACTGTCATGTCTTAGCATGTATCATATTAGTATATCTTTGGATTGGATTGTGTTAGAAATTGCTCGAGGCTGTTGGAGATAGTTCAGTGGGTAAAATACTTTTTGTATAAGCATAATGACCTGAGTTCAGAATCTAGATCCCATATAAAAGCTGGGCATGACAGAGCCTGCCTGTTTTCCCAGTGCTGAGGGATGGAGACAGGGGAGTCCTGGGGCCCATAGTCCAGCCAGTCTAGCCAAAATGGCGAATTTCAGGTTCAGTAAGAGACCCTTTCTCAAAAATTATGGCGGATAAGTGATCAAGGAAGGACATCCTGCTGTCAACATCTGGATTCCACATATGTCTGGGAGGGTGAGTGAATCTGCACAGGCAAGCATGTTCCCCACAGATATGCACACACATATCACACACAGGGGAATCTGACATCTTCTGACTCCACAGGCATTGCAGGTCACATGTACACTTATACACATGCAGGCAATATACTCAAACACATAAAATAAAAATAAATTTAAAATATTGAGTCACATTTTATCAATGACTTGAGTTTTATGAAATATAATTTACAGAATTTTAGCTTTGGATTAGATGGAATTCCCAAAATTTCTGAAATGGCCCTAAATATACATTTGCCATTTTATACCATAGATTTATGCAGAGGTGTGTTCAGAACTGCTGATTCTAAAATAGAAAAAAATCCATCTCTGAAGACTGTTGAAGATTTTGTATTTCTGGCAATATGACATATTCAGCCAAGATTTAGTTCCTTAAATATAAACAAGCGCAGTCATCTCATCAGCATATGGTTTTTGCTTTCATCTTAATAATTGGCAAGATTATATGCATACCAAAGAATTGCTTTAAAGTAACTTAGGATTTATTAGCTGCGAGTATTTGATTTCTATACCTCTTCTGTATACCTAAGGTCACATAAAAAATTTTCAGGTGAAAAGGGGTCATGAGTAGAAAATGTTTAAGAGGCTTTGATCCATATTGCGGTGCAGTCTCAGCTACTTAACACCATTCCAAGCTTTGCATAAATAGCATTTTACTGTATGTGTTCTTCGCTGTCTGGCCTCTTATTCAACACTGTTAAATTAACAGATGCTGTGTGTAGCTGACGTTAATTAATCTCCCTTTCTATTCCACTGTATAACTTTGTAGCACTGTATCAATCTGTGCACAGATTGATGGGTACTTGAATTGTTTCAGCTTTATCTTGTGAGCAGGGCTTCCTTAATGTTTTCACATGTGTGTCTTGGAGTATGTGAGCCTAGGTTTTTCTAGGAAACATACTTAAGTGGAGTTTCTGGGTTGTAGGTATACCAGCTTTGATCTTTTAAAATATTTTGTTTATTATTTTGATTTTATGTGTATAAGTGTGTTGCCTGCCTGTGTGCAAGTGCATTTGTGTTGTGCAATGCCAGCAGAGGTCAGAAGAGGGCGCTGGATCCCCTGGAACTGGAGTTATGGATGGTTGTTAGCTGCCACGTGGGTGCTGGGAATCGAACCCCAGTCATCTTCAAGAACATCCAGTGCTCTTAACCTCTGGGCCAACTCTTCAGCCCCATGAGCTTTGATGTTAATGGCCAGCTGCTTTCTCAGTGTGCATTCTCACCAGCAGTGTCTGTGGGTCCCAGGGCCCTGTGTGCCATGTCTCACCCATGTTTGTGCTTATCATGCATTGCACAAAGGATGTTCCAGTCTACACTTGTCATACTGTTGAACGGACTATAACTGTGCTGTGGCTGAGATAAAATCCTTTTGTTCATATTCTGAGAAGCCTTAGGTGACACTCTGCTTTCAGTAGAAAGGAATCAAGGACATGTCACAACAATTATCTCCAGTGAGAAATTTGCTAAAGAAATCTAATGATGAAGATGAGTGGAGAAACTAAAACAGCACATCAGAGGCTGTCATCTCCCTGATTTAGCAATGGAAGTAATTTAAAGGAGAGATGATTTCGAGAACCACAGGACAAGAAAGAAAAAGAACAATTGAGCAGATTCCATGGCTGAGGAAAAGCCCGAGTTATTTGTTGTTGTATGTCAAGAATTATAATGCATTCCACCATGATTTTATTCAAGGCGAGGCAGGAAGAATTCAGGCACTGCAACGTTAAAGCACACTGCCCTGTTGAGCTTCTGGACTCGGGTTCCAGGAGCTCACGTAGTAACATAAACCACTTTAAACTACCAGATGTGAAAAAACATCTTTGAAACTTGGAAGATTGACAGTTTAATATGGACAGAGGATCTCAAGGGCACATAGGGTAAATTACAAAATTCATAAAGTCCTTCTGACTCTGATGCAGGTGAAGAAGATCATGTTTGAGACAGAATATTCTGAATCAGTTGAAAATGACTGCATCCACACTCTGAAGAGATGAATTTTCAAACACCAAAATAAAATCCATTCGACGTAACAACTGGTCTAAACCAAATAATGAGAGCAAACAATTATTACTAATCTGTTTATTTTACACTCAAGCTTTACTTGTATGCTGCTAACTAATCCTTACAAAATTCTCTTCTAAGTGTGTTGTAGAAAATTATTCCCACCTTTACAGATTGCAGAATCGAGGCAAAGCAAAATTGTCTATATTTTTCTTCTGCGTGTGACTCTGAAACTCTCACAGCCTGTCAGAGTTGTAGCAGGGAACCTAATGTAGGCAAAGACCCCACTGTCTGCATTTTGGTTTATCTACAGTTAAATCCACAGTAGCTGTTCAGTTCTCTGAGTTTTAACACACACACACACACACACACATACACACACACACACACACACACTCATTTGTGCCACTGGTTCACAATGACACAGGCCAGGCCTGTCATCTCCTGTTCCTCTCATGTGATCAGCTCTTCCTCCTCAGCCCAGGCCTTGGCAATCACCATGATTTGGTCATTTTCAGCATGTCACATGAATGACCCAATCATATACCAGTCATTCTAGATTGCCGTCTTTTCCTCTATGTGATGCCTTTAGAATCATTCAAGTTAAAGCTGCCAATGTTTGTCCCTGTCTGTCAGTGACTTGTATTGTCCATGTGGCTGTACCTACTTGGTTGGTTCATTTGCCTCTTAAAGAAGGCCATTTTGTTCGAATTTAGGGCAACTTTGAACAGAGCCACTAGGACCATTCTTGTACAGTATTTGAGAGGTGCTTTCTCTTCTGGGTGGTAAACACACACAGCATGGTGATTTCTTGGTCATGTGTAATTTTATTTAGATTTTCTTTGTGTCTTTTATTTATGCGTATGAGCGTGTGCTTGTGTATTATGAGCACATGTGTGCGGGTGCTGGCAGGTGCCAGAAGAAGGCATCAGATCCTTTGGAGTTGGAGTTACAGTTCGTTGTGAGCTTCCCCATGTGGGTGCTGGGAGCCAAACCTGGGTCCTCTTGACAGCTTAGCCATTTCTCTAGTCCCTTCTCCCATATAGCAATATTATAAGAAATTGGCAAAGCATTTTTTTAGAGTGACTGAATCATTTACATCCCCACCACAGGCCTGCGGGATCCTTACCATGCTGAGAAGTGCCTGATTGGAAAAAATATATAGTGGCTTTAGTCAGGTATGTAGGGATAGCTGATGTTTTAAATTTTCATTTTCTTGGTGACTAATGAAGCTGAGTATCTTCTTCTTTCTTTATCTGTCACCTAAATATTTCTTCCAGTGAAGCGTTCATTCCATATTTTCTCCATTTAAAAAATATTGAGTCACTGGGGCTGGAGAGATGGCTCAGTGCTTAAGAGCACTGGTTGCTCTTGCAGAGGACCTGCGTTTGATTCTCACCACCCACATGGTAGCTAATAACTGTCTTAACTCCAATTCCAGGGGAATCTGACATCTTCTGACTCCACAGGCATTGCAGGTCACATGTACACTTATACACATGCAGGCAATATACTCAAACACATAAAATAAAAATAAATTTAAAATATTGAGTCACATTTTATCAATGACTTTTGAAAAGTTTTGACTATATTCTAAATTCTAAATGCATTTCTGTTAGATACCTGATCTGAAATATCTCCCACCTCCAGCTTGTTCTGTTCTCTTAGGAATACCTTCCATAGAGCAAATGTCTTTCATTTTTAATGAAGTTTTCTTTATCAACCTATTTTATGGATCACACTTTCGTTATCCTATCTAAGAACATTTTCCCTAACAAAAGGACACAAACGTTTTCTGCAACATTTTCTCCCAAGTTTTATATGATTATGTTTTACATTTACAAATATCATGTGTTCTGAGTTAATTCTTTTAAGGTGCAGGATATAAGCTGATGTTTGGTGCTTGCTTTTGTGTATATATGGCTATCTCAATTGTCCTAATGTCAGATAGTAAATGATTCATTTGAATAGCCTCTGTGCCTTTGTCAAAAATCACTTGACAGCCGGGCGTGGTGGTGCACGCCTTTAATCCTAGCACTTGGGAGGCAGAGACAGATCTTTGTGAGTTCAAGGCCAGCCTGGTCTACAGAGCAAGTTCCAGACCAGCTGGGGCTACAAGGAGACGCTGTCTCGAAAAGACCAAAAAAGTAAAAAAAAAAAAAAAAAAATCACTTGACCAGACATGTACGGATTTACTTCTTGAGTTGCTTTAGGGATTTGCAAAGCTTCTCTCAAAGGGCTAAATAGTAAAGCTTTTAGCTTTGCTGACCAGGTGGGCTCTGTGATGTGTGAGGCAGGCCTAGACACACAGGAGCCAGAAGGGCCGTGTCTGGCATGAGAGTTGAGGAAAAGGAAGGGGTTCAAGGGGCCTCAACCTTGGATTCTGAACTTGCTTTGAGCTTTCCCTTGTAAGGATTTGGCGGTAAGTAGTTGACTGTCATTAGACACTTATTTGAAACTGTCACTAAATTCTAATGTCTAGTGTTCTCAGATTTAAGCATACCTTGGAATCATTTGAAGGCCTGAGCCTCCCCAGGGGTGTCTGACCCAGTGGGTCCTGGGAAAGGCCTCAGTGTTAGCACTTCTCCCAAGCTCCTTGGTGCTGAGCATCCTGCTTCCTGTTACTGCAGCCTTCACTGTCCCAGCCAGTCAGCTGCACCCTGTTCCCTATTCTGGCATCTCTGCCTCATCTGCAGCTTCAGATACTTCTGAGGGACCTGCCTGGCACTCAGAAGGTAGTTGGTGATGAATACTCCATGTCATGGAGAGAACACGTGACCATAGAGGGTGCGCTAGAGAAAAACACGTGACCATAGAGGGTGCACTAGAGAAAAAAACGCTGCTGGAGCATTCTGAGATGACGTCTACAGGTGTCCCCTAAAGCTCCCAAGGAGAACTGGGTCCAGCTGGCTGTCCACCGTGACGACCCACATGTCACTCTGAATCGTACCCTGTGCCATCTGTCTCTGTCTACAGCCCCCTACTCCATTCCTGAGCTTACTCTGCAAAATAAAAACAAGAGCCTTCCACTCAGCTTTTGCTTTCCAGGGGAAGTCAATCTAAGATATTGACTGTGGCTTACTGTCTCTTCCTCTATCTCAATCAATTAAATGGCATAATTGATATTTACCTGCTGAGAGAAACAGAAGAGTCCAGACTCCAGGGTAGGAAGGGAACAGAAGAGTCCAGACTCCAGGGCAGGAAGGGAACAGAAGAGCTCAGACTCCAGGGCAGGAAGGGAACAGAAGAGCTCAGACTCCAGGGTAGGAAGGGAACAGAAGAGCCCAGACTCCAGGGCAGGAAGGGAACAGAAGAGTCCAGAGTCCAGGGCAGGAAGAGAACAGAAGAGTCCAGACTCCAGGGCAGGAAGGGAACAGAAGAGTCCAGAGTCCAGGGCAGGAAGGGAACAGAAGAGTGCAGAGTCCAGGGCAGGAAGGGAACAGAAGAGCTCAGACTCCAGGGCAGGAAGGGAACAGAAGAGCTCAGACTCCAGGGCAGGAAGGGAACAGAAGAGTCCAGACTCCAGGGCAGGAAGGGAACAGAAGAGCCCAGACTCCAGGGCAGGAAGGGAACAGAAGAGTCCAGACTCCAGGGCAGGAAGGGAACAGAAGAGCCCAGACTCCAGGGCAGGAAGGGAACAGAAGAGTCCAGACTCCAGGGCAGGAAGGGAACAGAAGAGCCCAGACTCCAGGGCAGGAAGGGAACAGAAGAGCTTAGACTCCAGGGCAGGAAGGGAACAGAAGAGTCCAGAGTCCAGGCCAGGAAGGGAACAGAAGAGTCCAGACTCCAGGGCAGGAAGGGAACAGAAGAGCTCTGACTCCAGGGCAGGAAGGGAACAGAAGAGCTTAGACTCCAGGGCAGGAAGGGAACAGAAGAGTCCAGAGTCCAGGGCAGGAAGGGAACAGAAGAGTCCAGACTCCAGGGCAGGAAGGGATCAGAAGAGTCCAGAGTCCAGGGTAGGAAGGGAACAGAAGAGCCCAGACTCCAGGGTAGGAAGGGAACAGAAGAGTCCAGACTCCAGGGCAGGAAGGGAACAGAAGAGCTTAGACTCCAGGGCAGGAAGGGAGTCCCTTAGCACTCATGCCAGGGACTGGCAACTCAAATCTTTATGAACGAGTGAAGAGAGAAAAGCATTTTTGCAAGTGAGAGTGAGTGGAGGATCCCAAGTGGCAGGAAATGGCTGTGGCCAGCTTGGATAGAGAAGGCAGCTCGCATGCAGTGACTGGGACAGACAACAAGGTTACAGCTAACAAAGTGCTCACCAGGGGTCCAGACTTTGGTGGTCTTGGTTGGAATCCAGAGTCCAGTATTTCCTAGCTGTATGGAAGGAGGCAAGCAAGTTTTATCTTATACTTTGCTTTTTACAGATGAGGAGAGGTTAATAAGATCTATGCCATTGAATTGAAATGTACTAAGAACCTAACGCTTACCTTGTCACCAGAGGCTGTTTGAGAAATGATAATTCCTTCTGTGGTTGACCATGTGCCTGCTATGGGTTCAATGGCAGGATTGGAAAGTTGAGCCTCTGAGATTTGCTCAATTTCAAAGATTGTAGGGGACTGGGGCAGGATTCAGGTACAAGGACTATATTAGTTGTGAAAATAACGATGCTTGGTTATCAGAGCTAATTGTAATGTAGGTCTTACTACATGCCAGACACAGTCCCAAAAGCTGTATATTTTGAGTCTTTTGAGTATCAAGCAGGTGTATAAGGTCCAGACCATTACTGTCTCAATTTACAAGTCATGCCACTAAGGCACAGAGAGGGTAAGTAATGTGGCCAGAATCACACAGCTGGTGGTGGGTGGAGCTGGGATTTGAGCTGAGATATTTTGTCTTACAATCTTTGTGTCTTCTTGCTGAGATTTGATCCAGTCCACTGTCTGGTTAGGGAGGCTCTGGGCCTTGACTGACAGACCTCTCAACACCCACACAAGCACAGTGCACTGGAGGCATTATGGTTTATACAACATCACCATACATGTTGTTTGCTTAACCATTACAGGAAGGGGCAAAGGCCAGCCTTGGTGGCTCATGACTGTAATCTTGCCACTCTCAAGACATGGAGACAAAAAGATTGCCACAGTACAAGGCTAGCCTAGGCTATCTACTTAATTACAAGCCATCCTGGGCTATAAAGTGACCCCGTGTCTCAAAAACAAATAATGGGGAGAAGAAGTGATGTTTAAATGATCTCCATAGCCAGTATGTTGACTGTGTTGTACCCTACTCCATCCTTTCACCTTGAGTTTAAGAAGCAGGTACAGGTCTCTGGAGAAAGCTTAGTGATACTTATCTAAACAAGCATGAGGGCCTGTGTTTGGATTGCTAGAACCCACATACAGCTAGACATAGTAGTGTGCCTATAATTCTGGCACTCCTGTGGCGAGAGTAGAGGCAGAGACAGGGACATCCTTAGAAGATCAGGGGCCAGCTAGCCTGGAAGAGAGTCTGTCTTAAGGTGGAAATAGAGGAGCCACACCCAAGGATGTCCTCTGACCTCCTTATGTGCACTGTGGTATGCACTTGTACACACTTGCACAGATGAATGCATACATAGAGATTTAAAAATAAAGAAGCCAGGCACTGAGCTCTGTAGTGATGTACAGCATGGCCCTTACCATGGGGAGCTGCGTCTTCCCTAATGGGAAGGCAGAAGAGTGGACAGGTTTGTGAAGAAACAGCATGTGTTGGTTGCTGAGGCGCGACTGTGGGTGTACCAGGGGAAGGTGACCAACCTTCTGTGGAGGACCAGGGGACTCTGAGGAAGACATCACCAGCTGGCATTCTTAACGCCTCCTTCCTCTTTGAGTCATTAAATTGCCTTCTGAGCTACCTCATCTTTCTCCAAGGAGGAACAGGTTAAAATAAGAGATTGCAGTAAGCACATGTGAATATGTAAGAGAACTGGATGAGACTTATTGGTGTTTGCACAGAGCATTTGCCTCCTGTCCATTCCCGACTGTTTATTTGAAAAGTTGCCCTGAAAGATGTCAGGTTCTGTTAGGATCTGGGTGGAGGAAGATTGAGATGCCCGGGCCCTGCTCGGCTCCTCTCGTATCATCTGTGGATGTGGGAAATGCAGAAATCCAATGAGAACTCCTTTTGTTTTAAATTGCTCTCTTTGATGTGCCTGAAATTGATGGATTATGCTTCTGGCTTAATGTAGACAAAAAAAAAAAATCCGTCTGTCCTCTACACCAATCACACAGCTGTGGTCCTGTTCTTTCCTGTTCCACGGAAGCCAGGGAGCAGGTAGACAAAAGGAACAGGGCACCGACCCCGATGGGGGAAGGCTTTCCCTCACTATTATTTTCTTCACAGGAACTCTTGACAGTTTCTCCTCACCCTTTATGCCTCCCACTCTGACAGTGGTGGAGTAAAAGACCCAGGCAGCAGTCCATCATTCTCTTTTGAGTAATGACCCCAGAAGAGAGAATTGGTTTGGTCTCTTCCCTTTCTCCGCAATAGGACCAAGAGGAGGCAGGAGGCAGGGATGGGTAAATGCTTTCTCCCTGCAGGTGCAAACACCCTATCTATGATGAGGTGGTTCTATTTCTTCATCAGCATGGCTGGTCCTTTAGCAGCCTAGAAGAACTCAGAGCCTCCAACATGGGTTCTGTACCTGTATCTTTTTTTGCCATCACCTGCCTCTAGACTTCTCTGCTCTACACAGCCTATCATCTGCTGTCAATGTGCTGCCTAGCCTTCTACATTCAGCCTGGTGAGGTATGGAAGGAGATGGAAGAGCAGGAGGAGAGGAAGGTGTCTACTCCTTAGCTCCCTCCTGGTGCATTCGCACTGGTTGGCTATGTTTCTTCTCTGGAGTTGGTTGTTCTACCAGAGGACCACTCCCTCCCCTCCTCTCCTCAGCTTGGACATAGTAACAGATTTCACTCTAGTTGATCTGGATACTGGTCCTCAGCCCTTCCCATACCCTCATAGGTGATCACTTTTCCAAACTTTCTGTAATCCAAGCCAACTGATGAACTTCTCTTTGCAGGGAAGGTTACATCTTCTAACAATAGCCACACTGCTGTATATCCCATTCCCCATGTATGTGATGTTTCTGGTCCTCCATTAGGAGGGAGGGGGCCAGCTCTCTTCTGTTAAATCTGGGTGTGACTATGAAAGTAATGGGTATGAGGCTATGTGAATTCCAAAGCTAAGTCATAAAAGACAATCTGGCTTCCTCTTGGTCCTCCAGTGGGCTTGGAGGATGCTAGCTCTTGTACTCAATCATGACATCGAGAAGTTGTACATCAGTGTCTGGCTGCAGGCTCCAGGTGACAGCAGCACCAACTGTCAGGCACATGGGCCTTAAGAAGAATCTGACCCTCAACCTTGGAGCTACTCTAACAAATGCTGAGCAGAACAGAGCCAAACACTCCTCATTTGGTCCAAATGTCAGCTCCATGAGCAAAATAAATGTGGTGTGTGTGTGTGTGTGTGTGTGTGTGTGTGTGTATGTGTGTGTTTAAGCCACCAAGTTTTGAGGTGGTTCACTGTGTAGCAGTATGTAGCCAGATAACCAGTAATAAAGTGGATACTTGTTGCCATCTTTACTCTCTTGTTTCCATTCTTTTCTTTAAAAAAAATTTTTTTTTTACTTTTTATTTCTGTGTGTGTATGAATGTGCTGTCTGCATGCAGGTCTGTGTACCCGTGCCGTGCAATGCCGCGGAGGTCAGAAGAGGGTGTTGGATTCCCCTGGAACTGGAGTTCTCCTGGAATTGGAGTTTCAGACAGTTCTCAGCCGCCATGTGGGTGCTGGGGATAGAACCTGGGTCCTCTGCAAGAGCGGTCGGCGCTCTTAACCACTAGGCCATCTCTCCAGCCCCTCTTTTTTTATTTAGAAATATGGACAGGGAAGGGAGTTATGTTTACTGGATATGCCTCAGAGAATTCAACAGTCAGCAGTTGTATTTCAGGCCCTCAAAGAGGCGTTTTATAATACCCATTCATGCATTCCTCACTACAGCCTCAGGCAGGAAGCATTATTGTTCACATCCGTCAGGTGAAGAGACGACCGAGGGCAGGAGAAAGATGAAGTAACCAATCCAAGATTACTCAGACTCACCAAGAGAGTCCAAGATTGAACTCTAAGCTGGCAAATCTCCAAGTGTCCTTGCAAGGCCACAGGGCTGTTTTATCTTATTACAGGCTGAGAATATCTAATCTGAGAATCTCAAATCACAAATTCCAAGGCTTTTTGAGCCCTGACATAAGAACACAAGTGAAAAATTCTATTCCCTGAAACTTTATTTCAATCATGAAACTATTTAAAACATATAAATTTGCCTTTGGGCAGTGTATAAGGTGCTGATGAAACACTTCTACTATCTTCCATTTCTAAGATAAGTCAATATGCTTGTATGTTGAAATGGGGGCAGAGATACCATCTAACATACTAAATGCTCTGTCTCCATTGCTGGCCAAATCACCAGGCTTTAGTTGGTATTATTGCTGTGCTGGAAAGCTTTAGTGTCAAATTGACACACCTGGGTTGAGGGAGCCTCAATTGGGGAATTGGCTCCATTGGATTGGCCTGTGGCCACATCTGTGGAGTATTGTCTTGATGGTCAAGCAGTGTGGGAGGGCCCAGCCCACAATGAGTAGTGCCACCCTGGGCAGGTGGTTGTGTACGGTATAAGAAGGCAGACTGGGCATGAGCCATGAGAGCAAGCCAGTGAACAGCATTCCTCCATGGCTTGTGCTTCAGCTTCTGCCTCCAGGTTCCTGCCCTGAGTTCCTGCCTTGGGCTCCCTGAGTAATGAACCCAGGAGATGTGAGTCAAATAAACCCTTTCCTCCCCAAGTTGGTGTCTATCAGAGTGTTTTGTCACAGCAATGGAAGACAAACTAGAACAATTGGTATCATCTTATTTATGAGAGAGAGAGAGAGAGAGAAAGAGAGAGAGAGAGAGAGAGAGAAAGAGAGAGAGAGAGAGAGAGAGAGAGAGAGAGAGAGAGAGAGAGAGAGTACGGCAGTTCCGTGGCTGTCCATTCCTGAGCGTCATCTCCCAAATCACTATGATATTCCGGGATTGTTTTGCTTATTAACTGGTCTTGTTCTAAAGAAGGGGAATTCTCCTGAACATCCATCAAAGTCTCTCCTATTTGATCCTAGGACCCCCTAGTCCTTATTGTTCTCTGGATCTTGGGCTTATTTAGGTCAGGAACTTCAGGAAGCTGTTCAGGATACCCCTCAGTGCCTACTGTGGCAGCAGTGACTAGTATGGATCTCCACAGCACAATGGCAGAATGCATGCTTGCAGACAAAGTGCTGACCCGTGGGGCATTCTTTCCTTCATACCTTTCTCATTTATTCATTGGTAGTGCAGGGGATGGAACTCACGGCTATGCACATGCTACACAAGCACTTTATCGCTGACCTATCCCCTTCATTTCTCATCGGAAACCCTCTTATATCTACCAGGTATATGACTCTAAGGAGACAGAGTTACCCATGTTTGTTCTGAACGTGCGTGTCTATGTCTATATTTAGATGTGTGTGGGCTCACGTGCACGTGAGTTTGACCATGCTTGTGGAGGTCAGAGATCAGCCTCGGGTGCTGTTCCTTCTGAAACATCCATCTTGGTGTTTGAGCCAGGGCCTCTCACTGGGATCTGAGACTTGCTGATCTGGCTAGGCTGGCTGGCCAGCCCTAGTGCTCCCTCTGTCTTTGCCTCCCTAGTGCTTGCTGTGAAGCACATGCCACCACACCTGGTTTTATTCCATAGTTTCTCAGAATTGAACTCAAGTCCTCTTGCTTGCACAGCAAGCACTTCAGTGGTGGAGACATCCCTCTAGTTCCCTATATTTGTGTTTTTGAGATAGGATTTCATGTAGCCTAGGCTGATCTTGAACTTGAACTTCATTTTTCAACAGAGTCCTTATCTTACCTAAATATGTAAACTGCATTTTGGTGACCCCCATGGCCCTAAATTGTCACATACCTTCTCCTGTTCTGATCGTCAAAGTCTTCTCCATCTTTCCAAGGACAATGCTCACTATACACAGCTGCTGCTGGCCTAGGTTCCTAGAGAGCAGTCTGACAAGTCTGTTGTCCTGCTAGGCTGAGGCTTGGTTTCCACAGAATATACCTTATCAGTGTCATTCCTAGGATGCCTGTGGCCTGATGAAGCCTCCCATCAAGAACTTTGTGTTCCATTGAGGCTCCTATGCTTTGCACTGTGATGTGGACAAAACACTTCTGTGATGGTTAATCCTGGGTGTCAACTTGACTGGACTAAGGAACAAATAAGAGAAAAAGGATCTTCGGATTGGACTACCTCAACCCGGATGGCCCACCCCAAGTGTGGGTGTTACCTTCCGCTGGCAGGCAGTATTAAAGGCCATGGCAGAGGGAGCTGGTCCCTTTTTTCCTGCAGCTTGCCTTTCTCTCTCTGGTGACTTTGTGTTGCTGCTGTGATCATCCCTTCAGATCCCAGCATGTACTGAGACCGGCAGATCTCCTGGAATCCATCCAGCCTTCAGGGCCAGATTGGGACTACTGAGGCATTCAGCCTTGTGGATTGAGCAGTTCCCTGGATTCTCAGCCTCTCCAGTGTGGCGCAGCTACTGTTGGACTCCTTGAACTCTGTCATGTGAGCAAATTAATAAATTGTATATAGCTATATATTCGTCCTGTTGCTTCTGTTTCTTTAGAGAACCCTGACTAATACAACTTCCTTTTGTGACTATACCTCTGTCCCTGCTGGACTTTTTCCTTGCTGTGCCTCCTGACCCTTCCCTTCCTTCCTCTCCTGGCCCTTCCTTCCCTTCCTTCCTCTCCTGGCCCTTCCCTTCCTTCCTCTCCTGGCCCTTCCCTTGCTACACAGCAAGTTCAAGGTCATTCTTAGCTACACAGCAAGTTCAAGGCCAGCCTGGACTTAAAAATAAGTCTCAGGGCAGGAAAGATGGCTCAGCAGTTAAGAGCACTGACTGCTCTTGAAGAGGACCTGGGTTTGAATTCCAGCACCCATGTGGCAGCTAACAACTGTCTATAACTCCAGTTTCAGGGTATCTGATGTCCTCTTGTGACCTTGGAGGGCACTGCATGACACATACATGCAGGCATAACACTCATAAAATAAAAATAATAAATAAAATTAACCCCCACGAAACAACAAAAAATGCCACAAAAGTCTCAATTCTTTTTCTTTAAAACAGGAACAATGGAGTGTGGACATTGGCTCAGTGGTTAAACACGCGACACAAGTGTGTTTGAATCTCTAGAATGCATGTAAAAGCTGGTGCACAATACCAAGTTCTGTAATCCCAGGCTCCTAAGAGGAGATGAGAGGTGAAGACAGGACAATGGTTGGAAGCTTCTAGGCCAGCCAGCCTGGTGAATGCAGTGGAAAACCAAAAGAGAGGCCAGGCCTCAAATAAGATGGAATGAATGTAATGGGAGTGACCAACCACTGTCTGACTGGATTTAAAGTCCCCTTCATAGGATGGAGCCCATGCCTGGCATTGATATCATGTCTAGAAACCAGAAGCTAGACAAGCCACAGGCCAGACAGGAGGACCTGATACTATTATTCTGCTAAATAGAGTATTAAATTGGTTCCTAATGACTTATTGTTATACTTATAGATGATGCGTCTCTCAGCTCTTAGCAGAGAAGCTTCCTTATGCAACAGATTAACATAAAAACCCACAACTGGCCAATGTGCAGAGTAAGAGACTGCAGAGTGTGTATCTCTGACTAGGACACATATATCAAAACCTTTGCCTCCCAAGGCCCAGGGATCGTGTTGGAAGAGGGGTGGGAAAGATTTTAAGAACTAGAGGTGGTAGATGAACACAGGAAACAAAGTTTTCCAGGTAGCTGTTCAGTCTATCTATCTATCTATCTATCTATCTATCTATCTACCTATCTATCATCTATAATCTATCATCATCTATCATCTATCTCTATGTATGTATGTATCTATCTATCTTTCTATCTATCTTCTATGTATCTATCTAAGTATCTATCATCTATGTATCCATGTGTCTATCTACCTATCATCTATCATCTGTCATCTATATCTATCTATCTATCTATCTATCATCTATCTATCTATCTATCTATCTATCTATCTATCTATCTATCCACCTATGGAGAGAGAGCATGAAATTTGGGAAGGGGCAGTAAGACAGGACACAGATAGAGGAGAGGATCTAAAGACAATCAAAATATATTGATATATGAAATTTGTAAAAATTCAATTAAAAGTACTGTGAAAACTGAGATGTAAGATGAAGACTAACATCTGAGGATGTTTTTTGACCCCAACCCATGCTCTGTGGTGTGTGTGTGTGTGTGTGTGTGTACCCACACACACACACATACACATGCACATACACATCCATACATGCATATACACAATGCACACAAATAATATAATATTAACAATAGAAGTACCTATTGATAAGATTGTATGTTTTAGTTGAGATGGTCCATATAAAATAATTGGCAAATGGTAAACAATAAACATTCCCCATAATCATTACTGGTCACAACAAACAATTACTATGCAGTGAATATTAGCTCATTCAGCTTTGAAGTAATTCTGTGAAGTGGGCAGTATTCACGTTCTCTGGCTAATAGTCTCAGGGAGAATGAGGAGCTTCCCAGACCATGTGACTGGCAAGCTGAGGACATCAAACACGGCATGCTTCTAGGGGATCCACACAGCTTGCTGGATCTACCATAAGCGGGCTATTCTGCCTATCTCTTCTGGCACACCACCTGGACATGGCCTCTCTTTGTCAGGGGACCCAGCAGTCAGCCCTAGGGCATTGGTTTGGCTCACCTTTGCTGCAGCCTTCCAGGTCATTCTGATCCAAGCAGCCCACGGGTTGTTTGGTTTGGTTTTGCTCTACTGAGAAGATGTCTTCAGGCCCCTTTTTGGGTCAGTATGCAAAGTTATTCCATCTGCCTTACACTTAAGATTCAAAAGCAGAAGGGAAGTGAATCCCTCCCTGCGCAGCCATTTCAATCAGCGATTATGTTCTTAATGACCAGCTAATAAAGAATTCACAAAAGCAAAGCATGCTATTAAATATAGAACTGTATCAGTGCCAGCTGGTTGGAAGCGCCTTGGGTTCCCTTTCCAGCACAGTATCTGGGGACAGGAGTAGAGTCCTTCCTCTCCAAACACTGTTTTGCCCTTTTAACTAAGAGACATCTATAAAATAAACATCTGTGAGGAGACAACCATCCGTGCCCCAGCAGCCACTAATGGTCCATTTCAAAGCCATAGTCTGGGGCCACATCATATTCCCTGTGAATTGGTGTAGCATGATAAGGCTCCAAGCTCTGCTTTCATGAGGGACTAGGAGCTAGCTGTTTTGGGGGACAGTCAGACACACAGGGACAGGGTCATTTACAAATAATAAATATGGCATAAGTCTGTCTTCTTCTTGATTCAACAGAAAAGGCTTGTCCCCTACTGCCTACCCCTCAGCCAGCAGAACTGTCTTTCCAGTAGATTAGTGCAGCCCAGTTCAGATGAGATTGTGTCCTTATCTGGACACCTCGTCATTTGGAGCCATAAGCATGTCACCTTTCTCTTTTTTGTTTAATTAGGATTAGGGAGCTAATTACTTGGGGAGGGGAACCTACTAAAGCCCTTAAAACATAGACCCTTTGTCTAGATTTGATTTGTAATGTAATTTTGTATGAAATGCATAGACCTTCAATAAATCATTGGCTTTGAAAAAAATCATAGACCCTTTGCAGGGAAAAGGTTGGACTTCTATGTCCAAATCCCATCTCTTGTGGAGAGATTTTTCTCTGTGAAATGTATGTATGTGAACCTTCATCTTCAATAAGAGTTTGTCTGTGGCTCTCTGCTGGTCCAGGATTTTTCCTGCCTCTTAATTTTTAAATTGGCTGAGAAAATGAACCCAAGCCCTAGGTGGTGATCATCCTTGAACCCCTTGCTGTTAACAGTCACCAGGTTGCCTGGTGACAAGACATGGTACTCTTTGATGAGTCCAGATGGGCTGGTGCCAGAATTAGCATGTGATATTCAAGAACAAAACCAATCCAGCATTTTAACGACCTCATTAATGGACAGTGTAGGATGGGGGGGGGGGCTTCTCTGCTGAGTTCTTCATGCATGTAACCATTCCAGGACCAAGAAGAGTCCTGGGAGGAGCTAATGCTGTTTCTCACTTTGCAGGTGAGCAGTGCATTGGTCAGGGTCATATGGTGAAAGCCTCCAAACCTCTTAAGGTCTCAGGTTCCACATCTCTCCACTTGCCAGATGTTTTGGCACCAAGGAACAACATGTTTAAGACAAGAGCATCATAGCGCTGCCTTCTCAGACCACCAGACTCTTATCCTTTCAGAGACTAAATGCTTCTGGCTGCTCTAGGGGGTGGTTAAAAAACATTTCATTTTGGCAAAATCTGCTTGAATTAGTAGTGGGGACCATTTCTCTTGCCTAATGTATTGTGCCTTTACGGTGGTAGAGACGAGACTGATTATTTGCCAAAACTTATGTTCCTCTTCTTGTCATTCAGGCAGGTAGGCTTGGCTTTGCTGCACGTAGGTTCCACACACACACCAGGCTTCTAGCCAATAGCAAGTGGGAAAGGTGATGGAATCCGCAGCCAGGCCAGGCCAGGCCAAGCTGCAGAATAACTTTTGACTTAGAGAAGTTACAAAGATAATGGAGAGTTCACAGACCCCACTGAGATCGCGCCTCATTCCCCTTGAGACCATTCATAGGTTCCAGAATCCAGACCAGACATCACTTTTTACCCCCACATCTCCTTAGCACCCTCCAGTCTGTGACACTTGCTCATTTCTTCCTTGCTCTGACAATGACAATTTTGAAGAGAACTGACTGAACATTTCATAAGCCGTCTCTCAAATTTAGTGTTTTGGATGTTTTCCTTATTATTAAACTGGGATTGTGGGATTTGTAGAAGAAAACTACTGATATGAAGTGTCCTTACTGTAGTGTGTCAGAGGCAGATGATATCTGAACAACTCTGCCAGGCTGATGCTGACCTTGAGGAAGAGGTGGGATTTTCTAGCATTCTTCCCCTTTCCATAGCAATTCTTTGGAGCTGAGGCAGTAAGTCTGGCCTGTACCCAAAAGCTTACTCTAGCTCTCCCTCTGTTTGTATTTAACTTTTTTCTTTGACAGTAAGAAACCTAATTTGAATTACCTACAATTCATTTACTTTCTTGGTAAACTGTAGTATAAAATCAAAATGGCATGGGGCTGGAGAGATGGCCTAGTGGTTAAAAGCACCGACTGCTCTTGCAGAGGACCCGGGTTCGATCCCCAGCACCCACATGGCAGCTGAGAACTGTCTGTAACTCCAATTCCAGGAGAACTCCAGTTCCAGGGGAATCCGAGACCCTCTTCTGTCGTCCGTGGTATTGCACGACATGGGTGCACAGACCTACATGCAGACAGTATGCTCATACACATACAAAAATAAATAAAAAAAAATCAAAATGGCATGTTTGAATGTTAAGTAAGGAAGTTCCTTTCCCAGCTCCAATCATAAGCTATGAGATGCATCTGTAGTGCATCTAGACTTATTTCCATGGACTGTATTCCATTCCAGGCTGGACATCCTGGATCTTTAGGGAAAAAAATCCTGTATGCAGTGACTTGTTTTTACTCTGTAATCATTTTGAAAAATGTCCGGAGGGGCTGGAGAGATGGCCTAGCGGTTAAGAGTGCCGACCGCTCTTGCAGAGGACCCGGATTCGATCCCCAGCACCCACATGGCGGCTGAGAACCGTCTGAAACTCCAATTCCAGGAGAACTCCAGCTCCAGGGGAATCTGACACCCACTTCTGACCTCTGCGGCATTGCACGACATGGGTGCACAGACTTGCATGCAGACAGTACATTCATACACATACAGAAATAAATAAAAATTAATAAAAAAAAATTAAAAAAAAAAAAAGAAAAATGTCCGGAGTTATAGATTCACCTCCTGAGAGCCATATGGACTAGCCTGGCCCCTCTAAAAAATTCCTTTACGTGACCTCATTGTTATCATCTCCCCTCTTCTTTTAATCCTTAGCAACTATCCATCTGTTCTCAGTTCCTAAAGCATTGTATTTTTCAATCATAAATGAAATTATATAATGTTAAACTTTTCAGGTCTGAACTTCTCTTACTTAACAAAATCTGATTAATAAATGTTTTGATGCTATTGCATCCATAGTTTGTTATTTTTAGTTGTGACATAATATTTCATTGTATGGGTGCACCACAGAATTATTGATCTATTTACAACTATAGATATTTCCCCCACTTAAAAATTCATTATATTATTATTAATTATTATTATTATTATTATTATTATTATTATTATTGTAAAGACCTCAGGAGAATGCTTGTTTCTGCCTGGTTCTAACCTTGAAGACTCAGGGAATAACCAGAACTTGTTTTTATAAATAAGGCCCTTATTTTTCATCATTTTTTTATAATTTTACACTATTGATGTAAGAGTTGATGTACACAAAACCCCCTTGTAAAACTTGTGTCAGATACTTAAGTGCTAAAATATTATAATTAAAATATTTTATTATATGTGTATGTATGTATTTTCTGCATGTGTGTAGGTACATCATGAAATGCTCAAGGAGAAGATACTGGATTGCCATGGAACTGGAGTTACAGATGGTTGTTAGCTGCCATGTGGTTGCTGAGAATTGAGCCCATGTCCTCTGCAAGAGTAGTCACCTCTTAACTGCTGAGCCATCTCTTCAGTCTGCATAAAATATTATAATTTGTATTGTTGCCACTTGATTATTACTACTCAGAGTAAAAGCTGACTAATGTAGGCAGGTACCAAGTAAAGGTGTGTTACTTCCATCTTTTGTGGTTTCTTTTGCTTTTTCACATCTAAAGAGAGTTTTGGAAAGAGGCTTGCTCAAGACTGAAGACTCAAAGATATCCAGGAAACCCTTCTTGCAAAGTCAGGTCTAGAAAGACTTGATGTGAGTGGTTATTGATTAGAACTCCGCAGTCTGCCCCCACCCTGGGGGTAAATGTTGCTTTCTAAGGGGAAAACTTGCTGACCAGTGGTGTTGCTAGACACAGCAAGGTTACGAGGCAGGCTTCCCTGCCAAAGATGAGGAGCAGGAATGTGCGGCACATCTGTCAGGGAGTTTCCTTGCCCAGCCCAGCCCAGCCTGGAAGACAGGGCAACACACTTGACCTTGGGACAGGCCTGTGTGCATATCTCCTTTCTTCTGATTGGGGTTTACTTCAAGATTCTCATCTTCTGCTTGTGTGGGTGAAAGGTTTGTGGAAAGCACATTTCAGTGTTGCTTTATCCCCTTTAAGCTGCCATCTTCTTCCATAAAAAGCTCTCTGCATCTTCCGGTATGCCTTTCCTCACCTGTTGCAGCAGCTCCAGCCACATACATTTCCTGTGATGGTTGACCTTGGTCACCAACGTGATGGGCTCTGGAGTCAAGTAAGAAACACTCCTCCTGGCACGTCTGTGTGGGGATTTCCAGAAAAGATTAGCCGAGAAGGCCCTCGCTCAGGTGGGAGGCACACTGCAATAGGTGGCCAAGGTACACGTTCTCAGGAAGAAGCGCTGTTGCCCGCCAGCCTTTGCTTCTTGCTAGCAGCGGTCTCTACTGCTGACACTCTCCACTGACATCAGACACGAGCTTTTCCATCTTCCAATGCAGAATGGAGACCAGAGACTCCCCAGGTATTCACTGCCAGTCTGGGACTGCTGAGGCACCCAGCTCTGACTCTCAGCTACAGCCCCTCAGGATCTCCCAGCATAAGACATATTGGCCCCTTTCTTTTTTTTTTAATTAATTAATTTTTTTTAAAGAAATTCTTTTTTTTCTTAAATTTTATTTATTTATTTATTCATTTTCTCATTAAACTTGTTTTAATGGGTCTCAAAATTCTGTAACAGATTTTTGGTCAAGTTGTTTCCATTAAAAATTAATGATTTTAAAAACTAATAACTTAAAACTGCCACACACACAAAAAAATGGTCCACAAAACATTTTCCTTTCTTTCTGAAGGTTTTACGATGCATTGTTATCATTAACCAGTCTTTTACTATTAAACTTAAATGGCCAATTGAGACAAACAGTTCTGAGACTGTTCTTCCACCACTGATTAAGACTGGGGTGGCAGGTATTAGGGATACTATTCATTTAGCCTTCTGAGCTTTCTGGGCAGACTTGGTGACCTTGCCAGCTCCAGCAGCCTTCTTGTTGATGGCCTTGATGACACCCACAGCAACTGTCTGTCTCATATCACGAACTATTTATTTATTTTTTATGTGTATGAATATACTGTCTGCATGTAGGTCTGTGCACCCGTGTCGTGCAATGCCACAGAGGTCAGAAGAGGGCATAGGGTTTCCCTGGAACTGGAGTCAAAGATGGTTCAACCACCATGTGGGTGCTGGGGATCAAACCCAGGTCCTCTGCAAGAGCAGTCAGTGCTCTTAACTGCTAGGCTATCTCTCCAGCCCTATTTGTTTTCTATGTGTATGAATGTACTGTCTGCATGTGGGTTTGTGCACCCATGTTGTGCAATGCTGAGGAGGTCAGAAGAGGGTGTCGGATTCCCCTGGAACTGGAGTTAAAGATGGTTCTCAGCCTCCGTGTGGGTGCTGGGGATCGAACCCAGGTCCTCTGCAAGAGCAGTCGGCACTCTAACCATTAGGCTATCTCTCCAGCCCCAAACATATTGGCCCCTTTCACAAAATACACTCTATCTGTTCTGGTCTAGAGAACTCTCCTAATGCACATCCCTTGAAGCCTCTTCAAGGTTTTTTTTCCTCCGGTCCCTCTGTTAATCCTTCCAGTCTTGAGGATTCTCCTTCTACCATCTCTTTCATCTCCATCCCTTCACCACAGCCTCTGGTTGTGTATTTTTTAAATTATTTATTATTTTTTATGTGTATGAATGTACTGTCTGCATGTAGGTTGGTGCACCTGTGTCGTGCAATACCTTGAGGTCAGAAGAGGGCGTCGGCTTCCCCTGGAACTGGAATTAAAGACACTTCTTAGCTGCCATGTGGGTGCTGAGAATCGAATCTGGGTCCTCTGCAAGTGCAGTCAGTGCTCTTAACCGCTGAGCCATCTCTCCAGCCCCTGCTTGTGTATTTATACCAAGATTTTTCAGGCTACTTCAAGATCAACCTTCACTATCAACACTCCCAATAAAGGAAAACAGAAAACAGAAAAGTGCCTCCCTCAGTCAGTCAGGTTTTGCCACACGGTACACTAGGTAATTTTGTGTCTTTGATAACAAAGCACATTGAGAAAATAGCTTGAGAAAGGAAGGATTTGCTTTTGCCCATAGTTTCAGAGTCTTCCTCTATAGTCTTTGGTGACGTGGATTCTAGTTCCATGAAAAAGTAGAATGTCATGGAGTATAGATTAAGAGACTATTTACTTCATGGTGGGCAGGAAACAGGAGAAGAGACTCGGGGCTGGGGATAACCCTCAAAGTCATGCCCTCAATGGCCCACTTCAACTATAAAGGTTTCCATATCCTCCCACATATTGCCACCAGCTGAGGATCAAGGGTTTGGCATATGAGTATCAGGGACGTTTCATATTCAAACTATGAGGTGGTATAACAAGCCATTCCCAGATCATTGTCATGGTCTGTACATAAAATATTCCCAAAGGCTCATGCCCTGAGATCCCCACTGGGTGGAGCTACTGAGAGGCCATTGGATCATAAATTTCATCAATGGGTTAACCCATTATGAACAATTAGAAGGTCTGGCCTACTCAGAGGAACTTGGCTAGTGGCGTTGTACCTTTAAAGGGTCTGTCTTATCTGACTTGTTCTCTCTGCTGCCTGACATCAAGTGTATTGCCTACTCTACCACAGGCTTCATCACTGTGATATTCGGCCTTCTCTCCAGCCCAAAGCAATGGGATCGCCTGACTCAAAGCTCTGGAACCATGACGATGACCTCATCCCCTTTTAAACAGCATCTCACAGGTATTTCGCTACAGGGATGAAAACTAGCACCATCGCTGTGGCTTTTGACGACATTTATTTCTGATACATACTACATCGTCATCACTGGTTGGAGATTCTCTACCCTACACCCCATAGGACCTGTGTGCACTGGAGTCCAGCAGTCATGGACTTGAATGTCAGTGGTGGACTGTTTTCTAAGGACTTCCCAGGCAGTTATGTAAGTGAGCGTTCATCCCATTTAACCAACTCAAGCAGCTGATTCCAGTAGGGCTCAGAATTATAATCTTCCATCACAGTGAGAAAACCAGTGTTGATAAACAGTGACTTTTTTGTTGTTCTGTTTTAGTCAAATTCCCTGGCTTGCTGACAAGTGACACCCATAGAGCTTTGTGTCAGATGTAGTTTAAACTTCAAAAGTTGTATGTTCTCATCAGCATGTTACGCAGTCCCTCAGAACACATCTATCTGCATCTTGTCCAATCAACACATTCTCATTTGCTGCTTATACACACCACTGGAGCTGTAAGGATACATAAGACACAAATCTTGCCCTTGGAAAGTTCACAGATGGAGAGATATAAAATGAAATTTATTAAAACTATGCTATAGAGGGTGAAATATATATGACTTTGCATACAAAGTATAACGAACTGCCTTAAACCTAAGGACCAACTTTGGCAATTCTTTTTTTTTTTAATTTTATTTATTTATTTTCTATGTGTATGAATGTACTGTCTGCATGCAGGCCTGTGCACCTGTGTCGTGCAATGCTGTGGAGGTCAGAAGAAGGTGTCGGATTCCCCTGGAACTGGAGTTCTCCTGGAATTGGAGTTACAGACGGTTCTCAGCCTGCCATGTGGGTGCTGGGGATCGAACCTGGGTCCTCTGCAAGAGCGGTCAGCACTCTTAACCGCTAAGCTATCTCTTCAGCCCGACAATTCATTTTCTTTTTTTTTTTTTTTATTAATTTTATTTATTTCTGTATGTGTATGAATGTGCTGTCTGCATGCAAGTCTGTGCACCCGTGTCGTGCAACGCCGCGGAGTTCAGAAGAGGGTCTCAGATTCCCCTGGAACTGGAGTTCTCCTAGAATTGGAGCTTCAGACGGTTCTCAGCCGCCATGTGGGTGCTGGGGATCGAACCCGGGGCCTCTGTAAGAGCCGTCGGCGCTCTTAACCGCTAGGCCATCTCTCCAGCCCCCCATTTTCAATACCACCCACGTTGTCTAAACCTTCACAAACTCCCTTTCTATGGTTGTTTCTTAAATTGATTTTTTATTAATGTAATTTTAGATCCCAGAAAGCTATAAGATGTGACATGGAGCTATTTACCTTTCTCCTCATTTTCCACAGTCCTAGTTTATTCCAAAGGTCTAGTACAATATCCCGACCAGAATATTGACAGTGACAGCCCCCATTGATCTTTTTCAGGTTTCTTTAGTTTTACTTTTTCATAGTTTGGGCCCTACTGGGGGCTGAACCTCTGCACCCAAGCTAGGCAAGTGCTCTACTTTCGCTACAACTCCCAGCCCCCAGTTTTATCTGTATTATTATATTAATATTTCTGTATGTGCATTTGCCTATATTATTTTGAAGCAAATGTGAATCATTACATAGTTGTCTCCAGAATTATTTCAGCATATATGTTTATTTAAAAAATAAGAACTTCAAAAGGAACACAGTCATTATCATACCTTAAAGAATGAATAATATTCCTTAATACCATAAATACTGAGGTATTTTTCAAGATTGCATTTGCCACAAATACCGCTTCTTAAATGATTTCTTTTATGAAGCCTATACCTTGTGATTGGCAGACATTCTTTATAAGATCTTAAAGTCTGCTGCACACTTTCTTCCATTTCTTTCTTTTCTCTTTGCAACTCTTTTTGTTCTTATAGCTTCCCACAGTCTATATTCATAGGTTACATTTTACAATGTTCCCCTGTCTTCTCTATCCCTCTGTGTTGACACTTGAACTCTTAGTGGTCAAATTTGGCTTTGGTTTCCTTTTTGGCATAATTCTAGGAGAGGGGAGACTAGCTGTCTCTCTTTTTCTGATGTTGGAGACTGTGGTCAATGACCAAATTTAATAAGTAGGGCCTTACAACGGCAACATTCTAATTCTATTGCTCTTTTTATTTCTTATACTATTGATTCTACACAAAGCTATCATCTTCTCACCGCTACTATTTGGTTAGCTAGAGTACAGGAAGGCAGGTATTAAAAATAATAATGGGTTCTCTGGTGGCTCCCTGTAGTGGCTAATCAGTTAAACTTAAGCATTGTAAATAGAAATAGACGTGATAGATTGTGAAATGAAGTTGTTTTTCACTGATGTTAAAAATGTTCCATTCTTGGCTCATGGTATTCTTCTCTGCTTGACCGTTCATTTTTTTTTTTTTTTTTTTTTTTTTTTTGGCATTACTTTGGGAGTTTGATAGTTTTCTAAGAATCTGGAGTGACAAAGTTAAGGTCATCCTGTCCATTTCCCGCTCACAAATTAGTCCTTTTTCTAAGAGTCCTGATTATTTTTACTGGGAAATGAGATAATCTGTGCTCTAGAAATGTTCACTGTCCTACGTTCCCCACTGTTCTACAATATGTCTTAGTGACCATGGGTGCTAAGAGATGTTTTAGATAAACAAAACACTTCATGGGATTTACACTCATAACTTCTGCCCAGGGACAGCGTTACAGGACTTCTCCTTAGTAGGTTTCTATAACATCTGGTTTCTTGTCTTTTACTTTGAGATTCTTCATCTCATGAAAACAGAAAAAGAATGAGTGTCAAAAAATAGAGAAGTTTGCTCTTGCCTTCCACATCCGGCAGACCTGTGCCGACACCATCGCCAACACTGTGCTTGCTGAGGAGAGTTATATTTCATACTTTGGTGAAAAATCCATTGTGTATTTTTGTGTCTTAAAGTTATTTGGGATAATTTCCCTCTAGGATGACATTACCACTATTTCAGTGTATTTTCAGAATTTTTTGGATGTTTTTGTTGTTGAACTTATTTTCATTTTTTAGTTTTATTTCAGTTTACTTATAATTACATAATGTAGTAATTTACAGAACAGTAAGTCCACAAAAGCAGGATGTATTCAGACAAGCCTCGCTTCTTCTCTCTGCTTCTGTCACTGTATTCTTTCCTTCCTTATGGACAACCATTAAAAATTTATGCCTTATCTTTCAGTATGTGTGTATGATGTGTATACATGTATGTATGTGAGCACATTAGTTCGTGTGAGTGTGGGTGCATGTGTGCCATGGGGCATCTGTGGAGGGCAGAGGGAAATCTTGCTGTAAGTCCTTGTCTTCTACCTGTTTAGTCTCTTTGCTGTTTGTTGCTGCATGTGCCAGGCTGGCCGGCCTGGGAGCTTCCAAGATTCTCCAGTCTCCATCTCCCATCTTGCCATAAGAGCACTGGAGTAGCCGGGCATGGTGGCGCACGCCTTTAATCCTAGCACTTGGGAGGCAGAGGCAGGCGGATCCTTGTGAGTTCAAGGCCAGGCTAGAGGAGCACTGCTGTGCCTGGCTTGACAGAAGTCCTGGGAATTCCTACACAGATTCTCATGACAAGGACTTGAATTGCCATATCTCTAGCCCTTATCTGTTTAAAAACTGAAGTAGATACATATGTGTATGCACAACCTCTTTTTCTTGAATAAAGAGAATATGTGACATGTATTCCCAGCTTTAATAATTTGGATTAAGTTCATTAACAATGTAGACAGATACTCTGTTCATCTTTCAATACCATTTTAAGTACCTGATTTTGGATATGGTCTATTGGTCTTTATAATAAATAATACTGAAATTAGCAAAGGACCTCTTCTTCCTTCTTTCTTCTCTACTCCCTCCAAATTGGGAATACTACTTTTTGATTTTTACTTTCAGTTAATAATTGTAAATCAGCTCACTTAAGTTTTTTCTCCAAATCCCCTACCCCTTTAAAAAATGTTTTTGCTTTTTGAGACAGGGTCTTCCTGGTAGCCCCAGCTGGCTCTGAACTTATTATGAAGACTAAGCTGGCCTTAATTTCACAAAGGTCCACCTGCCTCTGCTTCCCCAGTGCTAGAATTAAATGCATGAGCTTCCACACCCACCACTCTCCACTCACTTTTGATGGTTATCCTCCATAAACAATGGCAGGACATACCATCACTGCTCTATGTATACTCTCCTGTGCTGCACATAGAGCTCTGTATGTGTGTACAGGTGCTTAGATGCCTCTGTGCATGTATGTTCAGGGGTATGGGTGCATGTATGTGCACATGTGTGCATGTATATGCATGTGTGCAGTACACATGGGTTAGTGTGCATGTCTTGGGTATGTGTGTTTATGTGTTTATCACTCACCTCTAGTCTCTGTGCTGCTTTATTTACAGTGATTTTGAGTAAGGAAGTGTACAGTCAAGCAAATACTTAAAGAGGATTGATGGGGGGCCTGGAGAGATGGCTCAGTGGTTAAGAGCACTGGCTGCTCTTGCAGAGGACTTGAGTTTAATTCCCAACATCCACGTGGCAGCTAAAAACTATACGGAACTCCAGTTCCAGGGCATCCAATGCCCTCTTCTGATCTCTGTGGGCACTGCATGGCATGGGCGTACTTAACACATAGGCAGGCAATACACCCATACACTAAAATAAAAATAATAAATAATAAAAAAGATGGACGAAAACTGGATTCCCCATGTATTTTATTGAGGACAGCTATTTGAGAATGTTTATGTGTCAAGCCAGCATGGCTAAATGTAAAATCTTTGGCTCACATTTCTTTCCTCTATTATGTTAAGCATTAGTAACCACCTGGCATTATAGACTGCAATCGAACATTTCATGGCAGCCTGGCATTTTTCTCTTATAGGTGAATTAATCTTTGAACTTGTATGCTTGAAAATATGTTTTTTTTCCTCTCAAGTAAATTTTATTAGAATATATGTCTTAGTCTACACTTTTTAGATATAATTTCAAATTGAAAACAAGTCTTAGGTTCTTAAGTTATGGTGTGCTCTTGTTAATCCTCGACCACAACTTCATTGTTGAACTGTCTTACTCTGTTTTGTATTTGTGACGTTCTCTTTTGCATTTTTCTAATTTATTTCTTCATGTAAAAAAATCCTTCCTTTTTAATATTATGTTCCCTTTATGTTGTTTCCTGTTATTTATTTTCCCCTCTGTTTCCTCTATTATAGTCTTCATTTCAGAAATGCTGTTTTTCTTTTGCTTTTCTTGGGTTGTCTCCTATCTTAGCTTCACCATATTCTGATTGGTCATTCTCTCATTTGTTTATTATTGCTCCTTTAAATCGTTTTGAAATAATTATTATAAGCTTGCTAAGTCATCTTTTCCTTTAATAGCATTTTGGGCATTTTTAAAATTTTATTTATTTTTGTATGTGTATGAATGTACTGTCTGCATGTAAGTTTGTGCACCCGTGTCATGCAATGCCACGGAGGTCAGAAGAGGGTCTTGGATTCCCTTGGAACTGGAGTTCTCCTGGAATTGGAGTTACAGATGGTTCTTAGCCGCCATGTGGGTGCTGGGGATCAAACCCAGGTCCTCTGCAAGAGCAGTCGGTGCTCTTAACTGCTAGGCTATCTCTCCAGCCCGGGCATATTTTATATGTAGAAACTTCTGCTCTTAATTCGCTCTTAATTGTTTTCATGATTATGATGTGTGAGGTTTAAGGATAGTCTTTTTCTGATCCTCATTTTTACACAAGTTTATTTTCCTGCTTTTTGTTGGAGGGAGGGAGAGTCAGCATGGACTTCCTAGTCTTGGAGCTCCTGAACTTTCTTCTCTGTCGTTGCTGTTAACTGTAAGACGTCACTGACAGCGTCCTGAGCTCTCCTGCCTTCTTTCCCTTCCTCTATTCTTTTCCTAATATTTTTGTATTACTGAAGCTCGAACCCAGAGCCTCTTGCATTTTAGGCAAGCACTCTCCCACTGAGCCACATTCCCAACCGTCCTCCTTTATTTCTGTCAAGACTTCTTTGCTCTCTGCTCTGGTCTGTCCCGCTCTTGCCGTAATGCCTTTGCATGGGAGGCAGTAGGCAAAGGGTCAGGTCTGTTGACCTATCAGTTTGGACCGTTCCTGGGTATAGACTACTTCGGCCCCTTCAAGTCCCGAGTGAACCCCCTTGTATTCACTTGCTAGGCGTGGGACAAACCTTGGTAGGATCAGGTGCTGCCGTTGGCTTCTGATCATCACTGGGAATTTGATACCAGTTGGAGGTTCATCTGGGGTTTCTGGGCCAAGCCCTATGTGCTTCCTCTCGTTCTGCAGCTCTTGCCCTGCTGAGGGAGTACCGGGGCTTACTACCACTGAGTCTTATTCGTGGTGGTAGTGTGGACACCTTGTTCCTGGTTTTGTTGTAACTACTGACCTTGGTTTTCTGTCCTATTTGCTGTGTCTATTTTAGGGGGATTCCCAAGCTACTATGTTCTAGGCCGGTGCCCTTTTATGGCTGCAAAATGTGGTTTCAAAGGCCTTTGGATATGATCTGGTCCAGAAATGCAGAGAAAGTAGAGGTAAAGTGTGGCTGGAGATTGGGGAATGTTATTAGAGGAGATGATTCTGTCTGATCTGAGCCACATAAACACAGGAGTTGGTTGACTCCACAAAGGGAGTGCATGGTAGCACACACCTTAACCCAGCACTTGGGAGGCAGAGGCAGGTAGAAGAGCACTGTGAGATTGAGGCCAGCCTGGTTTATGTAGCAAGTTCTGGGTTAGCTAGGGCTACAGGGAGACCCTGTCTCAAAAAAAATCCCCAAAACTATAAGAAACAAAAACAAAACAGGAAAAGACGAAAACAGAAATAAAGGGAGAAAGATAGCAAGATGAGATGTCGAGACAAAGGAGCAGCAGCTGGGCAAGTGCTCAGGTGGGGTGTTATTTACTTTTGTGTGACTGTGCCCACTTAAGGCAGGAGAGATCTCAGACCACTGTTTTCAGACAGTTTTGAGAACAGTGGACTAACTCATAGCTGCATTCCTCGTGCATCGCAGGAACATGCAGTACAGGCAGACAGGGAAGAAGAGTCAGGGAGCTTCCTAAGTTCTGCTTCCACGAGCTATGCCACGGCCAATAGCTCATTAACACCTGAGCATGTGGAGGACATTTTGGACTCAAACCATAACAGGTGGTATGGAGCATGCCTGCCCCGTGTGGAGCCTAGAGCTGAGGGAATGTCTAGTGAGGGCAGAGCTGCACCCTCCCTTCCCACCTGACTTCTGTGCTGAGGGCTAGCCTCCGCCTTCCGTGCCGGCCCCTCGTTTCCTAGGATGGATTGGTTTTTATATATTCCTTGTTCTCACCTTTCTGGTCCCAGTATAATTCTCATTATTCATTGCTATTTACAATCCTTTCAATTTAGAGCCATCTGTGAAGTTAATTTCAGTGTTGTTTATCCTTTTCTACCAAATCATTAATGAAGATAAAGCATTCAATGAAATCGAGCTTTGCAGCCATTTCTGGAAAATCCCACTGAGGCTGACTGTTGTTCCTGGTAATCATCTGTAAATCAAACATGGACTCACTCTTTGGTCATTTGTTCCCAAGGATATTAGGTTTAGGTTTGTGTTCATTTAAGTTCAATTCTTCACAAAGGCTCCTTTAGGTAACCCAGCTATAGTCTTCAACAAAAAAATTAAAAATTTAATCATGCCATTAATCAAATCTATGCAAATGAAGGCTTTTTATTAGGAGAGTTTGTAGTTTTCCCTGATAGAATTTGTAAACATGGGACTGTAGAGATGGCTCTGTGGTTAAGAGCACTGGCTGTTCTCGAAGAGGACCTTGGTTCAATTCCTAGCACCCACATGGTGGCTAACAACCATCCATAACTCCAGGTCCAGGGGAATTCAATACCATCTTTGAACTCCATGGGTACTGCATGACATGAGTGCCCATGCAGGCAATACACGCATACACATAAAACAAAAACTTAGCACCTACTTCAGGTGGAGTGTAACGAAATTAGAATTCCTTTCTGTTTTTGTTTTTTGGGTTTTTTTTTTTTTTTTTTTGGTATTTTTTGAGACAGGGTCTTCCTTTAGTCCCAGCTGGTCTGGAGCTCACTCTGTAGACCAGGTTGGCCTTGAACTCACAGAGATCTGCCTGCCTCTGCCTCCAAGTGCTAGGATTAAAGGTACATGCCACCACGCCCAGCTGAAATTAATATTTCTTAATGAATGTGGAAATTGATATGACAGTTAAGCATCAAGACTCAGAAGAGGGGTCATCCTCGGTTTTGAGAATTTATCCTCTGAAAATAAGTCCAGAGGAATGAAAAAAAAATGCATAAAAAGATTTCATGTTGTAAGACAAGAATTATGAAAATCCACCAGCAATGGGACAATTATTGAATAAATTAAGGTGCATTGACTGAACAACTGCTGTAAAGAGATAAACACATGGAAGAATGCTAATTGATTTCCATAATAGTTACTAGTATCTTTGCTGATCTTTCTGTCCTCTGACACTTTGAATAACTTGTCTGTCTCCCCCATGATGCTACCTCTAGTTTATTAATGAGAAGTCCGCTTTACTAATGTCTCCCAGAATAATTTCAGGAAGCGAAATAGGACTAATAATTATGTTAGCCAATTCTAGAACATATTTTACTATGTGTCTTAGTTATTCTTGTTACAATGACAAAATACCTGAAAAAACCAACTTAGGGAGGGAACCGTTTACTCTTTACAGTTTAGGGTCAAAGTTTAAGAGCATATGTTTATATACTCAGGGAGTAGTGGTTGAAGGAGTATGAGGTGACTGCTTATATCTTGTCTGCAGTCAGGAAGCAGAGAGATGAATGGCGGTCTTCTGTTCCCTTTTTATTAAGTCCAGAACACTCCCCCGACCCCATTAACTGTGCTGCCCCCCCCCATATTTAGAGTAAGCTTTGCTACTTCAGTTCAAGCCTTATGGAAACAGCCTCCTGGACATATCTATAGATGTTTCTGTGGTGATTCTAAGTCCAAAGAAGTTGACAATGAAGATTAACCATCACACTATGAATAAGAACTTTGTAATAGCATGGTCCTGTGGGGCACAGGCCCCGTTAGTTCTAGATACTTGGGAAGATGAGGGAGGAGTATTGAAAGTTCAAGGCCAGCCTGGGCAACTTATTGAGACCCTGTCTCAAAGTAAAAAATACAAAGAGGGTTGGGGACACAGTTTGGTGGTAGAGTGGGAAACAAGAGACTGTTAAAACCAGAGTCGTACCCACTGTAGAATGACTACAAAGAGTTGTGGATTTGTTAATAGAAGGAAATGGCTTATGTGGATGCTGAAGCATCCTATTTTTTTCTGACTTTATTTTTTAAAGACCTGGGGTATGCAAGGCCCTGAGTTCAGTCCCTAGCACCTAAAATAAATAAGTAAATCAAAGAAAAACAAACCCTTAGAGAACTCTTCAAAGATGAGTGAATACATGATTGCTTACAGCATTATTTACCCCAAATTAGATATCAATCAATCATCCCATCTGTTGATTACATAATGTATGTGGTGTGCATACACATGTCAGTGAGAAAGTAAGATCTGACCAAAGTGGTAACTTGGAGGAAGCTGGAAAACGTGAAGTGAAAGAAGTCAGCTGTGAACACTGCATTGCATGATTCCACCTGTATTACTGTCCAGAATATGCAAACGTTCTGACAGTAGTAAGTGATGAGTGATTGGCTAGAGCCAGAGCTGAGGGGTCAGAGAGTGAGGAGGAGGCAGGAAAGGACCACCAAAGGGGGTGGGATTTCTTTTTTGTCATCATAAAAAATTTTCTAAGCTTGAAATAGTAATGGTTACTGGAACTCTGTGGACATACAGAAAAGCCCTACACTTTAAATGGTGAATCATATCTTAGGAAAGCTGTTACTAAATATAGATGAAATGAACTGACTACGCAATGCTCCATTACTGAATCAATATCTGTAATAGGCTGTAATTCAGCCTGTAGCAAGGCCTAAAAGAAACAGAATGCATCAGCATCCTGGTGAGCTGTTTCTTTTTATTAACAAAGTGACAACTCTCTGTAATTATTCTATAGCAGCTACAACTCTGATTTTAATGTCCTTCACTTTTGACAATTTCAAGCAATCAAAGCAGATTTTGTTAATTTACATGATTTTGTTAAACCACTGATACCTGCAAAAATTCCAACCATTTGGTGTCCTGTAACTTTATATATAGGTTAAAATTAGAACCAGCTGAAAATAACAGAAACTATAAGAGACGAAAATGAATGAGCTAGGATGGACAGGGTTATTTTCCCTCATATAAGTCGGATGTGTCAGTTCCATGATCTCTGTGGACCCAGGTTCTTCTAGCCAGCGGTTCTACCATTTCAAAAGAGCATCAGTCTGGTAGCTTGTAATGATTGCTCAGATCTTCCTACTGCATCAGCATTTCAGCCAGGAGTGTGAAAGACAGAGAAAAGATTATGACAGTTTTTTCTAAAGAGTTACTTGGGGCTGGAGAGATAGCCTAGTGGTTAAGAGCACCAACTGCTCTTGCAGAGGACCTGGGTTCGATCCCCAGCACCCACATGGAGGCTAAGAACCATCTGTAACTCCAATTCCAGGAGAACTCCAGTTCCAGGGGAATCCGAGAACCTCTTCTGACCTCTGCGGCATTGCTCGACACGGGTGCATAAACCTGCATGCAAACAGTACATTCATACACATACAAAAATAAATGAAATTTTAAAAAGTTATTTAATTTTTTATTATTTATGAGTCTATAGTGTGGTGGTGGTAGTGGTGGTAGTGTGTATGTGTGGGTACTTGCAGAAGCCAGAGCGGGTGTCAGATCCCCAGGAACTAGAGTAACAGCTGTCCCATGTGGGTTCTGGGAACCAAACTCTGGTCCTCTGAAAGAGCATCATGTATTCTTTAACTATTGAGTCATCTCTCCAGCCCCAAGTCAGTTTTTTCCTATGCCTCTCTGCTAGAACATAGTCACATGCTGTAATTAACACCTAGTGAAGTAATATTGCTCGTGTAGCTAACAAAAATTGGAAAGTTTTAGCATTAGAGGAGAATGGATATCTGGGGCGAACATTTTCTAATTTATAATATCTCTGCCTCTGATTTTTTATGCTTCTTTCAAACATGGAAAGTGCATTCAGAATTCTTGGGTTTTAATCTAAACTCTGTCTTTGAAAAATCACATACCCTCCACGATGCTGTTTTCTCTATCACAAAATGAGAAAATACCTTTACCCGATTAGACTGCAGGGAGGGTTAAGCACACGGATAATGTTCAAAGTGTTCTATAAACTAGGAAGCGGTACGCAAACGATAAATTTGGCTCCAAAAGAATGTGCATGGTAGGAGGTAACAGCTGCTTAAAATTGTTTGGAACTCTCCAGGGAAGTCAGAGCGAACTTGCAAACTGTCACTGCAGAAAACAATGCTGAGCTCCATGGAGACAGAGGAAGGAGATATTGGCTGAGTATAACTTCTCAGAAAACTATACATTCAACAAGAGGATGGCTGCTTTTGGAAGGAGATGGCACTGTGGTTTTATCTTCTAGTGAGGACCTGTGGCTTGCTGGGGATGGAGCGCACTGATGTGTGTCTTTGCTGACCTCTGCTCCTGTTCCAGGACCACACCCTCACTATCTCTTTCTTGAGGCTTGGATTCTTCTGTCCCCTCCACTCTCTTTCCTTCTCTTCCTTGATCCCTCCCCCTCTCTTTCTTCTGTCTCAACACCTAGGATCCTTGGTAGATAAGCCAGACTGTTTTCTGGTATCCTAGGTAGCCTCGGCTGTCAATGTGACATATCCCAGAGTCTCAGCTGTGGGATTGTCTCCTGTCACGCGCAGCAGTCTCACCGGCAAGAACTTCACGCGGACAACAGGATTCTTCTGCAGCAAACTTTATTGTGTACAGCTCTCTTGTGAGAAGGACCCCGAAATGGGGAAGAGGCACTGCTTATATAGCAGTCTAGAGGGTTCGGGTATGCTCTGGATTGGTGCACCGTCCGATGCCTCATTTGCATGTCCAATGCATGGGCTTGTAGCGCAACAGGGGCCAATGCCTCATTAGAATATTAAAAGCGCGAGCTCAGAGAGTGGTAGTCATGCGCAGTTTTGCCCTAGTGCGGAAGAAGTGGCTACATGCGGAAAAGGTGGCTAGTTGTTGTTCTCTAGCCATCTCAGGAAGTCAGCGCCATCTTTAAGGTGCGACGTAGAGCCACACTGTTAGCAGTGTGACAGGCTGCCAACAGTCTCCATGACATTGGCCTCTGGCCAAATCTGTGAGAGCTTGTCTTCACTGATGACTGATGTGGGAGACTCCAGCACAGCACTATGCTCTAAATACTGTGGGCAGCATCAGCCCTAGGTGGCTGGATCCGGGCCATATAGGAAAGCTAGCTGAGCATGAGCCAGGAAGATGGTGCTCCAAGTTCCTGCTTTAAGTTCTTGTCCTGACTTCCCTCAGCAAAAACCTGTTCCCTAGAAGCGTAACCCAGTAAGTCCCTTCCTCTACCAAGTTGTGTTTTGTCAGAGTGTTTTATCCAAACCATAGAAATCAAACTGGAACAGTATACGAGAGAAATAGGCTGCCAGTGAGGTGAGTATGAACCATCTTCCAAGTAATTATAAGCTGAATTTCCAAGTTTCTTTTCACAGCTTATACAGAGCAAAGAACATGGTCTTAGTCTAAGATGAGACATTCCCTGAGAGCTTCTCAGAGATGGAGCTTGTACCTTGTTCGAGTCTGTGTCCCCCAAGTGTCACCTGGGCCAGAGGCCCTCTGTAGCTGCCTTTAATCCAGTCTCAGATCCTGAATAAGTGGGAGACTAAAGCCACTTTGATTCTCCGTGATTCGCTTTCCTCATCTGTAAGAATGATAATCAAAACTCCTGTGAGGACCAGGCAGTAGAAAATTGTTAAGTGCCTGGATCCTGTCCAGTGGCTGCCAAGAAAAATGACCACAAACCCAATGGCACAGAGGCTGATCTCTCATGGTGCTGGAGGCAAAAGTACTGTGCATCTTTTGAAGACCCTGGAGCAAAGCCCTCGGGTCTCTTCTGGCTTCTGCTAGTGGACAGTCCGCCTTATTCCCAGCTACCTCTGCAGTCTCTGTCCCTATGCTCACCTTGCCTTCTTTCTTCAGCAACTTTTTCTCCTGTTTCTGTTACTGTTACTAGGTTTAGGGCCAGCAGGTTACAGAGATGCTTAGCTTAGATCTGCAAAGATCTTTTTCCCCAAAGAATCAGTTTCATAAGTTCCATAAGAAGAGGGTGTCAGATTCCCCTGGAACTGGAGTTAAAGATGGTTCTTGGCTGCCATGTGGGTGCTGGGAATCGAACCTGGGTCCTCTGCTAGAGCAGTCAGAGCTCTTAACCACTGAGCCATCTCTCCAGCCCACCAATCGGCTTTTTAAAACTCTAATTGAGACTATTTCTGTTTTCTCTTCTTTAGAAAACTTTTCTTCCCTGTGTCATGAGCTCTGCTGACCCATCTCTGGGTACAGAGATGGGGAAGAGCCAGTCTTGTTGTAAGCTCTGTCAGGCGGACTTAGTCCCATCTTTGTTAGGATTTAGATCTGAAAAACCCCTGGGACCTTTAGAAGTTGGGGGCCTGATGGAAAAAGAATTTGTCCCTCAAGGTGGACCTTGGAATCTTGGCCCTTTTCCTGCTCTTTCTTTGCTTCTTGGTCACTGTCAGGTGTCACCATCAGCTGTCACCATCAGGTGTCACGGCCTCCTACCATCATGCTCCGTTCTGACATAGTCCTGAAACAGACCACGAACGGAGAACTCTGAAACTGGGTGCTGAGCTAAATGGCTTCTTCTAAGTTGATTGTCTCATAAATTTTGTCCTAGTGGCAGAAAACTGACCAATATTTTAAGTTTATGTTCTAGAAATCTATAGGAGAACAGTATAATCCTGGAGGAAAGCTTAGCAGTTGAGAAACTCACTCGTTTCCTAACCAATTGCTAAGTGCTTCATGCAGCAGCTCTTGGCTGAGCCTTGAGGAGACCCAATGGTAGCCAAACCACAGTATCTACTTCAAAGAAGCTCATCACAGAGAAAATAATTTGAAAGCTACACAAAAATAATGACTGCTCATAGCACAAAGATAATGTGAGACTAGGTATTAGATTCAGTGCAATACAAAGAATTTGCAAACCTTGGAAATGAAAACCCCCTCACTGTGAGCCTTGGTAAGTAGAACATGAAGTTTAAAAAATATTCACTGAAGATAACCATTTTCTGTTAGAGATGATGGGAGGGGGTTTCCTCCTGAGAAGGCAGTTTTATGGCATATTCTGAGAAAGAATTAATGATTTCAAGGAGGCAGAAGTTGAAATGTAATTGAGGTGGAGGGGTGGGACTGATATGGAAAGATACAAGTTGTATTATTAATAAAATTGATCAAAAGTAGGCTAGTATAAAAAGAAGAAGGTAGTGCATCAATGAGACAAATGGCACCTCTGGTAGTCTTAAACTCAGTATTGATGGAAGGGTAAATAGAGAGAATTTAGAAATCAATGCAACTATCTCTAAAATTGCAAGACAATTGATTGAAAGGCGGTGGAGGTAATAGAAGAAAGAAAACAATGTCAGGCTGTCATAACTGCAAATGAGGGCACATTAACTATCACCTGATCTTAAAATCAGACACTTAATACATGTTTCAGCAGGCAGAAAGGGGGTCAGGGTGTCTGGAAATAGGTAGCTCTGCTGTATTTATAGGAGAATGAACTAGTTCAGGTATTCTGAACTAAGTAGTTCAACTTCTATGTATGCAACGCAATCAGCCATTCAGGACGGCTGACTCCCTTCTTTCCTCAACACCCATCCTGTCACTCTTGTGTCCGTAAAAGACAATACTCAATCCACATGGTCTGACACTAAACCGTCCAGCTTGGTTCTTCTCCACAAATGCCTTGTTCAGATTTGAGTTTCTTAGATAACCCAGTCTTGAGACTTGGCCTCAATCCACCTCATAATAAACATTTTATCATACTATACTGTGCTGGATAACTTTAGTGTCAACTTGACACACCTGGGTTGAGGGAGCCTCAATTGGGGAATTGGCTCCATTGGATTGGCCTGTGGCCACATCTGTGGAGTAATGTCTGATTGTCGAGCAGCGTGGGAGGGCCCAGCCCACAAGAGTGGTGCCACCCTGGGCAGGTTGTTGTGTACCATATAATAAGGCAGGCTGGGCATGAGCCAGGGGAGCAAGCCAGTGAACAGCATTCCTCCATGGCCTGTGCTTCAGCTCCTGCCTCCAGGTTCCTGCCCTGAGTTCCTGCCTTGGGCTCCCTAAGTGATGAACTATGATCCAGGAGATGTAAGCTGAATAAACCCTTTCCTCCCCAAGTTGGTGTAGGTCAGAGTGTTTTGTCACAGCAATGGAAGACAAACTAGAACATGTACTATCAGATCTTGTTTTCCTTTAATGAATAAAAAAAGAAAAAAAGAGAAAATATAAATATGTAAAGTGTAGAATCTGACTGGAAAAGACTACAGAATAGGAACAAGTGTCAAGGAAGTTTTCTTGCAGGTTCATTGATAAGGAACATTAAAGAAAGAAGAGGCACAAGCCATGTGGTAGATGTATGAGGACTGTTCCAGCCAGAGGGAACAACAAGTACTGAGACCCTGGGGTGGCTGCTGGGTTGGCATTTTTGAGAAATGGCACAATGATCAGGGTGAATCAAGGGCCTGCAACTTGTAGGCACATGAATGCCTAGAGTTGGAGTGATACTGTGAAGGAATGCATGCCCTGGGAGGGCTCCGTGTAGGAGAAGGAGTTATAACTTTAAAAAATATTTCATTTGTGGGGGCTGGAGGGATGGCCTAGTGGTTAAGAGTGCCGACCGCTCTTGCAGAGGACCCGGGTTCGATCCCCAGCACCCACATGGCGGCTGAGAACCATCTGTAACTCCAATTCCAGGAGAACTCCAGTTCCAGGGGAATCCGAGACCCTCTTCTGAACTCCGCGGCATTGCATGACACGGGTGCACAGACCTACATGCAGACAGTACATTCGTACACATACAGAAATAATAAAAAAAAAATTAAAAAAAAATATTTCATTTGTTATTTTTGTTTTATGAGTATGAGTACATTGGTTTCATGTGTGTAAGTACACCCATGTCCTACAATATACCCAGAGTCAGAAGAAGTGGTCAGATTGCCCTAGAACTGGAGTTAGAGACAGTTGTTGGCCACCATATGGATGCTGGGAATCAAACCCAGGTCCTCTGCAAGAGCAGCCAGTGCTCTTAGCTGCTGAGCCTTCCCTGCAGTCCCAGATTTACAGCTTTTAATAAATTTGGTTTTTTGCTTTATTTTTATTTTATGTGTACAGCATGCATGTATGCAAGTGCATCAGTGTCATACAATGGCTACAGAGGACAGAAGAGGGTGTGTGATCCCCTGGAACTGGAGTTATGGATGGTTGTTAGCCACCACGTGGGTTCTGGGATTTGAACCTGAGTCTTTTGCAAGAACAGCCAGTGCTCTTAACCGTTGAGCCATATCTCCAGCCCCAATATAGCTTTTAAAGATGACATCAGTTGATATGTAGAGAATGGACCATAGGAAGGAGAAAATGCAGCTGAGGGTTCAGTTGGGAGGATGGATGTGGGGTGTGCTCAGAGGAGGAACTGAAGTGGCTCCCTATAGATGGGACTTACAGAGATGGAGAAGAGTCCAAGGTGGGCCTGAATGTTCTGGCTCAAGTTGCCGAATGGATGGTGATACCATTTTACACAATGAGGAGGAGCAAAGGAAAAGTAAACTTGGGTAGAAGGTCGACAGTTGTACTCTGAAAATATAAAGCTGAGTGAATAATAGAGGTATAGATATGAACGTTGAAAGAGGCAGTTCCATATGAGACAGAGTTTGGGAGTTAAGAGAGATGTCAAAGCTGCACCTGAGAAGGTGGGTGGCTCTTACAGGGGTGAGATCAGATGGGATCATTTAGGAAGAAGCTCTAGACAGAAAAAATGAGGACCACAGAGAAAGAGAGCCGAGATCTCTCATAGAGTTCAAGAGGAGCTGACCAAAGCGCCAGCTCCAGCTGTGGTCATGTGACCCCAGAGAGCATTAGATGTCATCTCACAGCTTCCAGGGCTGTTTACTAGATGGAGCTCAGTCAGGGACATTAAGCCCTGGGCTTTTGGGAGCCTCTATTGGGGAAAACCTTCCTGAGAACAAGATCAACGTAGAAAGCAGAGGCACCACAATAAACCTCCCAGAGTCTATCGCTCAGTGACCTGACTCGCACACATGAACTCATCTTACCATTTCTTATTTTTGTCTAGGTAGAATACCTTTTTCATTAAGCTTGTTAGAGTTGGATTTTATGTTGTTCCATGATGCTTACTCCCATAACTGAACTACATGCATGATCAGTACGTCTAGGTTATCAGTTATTTGCATTACATCTGGATTCAGTCTCAAACCTACTAGTTTGCTTGGGTTCTTAGTTACATCTTCCTGTGTCCATGACTCACTGCTCTGTGCATGTCCCAATTTCACCTAGATGACTTTAGAAGCTTTGGGTTAGTATGTGATGTGGGCATGCATATGGTATGATTTTCCTCCAGGCTCATATTAGCTTGGTGTCACTAACCATTCACATCCTGTTCTGGGCTGATTCATAGCCCCTTAAAATTCATCATTTGATATCCTAGCTGCCAGTCACTCATAAAACAGCTGTATTTGAAGACAGGTCTTTAAAGAGCTAATTAAGTTAAAATGAGCTCCCTGGGCTAAGCTCTAATCCAGTGTGACTGGTGTCCTCATATAAGAGGGTATTTGAGAAAAGACATGTATAGACACAGAGAGGATGTGACAAGAGGAAATTGTCATCACCAGCTGAGCAGAGGTACCTCAGAAGAAACCGGCCCTGTCAACATCTTGGACTTAGAGTTCAAGTTTCCAGAACCATGAGAAAATACATTGCCATGATGTTACCTACCTCATCCATGAGAATAGCTATGACAGTCCTACAAGCTAGGACATACTCTGAGAGAGGAGGGTATAAGGAACTTCCCAGATGGCTACCAGGAGTTCCCACACTATGGCACATGGCCCCTGGTTGTGTAGACTTCTATGAGGACAGTCAGACAGTTGTCATCTTAACCACCATCTGATCCTGGGGCCTCACATTTTACATTTTGGCATGGAAGATCTTCCAAGTTCAGATATTCATCCGTCCACTGCCTAAGCCTTCACAGAGTCCTTGGCACATTCCAGAGATGATGCTGGGTCCTGACAAAATGGACAAGGCTAAGAACCTGCCCTGTGGACACTCATATCTAATAGGGAAGACATGGAGTTAGGTGTAGAGTGCATGGAGATACAGAGGAAGGCTTGCAGCTCTGGATTCTGGGATCTGGTTACCATTATAGGGACCAGGTATCTTAAATTGGCCTCACTCATTCAGATATTTCTGGGGAGCAAGCAAGCAAGCAAAAGACATATTCGAAGTGATTTGATTCAGTAGAGCAGGGAGAGGAGAAGCCCCATGGTCTTGAAGGATACCTGTCCTTTCCAAAGGGATTCATAATGTGTCAGCTAGACAGTCCCATCTTCAGGGTGCTGTGGATGCCTGGTTTCCATCCCATCCTAGAGAAAGGCAAGGATGTCCAGTCAGACAAAGCGACGAGGCACTCCAGGGAGATGTTTCAGGAGCCTGAGGGTAGGAGCCTGATAGCAAGATAGACAGAGCCCTAGCTGAAGCTAGGGTCTGGTGCAGCTTACAGCTTCCTCTGGCCACTTGGCCTCTTGGTGCATCCTCTTGAGCTAGATCCCACAGATTCTTGGCAAGGGTGCTATCGCTGAGCTATATTCTCAGGTCCCTGGTTTTATCTTTTTGATGCAAGGTCTCATGTAGCTGCAACTTGGCCTCAAACTCACTATATAGCCTAAAATGACCTTGAACTTCAGATTCTCCTGCTTCAACTTCAATCCCCAGTGCTGGGATTGCAGGCCTGTAGCACCAGGCTTGTTTTATGTGGCACTCGGGATCAAACCCAGAGCTTCTTGCAGGGGAGGCAAGCATTCTACCAAATGAGCTAGATCCCCAGTCCCTTATATTGATTTTAATGAGATCCTTCAATTTTCAGTGATACTTTTGGATTCTTCCCTAATTGTAGCTTTATTTTCAGTCTTGTTTGCACTTTGATCTCAACATCTTTCCCATTTGAGATTGTCTTCTCTGAATTTTAGGCCAGCTGAGTGCATTGGCTGTATTTCCTGTCATACTCATCATGAATGGCATCTTGGAATTAAACACTTGGCTTGAAACCTTCCGTGTCATTTAGCTCTGTAACACTGGGCAATTGATAAATTCATGTAGCTAATTTCTCTTAAGATTGAAATAAGTGAGTATTAAAAAATGCCATCTTCATTTTATTTAAATCAAGCATTTGGTATGTTGATGGCTCATGGACCAGAGCTCAGGGGAATGGAGTGGGCACTGAGATACACTCCTCTTCCTCAGTTGACATTCTAGCCTTGATTCCTACTATCATCTTTCATCAGATTCTGAGTGTGTTGCATGTTACTCGTTCTCTGCTGCATCATATCCTTTGCTGAGCTCCTGGCTGGGTTCAGGGCTTATGCAGGTGGGAAGAGTTCTTGTGGATCACTCCGTTCAGATGAAACACTCCAGGGTTTCCCTCCAATGACCCTCTTGGTCTGGCCACAGGAGGCTTCTCTTAACTGTTACCAGCAAATATAGCTTCCCATGGGTGACAGCAAGACACTGCTGGCTCTATGCTCCCATGGAAGTGATGAGCCTTTGAAGTTACCCCACCCAGAGCCTTCAATTTTACGGTTGAAGGCGTCCCATGGTGACCCCATGATTACCCTGAAACTCACACAGTGACCCCACGATTACCCAGAAACTCAGTATCTTCCATTAAGTCTCTTAATTAAAATGATATTTTGTTCAGAAGAATTTCTCCTGCTCTCATTTTAGAGCCCCTGATGGTGAAGCTTCCTTGCTAAATCTCTGAGTCCTCTGAATGGGAAGAGTGCATGAAAGCCTGGCAGTTCTCAATGGAAAGGAAAGGTTCTGCTAAAAACACTCAGAGGAGTGATTTTTTTGTGTGTGATTCTTCATTTGATCTTTACTGTGGTCTGGGTGGAAGCATCCCCTAGGGCTCACAGGTAGAAGGTGTGGATCTCAGTGTGTTCAGGTGAGGCTTTCAGGAGGAGATGAGATCACACGGGCTCCACCTTCACATCATTTTAATGTATCATTGAAAAGTGGTAGGTGGTGGGGTCTGGTGGGAGAGAGCTCTGGCGATGAGCCATCATCCTTGGTCCCTTTCTGTGCTTCTTTCTCTTTGTGCTTGGCCACCATGAGTTAGAGAGTCTTGGTAGCTAGGCATGGTAGCATACACCTTTAATCCCAGCACTAGGGAGGCAGAGGCAGGAGGATATCTAAGACCAATCTGAGACCAGCCATGGTCTGGTCTACAGAGCAAGTATCTGCGGTTGCAGGGAGATACTGTTTCAAAATAAATAATAAGTAAATAAATGAAAGAGAAGTCTCTGCAACACATTCCTCCTGCTTTGATATTCTGGTTCATTTAAAATAAATGGATTCAGTCTGGGCATGGTGGCGCACGCCTTTAATCCTAGCACATGGGAGGCAGAGGCAGGTGGATCTCTGTGAGTTCAAGGCCAGCCTGGTCTACAGAGTGAGTTCCAGGACAGTTGGAGGGAGCTACAGAGAGACCCTGTCTCAAAAAAAACAAAATAAAATAAAATAAAATAAAATAAAATAAATAATGGATTCAGGTGCATGGATTCAAACAGAAACTGGGAACCAAAATAAGTCCTTCCTCCTTTAATTTATTTTCTTCAGGCATTTTGTCATAGTAACAAAACACTGCCTAATGCCTTTTCTTTTCTTTTTTCTTTTTTTTTTTCTTTTTTTTTTTTTTTTTTTTTTTTGAGACAGAGTCTCCCTGTAGCCCCAGCTGTCCTGGAACTCACTCTGTAGACCAGGCTGGCCTTGAACTCACAAAGATCCACCTGCCTCTGCCTCCCAAATGCTAGGGTTAAAGGCGTGCACCACCACGCCCGGCTCCTTTTCATTTGCAAGGTTCTATTTTCTTTTTTTTTCTCTGGCAAGGAAAAATACCTTTATTTATGCACCAAGGAACCAGGTGGCTAGGGAGAAGGAAAGACTTCTTATAATAATCCTCTTGTTAATGGAATTTTTTGTTTTGAAGATAAGCCTAAGTATGTTTATTCAACACTGCATTATTCTTTCACTGAAGCTAATAAAACACTACAGGGTAGTCTATGTTCTTTATTAAAATTTTTATTTTATTCTTTTTTAAAATTTATTGTTTTACATATATTTTTTGTACAAGATTATGTTACAAATCGAATCTAGACCGGTGTCCCCCTCCCAATCCCCCCCACCCTACCAGATTCATCCTTTCAGTCAGTTCTTTGATGTAGTCTTTTCTGTTGTTGTTGTTGTTGTTGTTCTTTCCAATATGCATCACTCCCAACAAGAAATGTTTACAACTAGGTTATTGGCACTAGCATCCACAGATGAGGGATACCATTCATCATTTGTTTTTCTGGGACTGTGTTACTTCACTCAACGTAATATCTTCCAGTTACATCCATTTGCAAAGTACTATTTTCTACATCCATTTTGGGAGGAAACTAAGGCTCTGGAGAGGTGAGATGCCTAAGTGTGCCCGGCGTATCAGTGAAAGAACAAAGAATTCAAAATACAGAATCAGCTGTCTTCATTGTGTTGTAAGAAGAGGAGTGAGTTAGCGTGCTGAGAACAGCCTCACAAAGATCAATCTTGAGGACATGAAGGTTTGGGAAGTGACTATTTAGTGATGACAGGGGACTTTGGACTGTAGTCTTCAAGTTTCAAAAAATTTTTTATAGTCAGAGAATTAGGATTGCTTACTAATTTCTCTATTCTCAACACTCAAAGTAAGTCAAAACCATGTAGCAAAAAGTCCTGTACACCAGAGTTTTCCAGACAGCTGAGTAGTTACTTATATGAACTCAGAGTGATGGTGACAACATACTTGAGTCCTATATAAGATCAAGTGGACAAAATCCCAGTACAGACATGGGGAAGTGGGTAAGAACCCCGAACCCTACCTGAGGAATTATTGGCAATGATGGTGGCTGGAAAAAGGAGAATCAGACTTGTGTAAGGGTGAGAGACTTGGTAGGTTAACCAGGATTCAGTGAATGTACCCACTCACCAAAGAGCATTTGGGACACAAATCAGACTCTATAGGCCTTAGTATGTGTATATTATATAAATTTATATATATATATATATATATATATATATAATAAAGTACATGGAATTGGGGCGAGGGTATCAGAGGGGTATAGATGGGGGAAGGAGTCTAAATTCAATCAAAATATATTGTATGAAAATCACAAAAATTCAATAAAAAAGTTCTGTGCCCCAGGTACTATGTATGTAATCAAGAGTTGCCCAATGAAAAATTCTTCTGCATAAACTGTGAGTTAAAAAACAAAACAAAACAATGTCTGAACACTCTTGAGGGAAATGAATCTCTTGGAGACCGCTCTGTCCTCTTCTAGCAGGGGCGTGAGGGGATCTGATCCCTCTTATGTGCGTGGAGTGATTGCTCATGCTAGTGCCTTGCAGCATCTCTTCTTGTGAAGTTCCAGTGCCCAAGGCGTGTGTGAACCTGGATCCCCTTCCCCTGTGCAAATTATCTCTCCACTTAGAGAGCAGCCAAGGGACAACTGAACCGGAGGTTCTGATGAATTACAACTAATCTAGTGGCCGAGGAGCCCCGCTCAGCTCTGATCTCTTATCACCCTGTATACACAGCTTCTGCTCTGTAAGGCTGCCCACTCTCTGTGTCACCATGTCTAATCAAATGTGTCACACCTCCACTGAGGTAAATTAGGTTTATTGGAAAAGGGAAATTAAATTAAACATGTTTAGGAATTAATTGTGACTGTCTAGGCTTAATCTATCATATTATCCAATTGTGGTGAATCAGGATCAAAATCTGCTGACCTAGTTTGGAAAACTAAAACCTTCACAAGCTAGAAAATAGGCACAGTGCTTTGGGCAGCGAAAACAGCAAAGGACAATATGTGATTCGAAATCAGACTGAGGACTATTTGGGAGGAGGGAGGGAGCCAGGAGGGAGCCAGTCAAAGGGAAGGTGGGGATGAGGGCCACGTTAGAGCAAAGTATATTGACGCATATGCATGCAAATACCATCACAAGACCCTTGATATGCAACACAAACTTAAAAAGTTATTTTCAGGACTAGAGAGACAGCTTGGTGGTTAAGAGCACTCACTTTCTGCTCTTGCAAAGGACCTGGGTTCAGTTCTCAGCACCCACATAGTGGCTAACAACCATCTGTAACTCCAGTTCCAGGGGATCTGACACCATCTTCTGGCCTCTGTGGAAACTGCTGGATGTGGTACACTTACATACATGTAGACAAACACCCATATATATTTAAAAAAGTTTCTTTCACACCAAAAACTAAAAAAAAAAAAAATAACAAAATGTGTAAAATCAAAATTGAAAAGGCACAGTGTTCTCAGGATATCAGCTGATGTTCCTAATAGGATACTGTGTAGATAAAGATGGAATCCAAACACCCTGAGTGGCTGACACAGAGATGGTGGCTGGTATTTGAAGATTCTGACAAGGCTCGTTTCAATGAACAAAAAAGCCAATGAGTTATTACCTTAGTCATTACTGTCCAAAAATCTTTGTTGACTCTGGAATGAACCAATGTACACAGTAGGTACTCTATTCAAGTATAGAAACAGTGCTGATAAGGGACCTACTGTGTACCAGGAACTGTGCTCAATGCTGGGGATAGACCTGGTTCCTGTCACCAAGTGGCACATGGATTGGGGTAACACAGTGACACATATGATAGTGATGTATAGGTCTCTGCCTGGAAGATTTGGGGAGCATTAGAAGTAAATACAAGTTAAGTATTCCTAATCTGAGAATCTTAAATCTAAAATCCTCCCAAATCCAAAACTTAGTAAATGCCAATGTGATGTCACAAGTGGAGAACTGCATACCGCCAATATGAAAATACTTCATAAAACAACCTGTAAGCCAGGTGGATGTGAAATAGAAATGATTTAATGTTTAGACTTTAGTCCTCTACATGTGTATGTAAATATTAGAGAGTCTAAGAAAACAAGATCCCAAATCTGAAGTGCTTTCATCAAATGCCAAGCATTTCAGATAGGCAATCAGCCATCAGTGAGAGTCCCTGGGGGAAACTGGGTCGTGTCTAGGGCTCCGTCATAGGGCTGCCTACTGGGACTTGACAAAGAAATGTGAGGTCTAGGAGACCGGATGTGAAAACACTCAAGCCAGCTATTGATTGGGTTATTGATTGGACCAGTCTTATTTCCTACTTGTTTTGCCATGTAATCATAATCAGTGCCTACTTCTTCTTCCAAAGCTGCCCTCCTTGGTTGATACACCTTCTGCTGTTACTGAAATTGCCCCAAAGCTGCTGCCCTGCATGAAAGAATGGCAATCAGTAGCACCCAGCCTGAAGGGTTTAGAAGGCAGAAAACAAATGGTGGAGATGGACAAGGAAGCAGGCTGACTTGACTAAAACATGTTCTAAATAGAACCTAGCATCCTCACTTGCTCACTTCTGTTATGTTCTTCTTTAGGAGGCCTGCTTGGCGGTGTTCGTTATGCTGTACAGTGTCCTCATGCTTTGCTTTCCAATAGAATGAGGGAGAGAAGAGAGGTGGGGGGTGGAGGTCGTGGGTCAGTAAGAGAGCTGAGTCCAGTTTGGATAAGTATTCACTGGCCTCCTGCAGGTAAGGACAGCTACAAACAAAGGTAATTAGAAAGTCCCTTGTAATGCATCACCCAGCTGGAAACTAATGAGTGATGGAGACCCAGTACAAGAGAGAGTGCCTAATTAGACTAAGTGGGAATTCCTTCTAGAACAGGAAAATGTCAAGAACCAGGGCTTAAACAACTCCAGCAGTGTTTAAAACCAGATCTGCATTTATCATCTTAGTACAATAAGGATATTGTCTTACAAAATGAAATATTAATATTTATTTTACAGAAAGGTAAGCAAAAAGATCTTGGCCTCATCTCTAAAACACACAGACAGACAGAGAGAGAGAGAGAGAGAGAGAGAGAGAGAGAGAGAGAGAGAGAGAGAGGAGGGTGAGGCCATGTGCAGGAAATAGAAGAAATGAAGATCTATGGACAAAGACTGGAATCCCAAGCTTTAACTCAATGAGCTGGGAAGCCACAGGCCCTGAGGAGCTGTCCCTTGGTGAGCCCATGCTCTTCCCGTGACTCTCCCTCTCTCTTTCATTGAAATCACAGGCATCCAGGTCTGGTAGAATTGCTGGTCTTCTAGTAATTAAAAAATGGGAGGCTTAGGAGGGGAGCAGATAGACTTCGTTGTAACTCATGTGCATTTAAAGTCAATTTGTTTTTTTAAGATATGCTAGAACTTCTGGATAAATTGAAAAAATAATTAATGCATACCAATTGTACAAAATAATGGGCTTCATTACCATCTTTCCTACAGGTATATAATGGACTTTGATCATGTTCATTATCTCACTTACTGTCTCTTGTCCCCAACCTCTCCTACAGGCTACTTTGTCTTCCTTAATTCTCCTTAGATTTAGTTCACTAAAGAACATGAACTTTGCACTTTCTTTTCTTTTCTAAAGTATAGGTAGACGCTTCCATTTTAGCCAACAAATGTGTGCCTGGCGGTATCTGAATAGGATAAATTAAAGGTGATGAGGATGTGGTTCCTGCCCTGGAGGAGACCTTGTCAGGAAAGGGACATACAGAGGATCATAGGAAAATATGGTCCATGGAGCATGGTAGATGCCTGTAGAATGGGCTGAAGTGTTAGCCAAAGTAGACAGGAATGGACCAGCCACACCAGGGGAGGCAGTAAAGGTAGCAAATCACACAGAATGTAGGGAGTTCAACTTGCACCTGTGTTCCAACAGACCCAGTGGCAGTCTGAGATCGCAGGTATGGCTCAGATGTCTTGGAACATTTTTAGGACTTTGGAAATTTATGTGAATGGGGTCCATGGAGAAGGTTTAAGTGGGAGGCACACAGAGAGGGGCACATTTTGAAGAGATCAACCTGGGTACACAGTTGAGGATAGAACAGAATATCTGACAAGCGGTGCAGAGAGGAAATAAGGGACAGCAGTCACTATATCAGAAAGATATCTAAACACCATTGCTTACTGAAGCAGTATTTATAGTAGCTAAGTTGTGGGACTAGCCTAGGTGTCCAACAATAGTGGAATGGACAAGGAGACTGAAGCATATAAACACCACGGTGAATTTATTTGGCCAGAAAGAAAGAATGAAGTTATGTCCTTTGTAAGTGACTATAATATTAAGTGACTTAAACCAGTTTCAAAAAGACAAATATAATACATTTTCTTTCACTTTTGGTTCCTTGATTTTACATAATCATATAAAATTGTGTACGTGCAGATTAAATGAAAGTCAAATCAATGTTTACTAGGGGAACAAAGGGGATTCTTGGAGAGGAAAGAGGCCAGAAAATGGAAGTTTGGCAGAAATGGAGTGAGGGAAATATGCTTACCAGATGATATATACCTGAAAGAAAATTTAATTTAAAGTTCAGATCTAGAGAGATGGCTTAGTTAGCTTAAAGTGCTTGAAAGGCAAGCACGGGATCTGAGTTTGATCCCTAGATGAGAACCCACATAAATAAAAAAAAACAAACAAAATGAAACAATAAAACAAGAAAAATCAAAACCAGGCACGGTGATGGACAGCTATAATCCAGACATGGAGAGGGAGAGACAGGCATTTCCCATGGACTCATGGGCTGGCTAGCCAAGCAACTTGGCAGGTTCCAGGCCAGTGCAGTGAGAAATCCCATCTCAGACAAAGGTAGATCATATCAGAGGAACAACACATCCAATGTCATCCTCTGGTCTTCACAAGTGCGATTGCACCAGCCCACATGTACGCAGACCCACACATGACCACATATGTAGGCACACAATTGTTTTTTTAAAAAAAAGCCTCAGCAAGGATGTAGGTGAAAGGTGATAAAGACCTCCTCCAGGGCAGGAGCAGGAAAAGCAGAAAGGAACAGATTTCTGAAATATTTAAGATCTAACTATCCCAGCCCAGAGCATGTCACTGGACAACTGCCTCTGCTATATGGCCATGGTAGGGCTGAGCTCAAAGAAACCTCTTTCCAGATCCCAAACATCACCATCCTCCTACACAGTGGCTCTGGACTGCTGCCCACCATCCCTAACCCTCCCCAGACTTCAGCTCCCGGAGGACAGATTACCTGTCCTGGCAGACACAAATCACTAAACTCCAGCTTTCCACTTTATCTGAGCTCTCGCTGTGGTTATTTCATTCTCGTAGCCTAACCTTCCATGTTTCTTATTGATGCACAGGGTGAACACAGCAGAAAGCGCAGGGCCATGTTCTTTGGGAAAGTCGAAGGAAAGCAAAGAGCCCTAAATAATTTACAATTGTCCTATATTTCCCAGCTGTCTCTTTTCTTCCTTTCCTCTAAGGGATGTTAATAGTCTCCAGAACTCTAAAATGTGCTTTGGGAGAAAAGAAGAAAAACCACAAATTTCCTTCTTTGAACTATTCCTTCTATCATATTTTTCTGCAGACCCAGTGACTCCAGGTAATAGGCACAATTTAAGAGAAAAATGGGGTCTACTCAAAAGATCTTGCATTTTCGTCATGGTTGCATGGAATCATGGAATGTTAGAGCTGCAATTTGAATTTAAAAGCAATCCACTTTGGAGATGGAGAACAGCTGGTCTGCAGGTTGTAATTCTCCCCGCCCACATCCATGGCTGGCGCTGCCAATGCATCACTGTGGTCTGTCTCTATGAGACCAGGTGTAGCCTCAGATCCCTCTCAGCCCAGTGCCTGACTACTGACTGATTGGACTTGGCACGCAAGATGAAGCTCATTCACCAGCTTTGATCTGGACTCAGCAGTCGCACAGGGGAAGCTAGGAGGTGGAAGTGTCCCAGCACCACCCCATCCACGGGTTTGATGCTCACACCTGCCTCCAGCTTCTTTACTGTAAGATCAGAGCTGGTAAGTCTCATCTGGTCCTGACTCTGAATCCCTCTCTCTTGAGCTTCTATGTCTCTGTGCTCCTAATCTGCCAGATATTTTCCTTGAATATTGAGTATTACTCTGCTTTATGGTTGTCCTTGGGGTAATGTCTATCCCTGGTCACAGTGGTGTCTTGGGGCATCTCAGCTCATCCATGAAACAGATTTGGTGCTGTTAGGAATCATAGTGACCATTCCATGTGGAAACTGAGACTTGTGATGCCTGCTATGCCCAGAGGGGTTCAAGAGGGGAAAAGAGAGAGAGAGAGAGAGAGAGAGAGAGAGAGAGAGAGAGAGAGAGAGAGAGAGAGAACCATTGGAAGATAAAAGTGAGAGAGAGAGTTTGGTTTGTGAACATGGTGGAGAAATAATTTCCTTCAACAGCAAAGACCGGAGTTCTTTGTACATAAGTAGCTTCTCTTTAATTAGTGGCAAGGGAAAACCACTGCAGAGGAGGAAGAAGAACCCAGAGGTTCAAGGACAGAAGTGGGAGTTCACTGGTCCAGAGGCAAGCGAGAATGATTACAGTACACCTGACTTTCTCTTTGGTTTGCTTGGTGGGGGAGGAGGGCACTCTTGTGGTTTTAACTTGCCTCTCTCTGAGTGATTGTCCCCCCTAGGTGTGACAAGAGCAGAAATTGGGGCATGCACATAGCACCCTCCTGCTCATAAAGCAGGGTCCTGGGGGCTGCTCAACTTTGAGCCTGTAGCTATCCCATGCTCCAGGAGACATTTCTTATAAAAAAAAAAATATAAGCATTGTCCCCTAAGTATTACTTGGTATCTAAGCAAAGGCCCACCTCAATATTTGACCTGTGCCCTTCTTTGTAGGTAATGAGCTGACTTATTCAGTGTGTGAGTTTGCATAAATGGCCAACGGAGTAGCTTACTGTCTAGCCCCTGAACGCAAGTGGACTGATTACTTTTTTGTATGCCTGGGTCTTACTTATTTTTTCCTGCCTTACTGAGGTATCATTGAGAAATAAGAATGACGGATAATCGGAAGGCACCCAGTAATCCTGGGATTATTGGAAAGCAGTACCACAGCAATATCTGCAGGAAATAGGTCATGGGAGTGCACCCTGGGAAAAATGCAGCTTGCTTCTTCCCCTTCCCCTCCTTCAGCTTCCCCTACCACAAGGCAAGGGGAGGAACTTTGTTCTTCTGCGGTGTTCCTGCTTTGCATTCCTGAAGACCATGGCAATGGAGTCAACTGAGCATAGGCTGGAACCTCTGAAACTAGGAGTCAAATAAGTCATCCTTCTCCATCAATTGTTCTTTCTGGTATTTGTCACGATTAGAATGATTAGAACGTTCTCTCACCTCCTGATACATATGCCATGATTTATTCATCCCGTCAGCAGTGGATAGACCCTTAGGCTGGAGAAGAGCACAGGTCAGTTTTGTCTAGTGACACTGAAGACCTTGCTTGTAGCAACAGTGTTGAAGCTCTCTCTGGGTCTTTCTTTCCTTTCTTTTCTTCTTCCTGAAGTCCTCTTGAATTTCATTTCATGTATAATTTTATAGCTCAAACTTGGTTATAGATGAGAACGGTCTAGGGAATTAAAAAAAAGCATCAATGTCTGGGTGCTGCCCCAGACATTGTCAATTAATTGATTTTTGTAATTGCCCAAGAGTGATTTTTTGGTATTTTTTGAGACAGGGTTTCCTTTTAGTTCCAGCTGGCCTGGAACTCACTGTGTAGACCAGGCTGGCCTTGAACTCACAGAGCTCCACCTGCCTCTGCCTCCTGAGTGCTGGGATTAAAGGCGTGAAATACTATGTCTGGCCCTAGGGTAATGTTTTGTTTTTTTAAATTTTTTTATTAATTTTATTTATTTCTGTATGTGTATGAATGTACTGTCTGCATGCAAGTCTGTGCACCTGTTAGGGCAATGTTTTAAATTTTTCCCTTCTCTTCTCTTTCTTTTCTCTTCTCTTCTCTTCTCTTCTCTTCTCTTCTCTTCTCTTCTCTTCTCTTCTCTTCTCTTCCGCGCTTCTCTACACTTCTCGGTCTGTCTCTGCCTCTCCTCATCCTTCCTCTCCTGCGTCCTCATCCTCTCCGCTCCAATCGTCGACTACGGAGCCTCTCTCTCCTGTTGAAGTCCCTTCTCTTGCCGCCTCTCTCATCTGGTCCATGCTGTCTCATATGTTTGTGTGATGTGTGTTGTTGTGTGTGTTGTGGTGGGTGTTGGGGAACCAGGGGGGGGGGTGTCGATGATGTGTATTTGTGTGTATTGCGTCAAATAGGTAAGCCAGGGCCTGTTCATGCTAGGTATGTACTCTACTACTAAACTGCATTGCTAGCCCTCTCTGGTAGTTCTTATGTGACGTTGTAAACCCCATGGCTGTAGTTCCCAACCCTGCTAACCTCCAATAGCTTCCTCCTCTGTGTTGTTTTCAGGATTTCTATGTAAATGGGAGCCCAGCATGCCCTGCTATTGCTTACAGCATCTGCCAGTTCAGACCAGGATGCAGCTAACCCTGCCTTTGCCAGAAATTGAAAAGCAGGAGGCACAGTGCTCTGTGGAGTTCACACATTGGGCACATCTGGAGGGATTGCTTAAAGTTGCCGCATCAGGGGCACCTGATGGTGGGAATTAGGGTCCTGTCATGGAGCCGAGTTATATGTATCATCAAAAGAACAGGAAATGCACCTAGCAGAAAAATACATGTTATCTTTCTCTAAAATGAACTGCCAGTATGAATTCTCTTTGGATGGAGAAGCAGAAGATTCCTCAGATACAAAGTTTCGTCTGCTCAGCAGATTAAAAAAAAAAAAAAAAAAAAAAAAAAGAGACAAAACCAGGGTGGACAACACTTGTTAAGAGGTCACGATCCAAGATGGAAAGGTCAAGTTGGTGTTTGTGAGAGGACTTGTACTTGCTCTTGACATACCCATGACTTGTACAGAGTTACTTAACCTCTGAGCTTTCATTTTGTTTCTGAATTCAGTCAAACCCAGCTAGCAACATTATTTGAAGAGCTAAAATTAATTATGGACTTATGTTTCATTGTACCTATTAGGCAAGTATTAGTCCTAGAATTAAAGGTCTGTAGGGAAAGAAATAAACCACTCAATTAGAAATTTAGTAAGAACATGAATTAACAATTTGTTGAAAAAAATAAATGGAAACAGTAAATGGAAGGAGACATGGTATTACTAGTGACTGAAGCATTTCAGTGGGGATCAGAACACTATTCTTTTATTCTAAGTTGGCTGTAGTTTGCATCATGGTAAAGTATGGTTTCTTACATGTGTTATTGGGAATATAAATTGATTTAGTTTTTCTAGAAAGTAACTTTGGAAATATCAAGAGCCTCTGAAAAGTTGTTTTTCTAAACTATTAATTCTACTTCTCTATCTATCCTTAGGAACTAAGTAGGATTGGTTATGAATGTTAACCTCAGTGATATTTATCATAATGAAAATAGAAATTATCTAATTACCCCAAATATCTGAGTAGTTAAGTAAACATGAAATATTTTCAAAATATAATAAGGTATCTAGAAATTAAATTTATAAAAATTACCTACTGATAAGGAGAATGTTCTTGGTAAGTGGAAAAGAAAGACAACAGACTTTAGTTTCTGATACTGTCAATTTTATTTTTAAAATATATGATATTTTGTCAATTAGGAGGCTTTTATGTTGTTAGAAATAGGCACACTGACTTGGACTGGCTCAAATAACAAAGAACATTTATAAGCTTATACATAGTAGAGAACTTCCCCAAACATGTCAGATTTCTAAATTGGTTGATTAAGCAGGTCAACATTTGCATCAAGGATCCAGTTTCTTTCTAAATATCTCTGCCATTCCACAGGGCTTCACTTGTGGTAGAGACCTATTAACATCCAGCGAAAATGTAACCTGACTTCCCTCCTCTTTCTTTTTTTTTTTTTTTTATTATCATTCTACTTTCAGTCTTCCTCTACATTATGCCCAAATCCAGTAGGATCTGCTTATGGCCTTCCCAGGACCAGGAAAAGGATTCCACACTCAGAGTTAAGATCTGTTTCTAGTCTCAGAGTTGGATTTCATGATGTGTATGGATACGGGATGGCTGGAAGTCTGGATAGCATTACTGCTCAGTTAGCTAGGCAGTTCTAAGTTAGCAAGGCAGTGTAGACAACCAGCCATGTCCACACAAGTGTGACTCAATCTCCAATATGACCACCAGGAGGAAGTTTCCTGGGAAAAATATTCCTAGGGGATTTCTAGTCCATATTCTTTTATTTATTTATTTTTATTTTTGTATATGAGTGTCTTGTTGGCACGTGTGTAAGTGTGCCTGTGCCATGCAATGCCCACAGAGGTTAGAAGAAGGCATCGGGTCCCTTGGTACTGGACTTAGGGACAGTTGTTAGCTGCCATGTGGGTGCTGGGAATTGAACCAAGGTCCTCTGCAAGAGCAGCCAGTGTTCTTAACTGCTGAGTCAGCTCTCCAGCCCTCCAACCATATTCTTCATGCTAAGATTCCCATGAAACTCAAATTTCATACAAAATACTTTCAGAGTTCAAGCAAAGAGTGTCAAATCTGGCTGGAAGATTTTATAGGCCCTGTCAGTTACTTATTATAGGATATATCATGTTATAGTAATGGGAATGGGGTGAAACCTGTGAGGACTGTGAGGCAGAGCAAAGGAGAGGACTCTTTGTGACATATAAGCTCCAGCTAAGATTGACCTGGTGAACCAACCTGAATATATTTCTGACCATGTTTCTATCATATCATGAGAACATACCTAATAAAATGTAAAGTTCTCATAGTTGAGATCTCAAAGGACAAAAGGAACCTTGTGAGAGTGCCCCTCCATAAGAGGCGTGGGAAGTTAAGCTTCTGTTCAATAAACTTTATAAAAGAAATTTTATTTATTATTTTTATGTCATATGTATGTAACTGCATCCATGTCATGCAGTGCCTACGGAGGTTGGAAGAAGGTGTCAGATCCCCTGGAACAGGAGTTATGGACAGTTGTTAGCCACCATGTGGGTGCTGGAAACCAAACCCAGGTCCTCTGCAATGGCAGCCAGTTCTCTTAACTGATGAGCAATCTCTCCAGCCCCTCAATAAACTTTTAAACCACATAATAATGTTAGCCAATAGGGCTGGAGAGATAGCCTAGCGGTTAAGAGCACTGACGCTCTTACAGAGGACCCGGGTTAGATCCCCAGCGCCCACATGGCGGCTAAGAACCGTCTGTATCTCCAATTCCAGGAGAACTCCAGTTCCAGGGGAATCCGAGACCCTCTTCTGACCTCCACGGCATTGCACGACACGGGTGCGCAGACCTGCATGCAAACAATACATTCATACACATACAAAAAAAAAAAATGTTAGCCAATGATGTTAGCTTCTGAAGTTTGATAGAGCAAAGTACCAAAGACGGATGACTGAAAACAACAGGATTGTGTTGTCTGACAGTTCTGGAAGTTAGAAGTCCACATTAAGGTGCTAGCAGGGTCACATAACCCTCTGTAAAGCTGGAAAGATCCTTCCTAGCACCAGAGTTTTCACAAAAGACATTGGTGCTGTTCAACTAGGCATGGATTCATTGCTCCAACCTCTTCCTTCTCTACTGTCTCCATAACTTTATCTCTCTAGATGACTTTATGTCCCATGATCCATTTTTTAAAATTTTTATTTATTTCTGTATGTGTATGAATATACTGTCTGCATGCAAGTCTGTGCACCCGTGTTGTGCAATGCCGCGGAGGTCAGAAGAGGGTGTCGGATTCCCCTGGAACTGGAATTCTCCTGGAATTGGAGTTTCAGACGGTTCTCAGCCACCATGTGGGTGCTGGGGATCGAACCTGGGTCCTCTGTAAGAGTGGTCGGCGCTCTCAACCGCTAGGCCATCTCTCCATCCCCCATGATCCCTTTTAATAGGCATATCATCTGGGGTGGTTTGAATGAGAATGTCCCTCATAGGCTCCAAGTATTTATACATTTTATTCCCAGTTGGTGTTGCTATTTTGGGAGATCTTAGCAGGCGTGGCCTTGCTGGAGGAAGCACGTCACTGAGAAGTGGGCTTAGTGAGTTCTTAAGCCTTGCCGGATTCCCAGTCAGTCTCTGCTTCCTGTGCCTACTTGAAGATGTGAGTGCTTAGCTTTTGTTCCTGCTCCAGGCACCTCTGCTCCCATGCCTCCCCGCCATGATGGACTTTTGCCCCTTTAGAACCAAAAGCTAATGAAGTCTTCCTTTTTTAAGTTCCCTTGGTCATGGTGTTTCTATCACAGAAACAGAAAAGTGACTCATACAGAAATTTATACCAAGAGTGGGGTGTTGGCTGTAAAGAGCTTGACCATGTGGGTTTTTAGAGACTTTGGAAGTTGGCTAGAAAAGCAGCCGATTGCTATGAGCAGAGCTTAACAGGCCATTCTAGTAGGTGCCTGGAAGAAAGTGGTGCTAAGAACAATGTAGTTCCTTAGGGAAATAAGGATTGAAGTGGCAGTTGGGCTATTTTGGTAGAGTCTTGCATGAGTTTGCCCACAGCCCAAAAGCTTGCCGGAGGCTAAGTTGAAAAGCCATGGAGTGATTTCTTTGGCAGAGGATATTTCAAGATAGCCTAATGTAGAAATGGTGGCATGGCTATTAATAGTGAATATTATGCAAATCTGCAGTGAAAGAGAGCAAATGGGGCAGAAAGAAATGCAGACTGTTCAGTTTGGATTGGAAAACCATAAGGAAGGTAAATATTGGACCCAAGTCTTGTGCTGAGGGGGAGGATCTCTTTGATAAGGAGATTAAAATGATTAAGGAGAGGCCTAGAGATTTCAACAATGCAGAGAGTACCCCAGGGTAAGACCACATCCAGCTTGGGATAGGAAAATGCTGCAGAGTTGTGGTTTTTGTTTTGTTTTGTTTTTGTGTTTTACTAGAGAGCCACTGAAGAGGAAAGCTTCAAAAGTGTATGAAGCAGGCTGGGGTCCATCTCAAACCTGCAGCCAAACTCAGCAGTATCCTTCACCTGGTGCTGGCTTTAGAGGCTTGAAAGATGCTAGAGGGAAGGTGTTATCAATGCTTCCTCTGTGGTTTCAGAGAGCTGCAAAGTCCAGGAAGCTTGCAGGAGGGGCATCCCTGCATAAAGAAGGCCCTGATAGGCTACTGTGTAAAGCTCTGTAGGTGAAGCCTGATTTTCAGTGGAGACCCCAAGAAGATGTTAGAGATGCCAGAGCTGTGAGACATCTGCCTAGGAGAACTGCAGACAGGGACTAGTACCAGCACAAGAGGGCGATGTATGTTGTACACAGCGAAGCCAGAGAGGTTGCCCTTTGGAAGTAGAGTCCCAGAAGTCAGACATGGAGCTACTGGATTTGGTGTTTTCCCTGCTGGCTTTCAGTCTTGTTTTGCTCCAGTATTTCCTCACTATACCTCTATTCCTCCCTTTTGGAATGGGAATGTGTATTGGTTTCCACTGTATGTTCAGAGTATGTAATTTGTGTTTTGAGTTTACAGGGGCTTAGAGTTAAGAGATTGCCTGGAATCTCAGAGAGACTTTGGATTGTAGACTATTGAATAGTATTGAGATTGATAAGGACTATGGGGACTTTTAAGGTTGGACTAAAAGCCTTTTGCATTTTATACAGTCATGAGCCTATGGGACCCAGGGGGTGGAGTGAGGTGGCTTGACTGAGAATGTCCGCCATTAGGCTCCAAATATTTGAACATTTTGTCCCCAGTTGGTGGCGCTGTTTTGGGAGATTTTAGGAGGTGTGGCCATGCTGGAGGAAGCATGTCACTGGGAATAGAGAGTTCCTAGGCCTTGTAGGATTCCTAGTTGTGCTCTGCTTCCTGAACCTATTCGAAGATGTGAGAGCTTAGCTTTTGTTCCTGCTCCAGCCTCGTCTGCGGCCACGCCTCCCCACCACATTGGACTCTTGCCTCCCCACCACATTGGACTCTCACCCCTCTAGAAACATAAGCTAAATAAACTCTCCTTCTATAAGTTCCCTTGGTCACAGCATTTCTATCACAGCAACAGAAAAATGACCAGTGCGCCATCTTTATTAGAGTTGGCTCAAGATAATCATCTTAATTTTATTACATATGCATAAAGTCCTATTCATTCACAGATACCAGGGCTTCAGTTGACAGGTGTTTTGAGGAGACAGAAGTCCACATGTAACACAATAATGTTTATGTTACTTACGTTTATCATTACTGTGACCAAGTACCTGGCAAGAAACAGCTTAGGGGAGGAAAGATTTATTTTGGTTCACAGTTTGAGAGCAATACTGAGGAAGGCACAGTATTGTGACCAGAGAGACTTAAGTCTATGGGAGCAGGAGTATGAGGCTGCTTGCTTAAGCTGTGGGTTAAGCAGAGGGAATGAGGGCCAGACATTACACTGGGGTATAATGCTCAAGGCCCACTTCCCAGCAACCCCCACTCTTCAGCCAGGATCTGCCTCCTGAAGGGCCCACAGCATCCCAAAGCAGCACCACCAGCTGAGAATCAAGCTTTCAAACCCAGGAGCCTGTGGAAGTTATTTCAAACTTGTATTAGTCACTTTTCTGTTGCTGTGATAAAACCACCATGAGCAAGGGAACTTATCAAAGGAAGAGTGTATTTGAGCTTATGATTGATGGCTCCAGGGAATCAGAGTCCATTGTGGTGGGAAGCATCGTGGCCAGGGCTGGAGCAGCAAGCCGAGGGTCACATCTCACAATGAGCACAGGAAGCAGAGAGAGCGAGAGGCTGGAGACTACAAGGCTTGTTAAACTCACTAAGCCTGCCCCCAATGACGTACTTCCTTCAGCATGGCCACACCTTCTAAGACCTCCAAGCACAGTGCCACCAACTGGAGACAAAATGTCTGAATACTTAAAGCCTTATGGGGGGACACTATCATTCAAACCACCACAAGACTCAAACCATAGCATTTCATGGGCCTATCCTTTTCTAACTGATTTGTATATATTTACTGATATAATTCTTGCAAAACCTCTGTGAGTCAGTTTCTCTTGTGTTTACTTTATGGGTGAAGGGAATAAATCTTGAAAATGTCTATTACTCAGCCTGAGATCACACAGTTTATAAGTGGCAGTTCTACAATTGAAAGTCAAGCAGTCTTAATTCAGAATTTGTTTATCATAATAACTCTATCTCACTGCTTCTTCATTATGAATATACACATTACACCTCCTTGCTATGTGGTATGAGATGTGTAGGAACAGAAGAATTTATTAAATGACACCTCCTAAATCATCAACACAGTCTAGGTCATCACTGTGTAAACAAGGAAGAAAGAGTAAAGAGAAGATTTGGCTTTTCTATAATGAAAATTCTTTCCCAAAGGATCCTATAAATAAAATAGATTAAAATATATTTTAAGATTTATTATTTTTAATTATGTGTATGTGTGTATGTTTGTGTGTGTGTGTGTGTGTGTGTTCATGTGAGTGTAAGTGTCTAAGGAGGCCAGAAGAGGACATCAGATTTCCTGGAGATAGAGTTACAGGCATTTGTGCACTGCACCATGTGGGACCTAGAAACTGAACTTGGGTCCTTTCCAGGAGGAGTATGCAGTCTTAACCACTAAGCAATCTCTCCAACCCTTAAAATACAACCTAGAAGAGAACCTTCATTAATCCATTTTACTTATTGATATTAGATATCCTCTCTAGGCCTGAAGTTGTGAGTAATCAAATGGATGATATTTTGGTACACTGGCATACTGTCTTTAGGAACCTTTCCATTGTAAGTAAGAGAAATTTGTAGAAAACATTTGCATAAATATATAGGAAATAATAGCCCATATTTACATGACATTTCAGTATAATCATCATGGAATTGTTCCTAACACTGTAATAATAAGGGGAGTAATATTGCCCATATCATGAAAGAAAATAAGTTCCCAGATGAATTCCATTGACTCCATGACCACAAGTCTGTTACCCCTTCTCCTTGATCATAAAGCAAAATGGGATGGATGCGATAAAGAGACACAAAAGAACTCTCAGAAGAATGTGTTGGCTGGTGAGCTTTGAGTACACAGGATAACATGAGAGAGAGAGAGAGAGAGAGAGAGAGAGAGAGAGAGAGAGAGAGAGAGAGAATGAATGAAAATAGTCTTAGCTCTCACACAGAATAGAAGCCTGGACATCTGTACATTGTCAAATGCAAGTCTTGGAATCCAATTCTCCAGCTTAGCATATCTTTTGAGGAGGTGGAGATAATTGTCCTAGATCCTGACTTGTCCTCAAAGAGCAGAAATAGGGGCAAAGAGGGAGTCAAGACCAAAGTGAGCTCAGCATCCCCTGGAGGTCAGGTTTACATCACCCCTGGAAGTGGGTATTAATTACTCCTGTTTTAGAGATGGGACTACTGAGAGTTCTGGGAAGCTAAATGCCCTCTCCAAGCAGAGCTGGTCTTAGAACCGGTGCCTCCGAAGCTTAAGGCTTTCACAGGGCTCCTGAGCCACCTGAGTAAGCGAGCAGACAGCGTACACATATAGTGGGAATGCTGTGCTCAGTAGAAAAGGATTCCTGGCATTCCCTTACAGTATTCAAAACCACCCTGGGTCTTACTAATCTGAGACCCTACTGTTTCTTCATGAGAGGATCCATGCTGCTCAAGTGTGAGACCAGGGCTGGAGCCAACATTTCTTGACCCCGGAGAGCTCGGAGGTGCTAAGGTAAAGAGAAGTAGGTCACTCTTTCACTGTTGCCTCTAGATCTGCTTCAAAGGTACCCGAGCTTTGCTGTTACCACATTAGAAGTCTACAGAAGAGTTAAGAATGTTTAGGTCCTGAGGAGGAGCAATGTGAGGAGAGTGAGGAGATGGGGCGATGAAGAGAGCTGGAGGGAGGAAAAGCTACGGCAAATGAGGTGCCTGTGCCATGGTCACATGGTGGAGAGGAATGGAAAAAGGTCTAGAGACTGTGCATGTGCCACTTTCTTTTTGTGGTGTTGGGACCCTTTCCTACACCTTATCTGTGTAGTTTACATGGGAGTGACCCGACCTGCCAGGACTCAGCAGTGAACAAGTGGGTCAGACTCAGTAAAATAAAACACCTGGCACAGCTGCCTTCAGGACAGAAGAGTTTATTTTAGCTCACTTAAGAGGATATGGTCCATTCTGGTGGAGAAGGGATGGTAGCAGGGACAGGGTAGCTGGGCACGTTGTGTCATTGTCTGGAAGGAGGGAGGGATGTGAATTCTGGTGCTGAGCTTGAGTTCTCCCTTCTTCCTTTTCATTCAAGCTCAGGGGATGGTGCCACTGTCATTCAGCACCAATCTTCTTTCATCACTTCTGGACTGTGGGAGATCAAAGTATACTGATGATGCTGTATAAATATGCCAGCAAAACCAGAGTAGCCCCCATAAGAAGCATCCCTGTTTCACTCACACATACATTGTAGTAGCTGGTACTGGACTGGCAGGTTAGGCTGGGACTGATTTCAAGCTTCCCTTTGAATTTAAATCCGCTACAAGTGCTTCTCTTCCTTATTGGACTAATATTTATCTGCCCAACATCCTTCTGAGAGAGAGCCAGACATACAATATGATAGGCTCAACTACACAAATACATGTCAAGTAATCCCATCAGCCAAAGCAAGCCACATGTCTAAGCCCTAGCCTTGCACTCAAGAGATTGGATATATACTATTACTAGAATGGAATAAAATATAATTCTATTGATATTATGTTTATGTACATAAAATAATATACATTATATTATATTGTGATAGTATAAGATAGAAATGTCGGCCATTAAAAACAAATAATTATAATTTATAACTTATAATTAGTTGAGAATTCAGCAGAGATACTCTACAAAAGAAAGTGATTAGGAGAAATCTTGTAAGACAAATTAAGAACTGGGTGCTCAATCATTGGATAAGAGAGGGAAAGTGTAGATAGAATAGTGAAAAGAATGGCATAAAATCAGAGTACATGGGAATAAATACAAGTTTATCTTAACCACAATCATGGAAGAAAGCTATGGTTAAAGAAAAGATTAGGACCAGAGAAGACTCCAGCCAAAGTGTGCTGACTGAGTAACAACCATGGCTTATTAGGGGAGTTTAGGTAGCCATTCAGGAGTAAGTGACCATCAATAACTTACCTACCAATGTGGAAAACTTTACTGATGCATGGTTTGTACAAGCAAAATACAGTATAGCAAATGGTATGCTAGTTGCCAGATGAGAACCAGACAATGTTACAAGTAACTTTCAGCCAGCCCTGCCACAGCATTAACCATTTGGGGATGCAACATGGAGGTATGCAGGCTAAACTGGTCTTGGAGAGAAACTGTGTTCAAGAAACCTATTCATTTTACTTGTCTTAGAGAGGCTGATACTTGCCTCAGCATAGGTAACAGGGTCTAAGTTGTTGATTTCATGGGCAGGACAGTGATAGTTAGAGTCAGAACATGAGGGTAACTCTTAATTCTGTCATTTATTGATGGGTGACCTTGGACATATTATTTTTTTAAAATTTATGTTTTTATTTATGTGTATGAATGTACTGTCTGTATGCAGATTTGTGCACCCGTGTCGTGCAATGTCTCAGAGGTCAGAAGAGGGTGTCGGATTCCCGTGGAACTGGAGTTCTCCTGGAATTGGAGTTGCAGACGGTTCTCAGCTGCTATGTGGGTGCTGGGGATCGAACCCAGGTCCTCTGCAAGAGCAGTCGGTGCTCTTAACCACTAGGCCATCTCTCCAGCCCCTCCACCTTTATTTTTAATTCAGTGTCCTTGTCAACAAAAAAATGGGGGTTAACAACACAGTTTTTGTAATGAACATGGTTGGCAATATGATAAAAAAGTAACATAGGTAGCTGTAAGAAAGGACATTGGGTTATGTAAAGGGGCTCAGTGGGTGCTCTTCATACTCATGCTGTGAGCTCAATGGGATGGTTGATGACAGTCCCACTCATTATCTGCCCTAATTTCTTTTTATCTTTTTGAGACAAGATTTCCCTGTAGCCCTAACTAGCCTGGAATTTGCTATGTAGATCAAGCTGGCCTTGCGCTTACAGAGATCATCTTGCTTCTACCTCCCAAATGCTACAATTAAAGGTATGCACCACCATGCCTGGCCCTCTAATATTTTTTTAATACCAGGTCTCCTATAGCCCCAGCTAGCCTGGAACTCAGTATATAGACCAGACTGGTCTTGATCTCACAGAGATCATCCTGCTTCTGCTTTCTGAGTGCTGGAATGGAAGGTATGCACCACCATGTCTGGCTAATATTCTTCCTGCTTGCTTTTCTACATTTGGCTCTGCTTCCTTAGTTGAAAGTAGGGTTTTTGATGTGAGGTTCTCTCAACAGGCACATGTGAGACATGGGTAGGAACTTAATCAAGGTGAGTGGAATGACGTGGCACACATTAAGTGCTGATGTTTTCAGTGTCTGAACTCACTTCATCACTAGAGACCACCATTCTAAGTGGGTACACACACATCCCCAAATTGACCTTATGCTGACTCGTTCCTGAATCTAAGCCCTGTGGCACTGGTCTCTGGATGCTTTGATTGAAGCTTATGTAGAGACCCTGGAAACAGTAGTTAGGATGCTGGCCTTGATCCCGTGTCGATCTACCTTGCACAGGTTCCCTGGGAGACCATACTGAGATTCCTGTTCAGAGCCATTCCCTACCTAGAGCTTCTCTAACCTCTCTTCTTATTAATGGACTGCCAGTTCCATGCTTCACTAATCCTATGCAAAATAATATACGACAGGGGTATAGCACCTGTAATTGAGCCCTTGATGGTGCCCTGAAGAAGCCACATACATATGGGCATTGAAGGTTCCCACTGGCTTAGTCTTTTTATTACTTATTTAGTTTCAATAGCTTCCTGATTGGTATGGGCCATCTGCCATTACCAAGTCATTTGTCTCTGAGATGGCTAATTTTATGGATGTCAACTTGATTGGGCCAAAGAATGCCCAGCTAACAGTAAAACAATATTTGGGGAGGTGCCTTTGAGAGTATTTTTTAGAAAAGATTAGCATTTGAGAGATGGCCTAGCGGTTAAGAGCGCCGACTGCTCTTACAGAGGACCCGGGTTCGATCCCCAGCACCCACATGGCGGCCAAGAGCCGTCTGAAGCTCCAGTTCCAGGAGAACTCCAGCTCCAGGGGAATCCGAGACCCTCTTCTGACCTCCGCGGCACTGCACGACACGGGTGCACAGACTTGCATGCAGACAGTACATTCATACACATACAGAAATAAACAAAAAAATTAAAAAAAAAAAGAAAAGATTAGCATTTGAATCAGTAGGCTTAATATAATACGCTGCCCTCCCCCAGAGGAGGTCCAATCAGAAATGTGGAAGGTTGTGTTCTCGTTTTTCCTGACTGTGGTAGTTAGCTTTAGTTTTCAAATGATACTGCTTAAAGTCACCAGAGAAGGGAGTTCATGGTTGAAGGATTGCACAGGTAAGATTGGCCTTTGGGTGTGTCTGTGGGGGACTGTTGATTGTTAATTGATATAGAAGAGCTCAGAGCACTGTGGTGGTTGGCTGGGTTGAGCAAGAAGGTTAGCTAAGAATGGACCAGTGAGCAAACAAACCAACAGGCAGTGTTCATCTGCAGTTTTTGTATCGAGTTCCTGCTTGAGTTCCCGCCCTGATTTCCCTCTATGATGGACTTGTCTGTGATCTGTAAGCTGAAATAAACTCTTCCTCTGAGTTACCTTTGCTCAGACTGTTTTAGTATAGCAATAAAGATGAAACTTGAACATTGACTGAGTTGGGATGACACTCTTCTCTGGCCCTCTTCACCCTGGTTATCTATCTATCTATCTATCTATCTATCTATCTATCTATCTATCTATCTATCTATGTATCATCTATCTATCTGCTATCTATGTATCATCTATCTATCTGCTATCAATGTATCATCTATCTATCTGCTATCTATGTATCATCTATCTATCTATCATCTATCTATCTATCTATCTATCTATCTATCTATATCTATCCATCCATCTACATCCATCCATCTATCTATCTATCTATCTATCTATCTATCATCATCATCATCTTCTTCATTACCATCCACTCATCCATCCAGATGGTCTTTAACTTAGACCTTTTTTGGAACTTTATGAAACTACAAAGTGATACACATCCATTAGAAACCCTGCTTTGAATTTTGATCTCTTCCTAGGCTAGTGGATGCTGTGCAGTGCCCTCTTCTGATGCTGGGTAATAGCAGTGATTCATAGCTCTCAATCAGCCACACTATTGTGACGGTAAAGAACTGATATTCTAGAGTGTACTGGGTCATAACATTTTTTAGATTACAAGTATTCAATAAATTACATTAGATATTCAACATTTTATTAAAAATCGACTTTGCATTAGATGATTTTGCCCAACTGTGAGTTAATTTAGGTATTTCCAGCACACTTAAGGCAGATTAAGCTAGGCTATGATGCTTGTAATAATGAAGGAATTTTTGACATATGATATTTTCATCTAGTGATTATTTTAGCATGACCCCATTGAAAAGTGGGGAGCATCTTATCTTCTCATTGGTGCTGTTTATTCGATGAACTCTAGTGCACCCTGCATCTAGCTAAACATTGAGATCAGATTCATCTTAAAAGTAAATCACCTCTTCCCTTCTTTTCTATCCCTTCTCCCTTCTCTTCCTCATTCTTTCTTTCCTTCCCCCACCAATAGTAGTTTAGGTTGTAGAGTAATTTATATTCTCCTCAGGTTTAATGAAAAAAGTAAGGCATCAACCAATGTGTGCGTGTGTGTGTGTGTGTGTGTGTGTGTGTGTGCTGTGTGTGTGTGTTGTGTGTGTGTGTGCACTTGCATGGGATTTCCAGTTTTAAATGATGGAGAGAGAGATGATATTTCTTCTTTCTCATGGAGACCAAACTCAAAGCAACAAAAGATATGTGGGAATTTAAAGACGCATGTAAAAACATCATTTCTGATAAATTTTGAGGAGACTTCTGTAACCTTGAACCAGAAGATACACAGAAGAGTTTTCCAATGTAATGAGGGCTGAGTAAGATGGGGAATGAGAGGGACAGATGCTCAGGTGCAGAACTCAGGAGACTGTGGCCAAACATGTTTGGGTACAATGGCAATAGGTGCGTCAGCTGCTGTCAGGAGCATCTCTGAGCCCTGGTTGGCTGAAGAAGTATAGAAGAAACATTCCCATAGATATATGCTTGGGAAGCTGTCTCCATAGCCTGGTGTTTTTGCTTGAGCAAGTTGAAGGATAGAATGGCTATTGACTGCAAACAAAATGGGTGATGAAAGTTGTGTGAAATTGAGAGTGGGAAGTGGGAAAGTGCACCTTAAGTTCTGGTGTGAAGGGCAGCAGCTGCAGGAATTTGAACTAAAGAACAAAGACACATAATACTTACCTGTCTGAGAGATGCTGAGATGACCGGGGGAAGGAGAGACACATGGGAGAGCAAGCCATTCTTGTATGGAGATGAGAGAGGATTGGACCCCTGTCACAGGAGCAGCGTAGTTTTGATGGTCGCATGTGCACACGATACCAGAAAGGAGTGCGGGAATACAGCTGTTTGTGTGTGTGTGTGTGTGTGTGTGTGTGTGTGTGTGTGTGTTCTACTACTCATTGCTGTTTTGCTGTTATTTTTCTAAAGATACAGAAAGCAATATTGTCATCTGAGAATGGGGTGATAAAGGAGCTGTGGAAGGTTTGAGGAGAAAGAAATGGAGTGATTGTCCAGGAAGGTCAGGGGATGGATGTACTAAGGAAAGTTACCATTCTTTAAGTGTTCCTAGAGTACTGATGTGAATTTGGTACCCATTGAAAGGTAGTGTATATGTGTGTGTGTGTGTGTGTGTGTGTGTTGTGTGTGTGTGTATTTATTCACATGAATTTTCTCAACACATTCAATTGTTCAGGTAAGAAGAGAATTGTATTTAATTCTGGTTAAATAACAGGACAAAAGAGGAATTTAAAGATGCATGTAAGAGTGTGAAACATGAGTTTATTCAGAAGGTAAGTGAGAATAAAAAGAAAGGAATGTAAAGTGGTGCTTGTTAGTAGACTGAAGGCTTTCATTGGATTAAATAGTGTTGGTATTGGAATAATAGACAGCGTGGTCTGAGATCTGGGTGAAACTGAGTTCAAGGGTCAGGTGGGTGGACTTAGTAAATAACCATAAGCTACCCATTTAACTATGATAAAAATGAGGGCCAGGTTTGCGGGACAATAGTATTGAAATAATAGAGATGAAGGCATTTAGAGAGCATGGTACAGTGGGAGTCTTAACCATATTAAGATATCTCAAAATATCACTGGAAAGAGAAGCAGAAACCTGGATGTTAAAATCTTTGAGAGAGGGAGGCATTGACCTAGGTTTGTGTGAGGATTGCAATAAGGAAAGATGATGGAATATTCTTCAAAGCCAAAGGGCTTCAAGGCAAGAGGTGCAAAAAATTATCTATATGGAGCAAATGATCCTTAGCCATCAGGGAAATGCAAATTAAAAGCATGAGACCACATCATCCTAGTCAGAATGGCCCTCATTAGCAGTACAGATGACAGCAAATGCTGGCATGCAAGTGGGGAACGGGGGCGGATGCACTGTGGGTGGCAGTACCAACTAGTATGGCCGCTTTGGAAAGGAGTCTGGAAGTTTCTCAGAAAGCCAGAAACAGAACTTCCATATGACCCAGCTCTATCACTCCTGGGCATACCCAAAGGACTTTACACCCTACTACAAAGACTCTTGTACATCCATGCTCATTGCTGCTCTGGTCACAATACCTAGGAAGTAGAACCAACCTAGATGTCTACCAACAGATTAATGGATAGTGAAAATGTGGCATGTATAATGGAATATTACCCAACTGTATAGAAAATGAAAGCATGAAATTTGAAGATAAATGGATGGAACTAGAAAAAAAGTATTCAGAGGGAGGTAACTCAAGCTGAGAAAGGCAAACTCCCCATGTTTTCTTTCGTACATAATCTCTAGCTTCAAATGTTTTGCTTTGGGTATTTAACATGGAGCACAATTAGAGTCTAGGAAAGCAGAAAGAGACATTTTTTTTGGAAGGGCAGATAAGGGAGAAAGGATAGTAGATTGTAGGTAAAACAAAGTAGAAAGATGGACTACTGGGAGCAGAAGGGCTTAAGCAGGGAGAGGTGTGGGAATACAGTGGATCTCAGGGTTGAAGATGGGAAGGCCTAACCCAAAGGAAGCAGGTATGGAAGAAAAGCCAGCCATTTGGAAGCCTGATGTCTCATGGCCCAAGTTAAAAAATAATTGGAGGGGCTCGAGAGATGGCTCAGGGTCAAGAGCACTGGCTGCTCTTGCAGAGGACCTGGATTCGATTCCCAGCAACCACATGGCAGCTGACAGCCATCTTAAGTCCAGTTCCAGGGGATCTGATGCTCTCTTCTGACATCCATGGGCACTGCATGATATGGGTACACTTACAAACATGCAGGTGATATACTCCTACACATAAAATAATAAATAAAATATTTTTAAAGAATAAAATTTCTAAAAACAATAATCGGAGAGAGAGTAGAATGTATATTAAAAGAAAGAAAAGGGAGTAGGGCAGAGGTTAAAGAATAAAGCAAGGATGGAATAGGGAGATGAGGGAGGGGAAGGGATACTGGGTGGGTTTAATTAAAACTAATGGTGCATGAAAAAAACTTATGGAAACTCATTAGTTATTAAGCTGATTTCAAAATAAAGCTTGAAAACACAGAGTTCAGACATAATTACCCTGCATTGGTGGACAATTTTGCTTTCAGAAGACATGGGTTATTACATGAAAACTGTAGTACAATGTACAAATCATTGACCTCTGAAGAATCCTCCAGAGGTCTTCAGAACAAGACAGGATATCACCAGTACCCTTGGTTACCAACCAAAACTACACAATGAGCCTCTGTTGCTGAAGACACTGCATATAACTTTGGGTGTGAATGGTAGAGAAATTAGTATCAAACCAACCAGGAAACTTCCTCAGCATTGGCTAGCTCCCATAGTGCTAGAAGGTGCAGTTCAGGCTGCGGGGGAGGAAAATACATCAATGGTTTAATTCTAAATTGAATCCTACATGCCACAAAACCTGCCAGATAAGGTGCATCAACCATCTACTTTCTAACTGGATTGAGGCTTGCTCCACAAGAGGATTCCATGCGTGGTGCTGAAATTGTGGTCAAAAGTCTCTGGCTTGGGAGGTCATAGGCCCTAAGATAGAGCCTGATATTATTACTTTCCTAAATCTTCATGCTGTCAGGGTCTCTCCTAAATATTTCATCTTGTATTCATAGACCTATGGCTTTCAAACTTGGTCAGAGGAGCTTATTTGATCTATATCAACACCACCACCACCACCATAGGTCAGGGAACATCTTGGAAGTGAAGGAAGAAAGAATGTGAGAGCCAGAGAAAGGGGGAGAAGTACTGTAAAATATTGTCTTCTGGTCATGACCATTGCATGTATGAACACATAGAAGCTGTAGTTACCTCCTCAAGACCTGCCCAAGATGAAGATGATCTCCAAGCCCCGCCTCTTACTGAGGAGCTTCGTGGTGGGGGGGGGGTGAGAACTAGTCTTTTACTGAGGACGTGACCATTGTTAGGTTTCTCATGCTCCAGTGTTGGCTCACACCCATGTTCATATGGGCAGCTCTGTCTGACTTAGTGGTTATCAAAGAATAATTGTATGAAGCTGGGAGGCTCAGCTGTGCTGGAGGGATATGGGGAGAGTTGGAAGGTGGAAATGGGGCTATATACGATCACATTTCATTACATATACATATGAAATTTTCAGGAATAGTGCAAGTTTTACAAAAGTAGTAATGAATAGGGAAAAGTGACTTCACACTTCCAGGTCCTTTGCTGTGAGAGAGTGTTGGAAAGACCAGCTTCTGCTGCACAGCTCTGTAGAAGATGAACTGTACTCAGTTCACCTACACAAAGAAGATGAGATCAGGAAAGCTGAAAGCAAGGGATTTTGCTACTAATGGATTATGAGTTCAGAAGACACAGAAGAAAACTTTTCAGAAATCTAGAGCTATCAGTGAATGGAATATTCTATAAACAGGATTGGTGGACTTCCAAGGTAGTCTGCAGTGCTGAGGTTGGTTGTTTCCGCAAGTGAGTCTGTGTGTGGCCCCTGGGGTTGGGGAGTGTTGGCTGGTTGACTGGTTGACCTTATCAAGACCAGGAAAAGTCCCATGTTTTTATCACTCTGTCCTAAAGTGCTACAATAAGTTGGATTATTAAATGTTATATTCGATCAGTACTTTAAAAACTTCAGCGAGACAGTCATTTTTATAAAATCATAGTGTAAGGTAGAGGTACAATAGGTCATATGTAATTAGGCTAAAGAAAGGGGTTTAAATGTGGGATGGGATTACATGAGAAAAGAATAAAAATAAAACCACCATAGGAAGGAAGATTTTATACTGGAAGATCCACATAAATTAAGATAAGGCATGCCTGAAAATGCAAGGCATGGTGGGAAGATTAAGTGAAACAGTGAAACAGCCATGGACAAGGGATCAAAATGGGATTATAAAAGGCTGGAGACATGGGTCAGTTGTTAAGAGGATGTGCTGCTTCTGCAGAGGAACTAAGTTCAGTTCCCAGCACCCACAGTAACTCTAGGGTATCACACCCCTCTGTAGGACATCTGCATTCATGTGCACACAACCACAGACAGGCACACACACATATGCATAATTAAAAATAAATATAAATCTCCTTTAACAATGGATTCATAATAAGATAATAGCAATACAAGACAGATTAAGGAGATGCAACACACTCATAGTAGATGTTTCTGCTTTTAAATTAAGATATATGATGTATTTTGAAAATAGAACATAAAGTAACCAAATTATGATACCCTAACCCTAACCCTAATTTTCCAGAATTAAATACTTATCATCTATCTATCTATCTATCTATCTATCAATCATCTATCTATCTATCTATCTCATATTTACTTATCTGTATTGTAAAGGGTCAGACATACTCAGGAAAATTTGGCATAGACCCCAAATCTGTGAGACATGCATGATTTAGTTTTCTATACTTTAACGGGAAATATCAGCTCTTTACACTAGTAAAAAAATATAATAAGTTATCTGAAAGGTCTCCGTCTTCTCCAGAAAAACTTTCAAAAACCTAAAAACCTCAAGGAGTAATTCCTATAGAATATCTAAGAACAAAAAATATAAAAGAATATTTTATATCATTGAAATGGAAACTTGTTTGTGTATAAAGGCAAAAGCATGCAGTAACTCAGAAGGTAACCCCACAGAGATGGAAGAAGTTGGCAGACTGAACCTCAGGAAGAAAGGCAGAAGCATGAAAGCAAGACTCCTAGTGAGTCTGGAACCCTTCTTGCAGTGGGATAGGAATAGATTAACATATAAACTCTCATGGCGTAGAAATGATTTGGAAAATGTGAGGGAGAAGAGGGAACATGGTGGAAAATAAATGGTGGAAAATGCTGTGCGCATGGGTGTGGCCATCGTCATTCTTATAGCCTGAGGCCAACCGAGATCATTTAAAGCATTTAAAGCTGCTATACCGGATGACAGAGGCATACATGATCATCATCCCAACACACACACACACACACACACACACACACACACACACACACACAGTGAAAATATTCTAAAGGGCCAGGGAGATGCTCAGCAGTTAAAGATGCGTGCCACACAAGCCTGACCATCTCAGTTTGATTTCCAATCTGCTTAAAGGTGGAAAGAAAGAACAAACCCCACAAAGTCATCCTCTGACCTCCACATGCCCACCCAGGTATTGCTGCCTCCATCATATATATGCAGTAATCATTCCCAGCACCCACATGGGGGATCTGATGCTCTCCTAAGACCGCTGCGGGCATCACACAATACAGGTGCACTTAACATACATGCAGGCAATACACTCATACGCATAAAATAAAAATAAGTGAAATATTTAAAAAACTGAACCCTCCAAAATATCAACAGGAAATTATATCCACACAATTTTGAAAATGGACATGTGACTTTAAAATGAGAAATTATACAATGTGAGTGACTACCAGCAGAATAAGAAAAGGACGCCATTGGGTGCGCCTGGCAAGCATGGGGCACTCACTGCCTTTAAACCCCCAGCACTGCAAGAAAATAAGTAACAATAACCCCCAATAAAACAATCAGAAATAAAATGAAGCATGGTTGCTTGGATGGGAACTGCTTCCCCTTTCTTAATGATTCCTCCCATGGAAGAAGCTTGCTGAATTGGACAACTTCTGCCCTCTCTGCCTCTTCAGGTACTTGCCTCAAGGAAGTGGCAATGATTTATCTCCTTCGTGAATTTCAGAGAAGTAAAGGGATCATTCACAACTCAGTCCTTCCTGTTTCCTCCCGAGAAGGCGCAGCCCTTAGAGTAAGCAAGTTCTAAGTGACTCCTGGAGGCAAGGCTCTTCAAGGCTCAGCACTTGAGACCTAGCCTGACAGGGACGTCTGTGTCTGAGAGAGTACATGTCTCCAGTTTTGAGATGCAGTATAGGAGGGCTCACTTGCTTACAAATAGAACTCATGCACTCCATCTTAGACAACATTAATAATAAATGGGGCTGGAGCAATGGCTCTATCAGTAAAACGTTTGTCCCACAAACAGGAGGCCCTGAGTCCAATCTTTGCTGGGCCTTACCAGGAGACCCTAACATTGGTGAGCTGAGGCTTTTGAGGGGCATGGTTTAATGGCATGTATTTGAATAGCTGCAGAACAGGGTTTGGCACAGAGTAGGTACTTAAATGGATATGCGACAGAATTTTAGAATGTCAAGAAAAATGACTGCTATAGGGCTGGAACTGAGGGGCTCACATGCAAGCTCTCTGGTGATTTTCAATCTCGTGCTCAGAGCAGAGAGAGACAGCTAGCCTGCAGAGAGGAGAAAATGACTAGTTAACACTGAGGCTGATGGAGAAGATGGGACCCTGGTCATCTGGTTTCACGATAGACTCTTCCATAGTTCTATAGACTTCTACTTTCATGGGCTGTATGAGCATCCATGTACTCTTGTACTAAATCCCTCTCCCTTTGCATTTTTACTGACCAAGCATATTTAAAATGGACATCTTTACCTGTAGCTTTGAGGTGCTGAAGTCCAGAGCAGTTAGAAGTTGCTAAGTTCACAAATTTTTTGAAAATTGTACATCTGGCAAACAGCCAGAATGCTCTGTAGGTAGGGCGAGGGCATCTCCATAGGAAGGAAACAACCACTGGGCTTTCCTCCGCTGCCTGTAGTGAGTGGGTCTGAAGCCAGAGTATCACAGGGAACATCTGACTTGGAGAGAAGCCATGGGCAGGCAACTCAGGGTCTTTCAAGAAAAAAAGAATACAAAAGCTAATATAAAGCAGTTAAAACCCCCAACCTCCCGCCTCATGAATCACCAGCAAAGTGTGCAGCTTCGAATGCTAACCAGTTGGGCACTACATTAAGTCTACTCTGTAATTCTCTGAATTCCTCCAGCCTCACAGATGGGGTCCAAATAACAACCTGCTCTGTTCTGATTCAAGTTCTTGTTTGGCTGTGGCTTGCTTTCTCGAGTGCCCAGAGTGACTGATTACAGACCGGGATCTCTGTAGGTTTAAACTAATAGGTATGGAAAGTGCACATTCTTGGGCTGGAGGTAACCAGGATGTCTGCAACGGGATGAAAGGCACATTCCTTGCACAAGCTGAGACTGAGATGAACTTCTGCACAGGAGGGAAAACAATCCCGGTTAACAAACGACTCCAACTTTTAACAAAGTGAAGTTGTCACCAGCATCCACACCAGGATGTGGCAGGCAGCAGGGTGCAAACAAATCTTCAATATTTAATGAACTCTTTTTAAAGGCTCCTGTTTGTTCTCATAAGATACATTTCTCTTTGCATTTAATACAATATTGCTTTCATTTCCTCAAGTAATTATTTGGTCAATGCCCATCTTTGCAGCTTCAGAGGCTGCAAGGTGAAGGAAGGATGTCTCAGGCTAATCCTGCTGCTCTAACAAAACACGAAGGCTGAGCCATTTATAAACAATATAGATGTACTTCCCACATTTCTGGAGATGAGAATTCCAAGCTTGGTGTTCTGGTAGGGCCCAATCTGTGCTTGCAGGATAGTGTCTCATTGCTGGGTTCAGTGGGTGAATACTGTCCATATATGTTGGAGGAACTGGAAGGACAATGAAGGCCTGATTAGTTGCAGCCTGATTATGTGGTTCATATTCTTAGCCACGTAATTCATCCTCAAGAACTCATCAGTTCCTAAAGCTGATCCAGCATGAATTTTGGAGGACACAGGAACATTCAAACTCCATCAGATGTTTACACTGGCTTATTGGCCTATTGTCTGTTGTAAATAAATATTTGCTGGATGAAAAAAAATGCTGTCTTGACATGCAGTGCCTGTGCAATGGTGGGCTCAAGAGTCAGATGCTGTGCTTTGGGTGAAGGATGATGTCCTGCCATTTGAATGATCCTTGGCAAGACTTTGAATTTGCTGTAAGGACTGGCACCTTGGTTTGGGGACCATTTCTTTCTCATCATCTGCCTGGAATAAAAGGGTTGATCTTTATCATGTCAGAATCTGGCTTAACTGAAAGTATTAATCTCAGATGTCACTTCAATAAGGGAGATTTATTTGATAGGACTAAAGGGCTATGTTTTACAGTAGAAACACCGTACGGTCTGTCCACAGTTAAAACCATCTTGGGTGCTCTCTTTGCTCTGTACACTTTTGATTTTAATGCTAGTCTTGTTTGGTTGGTCCATTGGGTCTGCACTTGGGCCCCTGCAGTGAAGCTGGAGAAGGAAATGAAGGCTAAGGTCCCACTTAGCCTGTGGCACTCCGACTTAGCACTTGGGCCCATTTCTTTGAAGGCTTAGATAAAGTTCTTACTTTAGCAAAACGGAGGTTTTTCTTTTCTTTTTTTTTTTTTTTTTGCCTTCTTCATCTTTTTTTCTTACTCTCATTCTTGACTTTTTTTAATTGAGAAAGCAACTTTAGCCACTTTACCATCACATAGCATTTATTTTATGCTCTGAAAGGTGATCAGTATCCATAGGGGACTGAGGACTACTGGGATGGATGGGTGCCATTCAAGAAAGAGGGAGAACAATGACGAGGGAGAGACAGAGGTCATGAAGATTGGGATGGCGAGGTGCCTTAATTTCACCAGAAATTCTTAGTTTGCAAATGGCAAAAACAATTTAAAAATTTCAGAAAAGGGATAAAAGAGGAATTTATTGACCCAGATTACTGGAAAATATCCATGACAAAGGACATAGTTGCGACTAAATCCAAGGACTCAGTAAATATGTATAGAAATCAAATGTAAAATGCCCATGGAATGCTTTTGGCTGTATTATGAAGTATTCCCAGGCCTTCCTGATTTATTTCTGTGACGTTGGCTTTCCTATGAAGTTTGATTCCCAGCCCACACCAACTTGGAGTTATTTGTAATCTGCCACGATCAGGCTTTCCAAAATACGTTTGCCTTTCAGGTTGTGGTCCTGCCTATGCTTCCCTGGCCTCCAGCGGTCACCTCATCAGTTTCTGGTGTGCTGCCCTCTTCTGAGTGCTGCCCAGCTGTGGCTCTGAGCCTGAGTCATGAGTGCCCATGCGGTCATCATTTGTGACAAAGAGCCTTGAGCAAGAAACTGATTTGCATGGAGATATCCATAGGTCTCTTAGAACCAAACAGCATTTAACTGATCCAAAGCTGGAGTCACAATATCTGTTGTGTGATGTGAAATGCCATTGGCCTGAATGACACGTAAGGCTTCCAAAGAGCTTATAAGAATGACTTTGCTGGGGGCTGGAGAGATAGCCTAGTGGTTAAGAGCACCGACTGCTCTGGCAGAGGACCAGGGTTCGATCCCCAGCACCCACATGGCGGCTGAGGCTGAGAACCATCTTTAACTCCAGCTCCAGGGGAATCCGACTCCCTCTTCTGACCTCCGAGGCATTGCACAACATGGGTACACAGACCTGCATGCAGACAGTACATTCATATACATGAAAAATAATAAATTAATTAATTAAAAATAAATAAATAAAATTATTTACATACACACACACAGAATGACTTTGCAGCCAACTGGCCAAGGCCTTCTCCAACATGAGCAAGAATGGATTTTCCTTAACATAGTGATTATCAAACTTGAGAAAGCATCAGCACTACCTAGAGAGCTTCTTATAGTAAAAATTGATGCTAAAAAATTCAGAATTCTGAGTCCGTCAGTTTGGGGAGAGGCTTGGGAATCTTCCTCTCTAACAAGCTTTTGGGTGATGCTGAATTTGCAGGTCTGGGGACCTCAGTGACCTGAGCTAACACACAAGATGCCTGACTGAAAATCAATTTAAATGACAGGAAGGGACATTGGTTTGGAACGGCAGTCTCCAGAGATGTGTTACTGTCTTTGTTAGGAGCAAGTCCCGATTGACAGGGAAATGTGTGCACCCAAGACCTCAAAACTCTCATGATTCAATAGAGACAGAATTAGAGACAAGAATCAAGATGTGGAGAATAAGATGTTTTAGATCAGAGGAGTCAAGATGGAGAAAGATGAGAAAGGGCATTTCAAGGAAGAGGGGTGGAGGTGAATTGAAGATGTAGAGGTGAAGAAACATGATTGGCCCTTCACCTTTGGCCAGAATATCAGGTCTCAAACATTTCGATGACCAACCACAGGGAGTCAAACATTTTTCATTGTATACTCCCTGTCATATACATATGTCTTATATTTGTTTGCCTATAAATGTATATTTACCTACAACACACCTCAACATGTATGGATGCCTGCAGTTCACCTTGTATGTTCTAATCTATGCCATGCAATTATGTAATACACAGAAGCTGTACAGAAGTCTAGTTAAGAGCTGTGGACTCCAACCTCAGGGTGTTGAGGCTTATGCCTGGCTCACCTGGGTGTGCTGGCTAGTTTCATTGTGAACTTGACCAACTAGACACACCTGGAAGGAGATAACTTCAATTGAGGAAGTCTATCAGACAGGCCCCTGGGTATGTCTGTGAGGCAGCCAGGGGAAGCCAGGAAGGAATGTTCCTTCCTGGTGGTCTCTGCTTCAGTTCCTGCCTCAATGCTCCTGCCCTGCCGGAGTTCCTACCTTGGCTTTCTACAATGATCGACTGTAACCTGTAAGGCAAATAAACCATCCCTCTCTCAAGTTCCTTTTGGTCAGTCTTTATTATGGCAACAGAGAAGCAAACTAGGATGAGCGACTTGTTAAACCTCATGGGGGCCCAGTATCTTCATCTGTAAACAGGAGCCACGGCAGCACTGCCAAGTTCTTAGCATGAGGACCACATGAGTCTCTATGAGCTCTAGGAACACCGGCTTAGAATACAAAGCACACACCTGTTTGCTGTTTTGGTGCGAACTTCATTCAGTGGCTCATCTTGACACAATTGATCGATGATTTTAGAAACTTGTTAAAGATCTGCCACACCCTTAAAACACATGGGAAATGGAAAAAGGCAGATTGGTGGTTTCTCGACACAAAGGATTGTCGTTGACTTTTCCCAGGGAAAAATGAACTAAAGTCTATTCACTCTAGATAAAGTACTGACAACAGACCAAAGTAAGCACCCAAGTCTAGTTTGGTAAGGCATTGAGTTTGTTGCAGTAACTTATAGGAAAGGGGTTCCTCCCAGGAGCATGGGTGACTCTGAGTCAGTTGCATTACCCAAAAGCTCACCTCAACATGATGGATGACTCACAAAAACTACATCTCTGGAGTTCTCTGGCCAACCCTCTGGCAGCTCCATTTAGGAATCTCTGCTCCCTCAACTACTTTGGCAAGCTAGGGGGAGAGTCCTGGTGATTCTTGCAACTTTCTGAGCTTCCTGAATCTTCTGGAGCACCTTCCCTGCAGGAGAGAATTTTTCAGTTTGGAGGAGAGGAAACAGACATAGGCCTGTGGATCAGACTCCAGTGTAATGCTGTATAGAAGCAGAGATTCCCAGAGGAAAGCAGGGCACAGATTACTGTGGTCCATGTAAGAGGCAACAGAAGCCCCGCCCCCTCCCCCCCCAAAACCTCATGAAGGCAGAGCAGTGAGAGTTCAGGGAGGAGGAAGGAACTTGGCCCTGCTATTTCACAGCTCCTTTGTCTTGGCAAGGGGGCTTGAGCTCTGTGAGCCTTGTCTGTCTCCACTTGAACCAATTGAAGAACCACATCTCCCCTGTCATTCCCACTGAGAGAAATTCGAGTAGGAGACGGTAGCCTCCTCTGAAGATGGAAATAGAAGAGGATGGAAGCCTAGCACTAGAAAGGAGTTCTTTTTAGCCATTTCAGAGGGCCTAATCTTGGGTCCATTCCTCAGCAGGGTCTTGGAACTGGTAACAGTTACTCAAATGAGATAAATTTCCTCAAAGGCCCAAGAAAGTAACTGAAGTCTCCCTGGATGCTGGGGAATAATCTTCAGAAATTAAAGCAGCATCTGTGACCAAACTTCACAAAAGATCTTCAGCCTTAATTCAAGTTGCTAATTAGATCCTCGTTCATAACGTTAGATTCTTCCAGAGGCTTCGTGGGGGGCAGGGAACACAAGTGAGTGGGGAGGGGTTGACATATAAGAGTTGGTAATTAATCTTCTCTCAGGCTTAATTACATCCCGACAATATAAATGTTGATATGAATTTTGAGTTGGTCTTTTCAAGAGACTGCAGTGTGGCAGAAAGAAGCCAAGCTGGAATCTAGGGAGACCAAACATGGTGCATTTTCCCGTCTGCTGTGCATGGGGCTGTTGCAGTGGTCTTTATCAGATGCATCTGGACCCTTTAGAATGGTCCAGAGGCCATGACACTGGCCTCTTGTGCATCCTGGCCCTGCAGCAGCAGTCTGTCTAGTGAATATAAATCTCATGTCTTCTCCTGGAGGTCTTTTCTGGAGCGGTGTTAGCTCTTGTTCTCTGCACACTATACTCTTGGTATTCCCCCAACAAAACACAATACAACAAACAAAAGCTCCATCACTCTGGAGCTAGTTCTTCTCTTCTCTAATCTCTTCACTACCCTACACCAGCTAAAGCTCACTGCAATCGTGCCAACTACATACAGTGCATTATTCCATCCATTTGGGGGATGAGGAGACCGAGGCGTGGGGGTTAGGAGATTTTCCTGTGGTTACAGAGTGCTCACCTGTGAGTGTGGGATCTCAGACCTAGCTCTTCTGTCACCAGAGCTTCCTGTTTTACATCCCACAGACCGTCTTAGAATGTGAGGGGCTAAATCCCTGCTAAGCAGAGAGGCCCTCTGCTGAATAAAGATGGTCTGCCACAAAGACCTGGCAGGCTTTTTTCTCTCACTGTCAAGGTCCCCTTCCACCTGACCAGTCCAGACCAGTTCAGGTAAGACCAAGGCCAGAGCTGGACATATCTCAGCACGGAGCTGTAGCTTATTGGCTTCTCTTCTTTGTTTAAGTTGACCAATCCAAAATTAGGGGAGGGGGACCCACCAAAACCACTTAAAAGCCCCCAGGAGGATTTGCATTTTTCAGTTTCCAAGTCCCCTCTCCACTGTGGAGAACTTTTCTTTCTGCATGAGTGTGTATGGATGTGTGCGTCTCTTTACCTTTGATGTTACCTATTGCTTTCTTCTGTGTCTGAGACTTCTTTGCTGCCTTTTAATTCTTTAATTGGTGGAGAAAACGAATCCCATCAAGAGCCTCTAGATGGTGACGAGGGTGCAGAGCGGGGTCAGGCTCCCACTCTGCTCCAGATGGGCCGAAGCATCACTCGGCTCCTGCCCAGGTGTCCTTCAGCACCCAATGGCTCCTGCTGTTTGTGTGCTCCAGCCCACGACTGTGACATCACACCACTCTTGTGCAGCCCATGACAGCGAAGGCTGATGTTGGCCTCTGGAGGCAGAAGCACCATCCTGTTCTAGAACCTTGGGTCTAATTTGATGATGTTCCATCTTCATCTATGAGAGACAGGATGAGGGAATGGCCTCTAAGTTTGTGGCACCTAAGCAGCCAGGCAGAAACTCTTGGGATAAGTCTTAGAGACTTGAAGTTGGACAATGTTAGAAAAGCTCCATGGATTATTTTTAATTTATTTTTATGTGTATGAATGCACTGTCTGCATGTAGGTTTGTGCACCCTGTCGTGCAATGCCATGGAGGTCAGAAGAGGGTGTCAGATTCCTCTGGAATTGGAGTTAAAGATGGTTCTCAGCTGCCATGTGGATGCTGGGCTTTGAACTTGGGTCCTCTGCAAGAGCAGTTGGCGCTCTTAACTGCTAGACCATCTCTCCAGGCCCCCCCAATGAATAATATATTTTTTAAATCAAGTAAAAGGTTCAAAGTGTTCCTGTACAGTTGCCACTTCTATTCAACCCAGGACTGGAAGTCCTAGCCAGAGCAGTTAGTTAAAGAATAAAAATGAGCATCATGGGGGCTGGAGAGATGGCCTAGTGGTTAAGAGTGCCGACTGCTCTTGCAGAGGATCCGGGTTCCATCCCCAGCACCCACATGGCGGCCGAGAACCGTCTGTACCTCCAATTCCAGGAGAACTCCAGTTCCAGGGGAATCTGACACCCTCTTCTGACCTCCGAGGCATTGCACGACACGGGTGCACAAACTTGCATGCAGACACTACATTTATACACATACAAAAATAAATAAAATAAAAAAATGAGCATCATTTAAATCAGAAAGGAAGATATCAAATTGTTGATGTTTTCAGGTGATATATGAGGTGTTTGCTATGGAATGCTACTTATGTCAAAGCCTTAAAAAACCCACTTGGCTGGGAGTGGTGGTGCACGCCTTTAATCCCAGCACTCGGGAGGCAGAGGCAGGTGTATCTCTGTGAGTTCAAGGCCAGCCTGGTCTACAGAGCAAGCTCCAGGCCAGCTGGGACTAAAGGGAGACCCTGTCTCAAAAATACCCAAAAAAACCCAACAACACAAAAAACAAAATCAACTTGATACTTAGTTTTCATTTTAAGGCCAAGAGAGGACCTGAACTGCTGATAACCTGTTCATTCAGACGCCCTAGGAACTGTGTTTGCAAACAAGGGCTTCACTCATTCTTTTTTGTTTGTTTGTTGTTGTTTTTTAATTTTTTTAAATTTTATTTATTTTTTTATGTGTATGAATGTACTGTATGCATGTAGGTTTGTGTACCTGTGTCGTGCAATGCACGTGGAGGTCAGAAGAGGGTGTCGGATTTCCCTGGAACTGGAGTTAAAGATGGTTCTCAGCCGCCATGTGGGTGCTGGGGATCGAACCCGGGTCCTCTGCAAGAGCAGACGATGCTCTTAACTGCTAGACCATCTCTCCAGCCCTGTTTGTTTGTTTTTTAAGACAGGGTCTTCTGTAGCCCCAGCTAGCCTGGAACTCACTATGTAGACGAGGCTAGCCTCTGGAACTCATTATGTAAACCAGGCTGGCCTTGATCTCACAGAGATCTGCCTGTCTCTGCTTCCCAAGTGCTGGGATTAAAGGCAAGAGCCACCTCATCTGGTGATCATTCTTTTAAAAAAATATTTACTTATTTGTATTTGTACAAGCATTTTAATGGCTTGCATGTTTACAGGTATGTGTGTAGTGCCTGTGTAGCCCAGAGGAGGTGACAGAGCTGCCATGTAAGCGCTGGGAATTGAACCTTGGTCCTCTGGAAGAAGAGTAAGTTCACTTAAGCCCTGAGCCATCTCTCTAGCCCCTCAGTCATTCTTTTATTGAAACGGTATTTCCAGCATGAAATGAGAAAGTAAAAGTTGGATTGTTATGAGAGAATTTTGCCCTTTCTGATCTTTTGACCTAGATAACACACACACACACACACACACACACACACACACACACACACACACATAAACGGGTGTTATCCATTTCTCTTTTTGTTTTCAGGGAGATATTTGCTACTTGCAGCTTTTGGTATTTGATATCTATATACATTCACATGTATATTATGCTAGGTTCAGAGCAAGTGTCATAGGGAATTAATATGTTTAGGTTACAAGTGGAGCCCATGGCCCAGTAATCTTCTTCACATTATAAACAAGATAAGATTAAATCTTTCATTTTAGGTTAGGCAAAAGTCATTTGTCCAGAGTACATCCATATCGTAAAAGTCATTACCACAGATGCACCTATATCTATTTTTATAGAGAGAGAGTTTACAAAAATACTGTTAGGAATAATAAAAAATTTAAAATGAATTACTCTGACTTTATATGAATATAATCAAAACAAAAGACATAGGATCCTCCAAGTGACCTCTAAGAAGATTTTCAACTATACCCCTCTAATCTGTGGCTCGTGGGCTGCATGTGGTTGCAGGCCACCAAAGATAGTTGTGGCCTCCCAAAATTTAAACTTACTGAAAGCATTATGAGACATTTTTGCAAATTGATTATGCAGTTTTCAAGCACGAACTCTGTAGAAGACATAATGTTTCAATGTCAAAAGATTGGACATGCCCATGAGACATATAAAATCCCAATATATTCATTCATTCACTCAGCAACTCAACACACATTCCTTTAGCTTTTGCCATGGCCAGACACGTTTTTTTTTTTTTTTTTGCTCTTTTTGAGACAGGGTCTCCCTGTAGCCCTAGCTGTCCTGGAACTCACTCTGTAGACCAGGCTCGCCTTGAACTCATAAAGATCCACCTGCCTCTGCCTCCCGAGTGCAGACACATGTTTTAAGCAACATGAAACACTGGGAGAAAAGATAAGTCCTTCCTGCACAGTGCTTAGTTTCTAGAAGTGAGATAGAAATTAGGAAGAAATCTCAAGTCACAAGTTTTGCCAAATGCAATGCAGTATGTCTTTCTTTACAGAATGGTGCATCATTTATGTGGCCTTTTGAACAAAGAAGGCAGTTTATCTGGTACATCTTCCATGCAGATTACTAAATGTTATAGTCACCCATTTTGGCTAAAAATATTTCAAAATGCTCCTTACAGGTTACATTTCTAGAGGAAGCCCCAGTCGTTCACAACCCGAAACCCAAGCCTGGCATAGTAATGTGGTTGCTAATAGTAACCCAAGAGAAGTCCAGGTCCTCACTGCACACCTGGGTTCTGAGAAACACTGTGTGTCAGACAAGTGGTCAGAAAGTGATAATAGACAACTAAAGTAAAAAGCATCTTGTGGCAAGATAGCTCAGCAGGTCAGGTGTTTACTGCCGAAGCCTGAGGATCTGAGTTTCGTCTCTGGGACCCACATGACAGAAGGAAAAAGCAGCCTTCTAAAAGTCATCCCATGACCTCCACATGCTTACTGCGACACATGTGCATATATGCACAGAAAAGTAATAAATAAAATTCATTATGATTTAAAATGTTATAGTGGACTAAAAACGTATTGAATTTTTGTGATTTTTGTATGATATAATTTTATGGTACTTAAGTTCTCCCCATCTTTTTAATGTACTCTGTAAAATGCCTTGTATGTTTGTGTGCCAAACTCTCTTCTGGGGACTTTGATATTTGACCCAGATACGTGTGTTAGTCAGTTCTCAAGAGGAATAGAACTGGTAGGACGAGCGTGCATGCTTGTGTTAAAAGAATTTATTAAATCATGTTATGTTGAAATAGCAAGAGTTTTCGAACACTGTAGAGGCCAATAACATGGTAATTGCTCTGACCATATGGTTGGGTGTCCAGAAGTCCCAATCTGCTACTGAAAACCTAGAGGGTTCCTGGAGAGCCACACTGGTCCATAGTCAACAATGGTAATCCGGAAATGCTGGTTCTGATATCGGCAAAGGTGTCTGAAGCACCAACATCGGATAAACCAACTGGGCAGTAAGAGGGAAGACCAAGAGAGAAAAAAGTGGATCACCTAACTTCTGCCATGCCCCCTTTACCTAGGCTGCTCCCAAAAGGTGCCACCCACATTTGGGGTGATTCTTCCCACATCAGTTAAGGCAATCTGGACAATTTCTGAGTTGACATTCCTTACATTCTAACCTGTGGCAGTTTGACATTGAAACCAACCATCTGTAATGGTCATGTTCTCTTCATCGAGGGGATTGAGATTTACAGATATGAATGGATTCCTCAAAGTTGTTTAGTTGCAAAGTGTGAGAACTAATTTTCAAAAACCTCGACCTTCCTGGTAAGAACATTGAATTGCTTATAACATATAGGTTTGTTCTTTAACAAAGAAGAAAACATGGAAAAGGAGCATGGAATTAAATCACCGAGACAATTTTTGATATGAAGAGCTCTGCTGCCCAGACAGACACAAGTGCACTTCAGGCTGCTGGAACATCTCTTTTCTGCTTGATAGTGACTCCTGTTATGTGATTATATCACACAGCACAGCAGTGCATGGGGCTGCATCACATGGCAGCCTATCTGCCCCTTCGCTTCCCCAACTCCCACATCTCTCCCCTTCCCACTGCACTGAAACCTAAGTCTCTGCCCCTATTCCAACACTTCCATCCCAGGCCACCCCAACACACCTCTCCATGATTCTCACCCCACCCCACCCTTTCCTGTCCCATCCCTTTCCATTTTCTCCCATCCATTCCCTGTTCACTCTATCATATTCCTGTTCTATCACTGCCCATTGTACTCAGTTCCATCCACCTATTCCACTCTGAAGAATATGACTTAATTGTAAAGTAGCATGAGAAATACAAAGATTATAGGGTAGAGAACTCAGAAAATGAGTTTCTGGTTTCAATGGTATCATTTAATTATATAGAAATTGTGAATATTCACACCTTCTTTTCATGATCTTCAGTTTGGTACCTGAAAATAAGAGTTTTTAAATTAGATCTGTTTTCTACTCGGTTTGCATGGTAAAATTACTTGAATGGCTTTAAGAAATCAAGAGTTTCTCCCAGGTATTTAGACTCAATCAGTCTAAGGTAGTTTCTGGGATTGAGGAGGTTTTTTTTTAAGAAAAGAAAAATCCCAAACTTCTAAGCTGAATGTAATGAGCAGCCAAGGTTGAGAAGCATTAGGTTAGAAGGTCAGCATGCTTTATCATGCACTAATATGTAACACATGTAAATGCTAGGATTTGGGGAGGGGGGTCATACTGGGTCTACAAAGATCTTGTCCAAATAATCTTCTGTGTAGTGGAGAGATGTAGAAGCAGGAATCACATCACAGAAAATACACATTCTGAACATGGCCCGGGTAAAACAAGCTTAAAAGATTATAAAGTATGCTAATTTTGGGGTCTCTGTTCACACCCTCCTTGTCTGGACAAATCATTTAATATTTCTGCATCTACTTACATTTGCAAGGTAGAAATGATATTTGTCCTCCCAGTAGACCTTGGGTTAGCTAGGACAATAAAAACAAGTTTCGGGCTGGAGAGATGGCCTAGCGGTTAAGAGCGCTGACCGCTCTTGCAGAGGCCCCGGGGTCGATCCCCAGCACCCACATGGCGGCCGAGAACCGTCTGAAACTCCAATTCCAGGAGAACTCCAGCTCCAGGGGAATCCGACACCCTCTTCTGACCTCCGCGGCATTGCACGACACGGGTGCACAAACTTGCATGCAGACAGTACATTCATACACATACAGAAATAAATAAAAATTAATAAAAAATTTAAAAAAACAA
>VZQC01015004.1:8930212-9048272 GCA_009823505.1 Rhizomys pruinosus
TTTTTTTTTTTTTTTTGTCTTTTTGAGACAGGGTCTCCCTGTAGCCCCAACTATCCTGGAACTCACTATGTAGACCAGGCTGGCCTTGAACTCACAGAGATCCGCCTGTCTCTGCCTCCCAAGTGCTGCGACTAAAGGCGTGCACCACCACACCCAGCTGGACACAAAATTCTTATAGGCAAGAGTGTTGCTGTAGCTATGGAAGGGTCATGTGATATTATAGAGTGCTCTGAAATTGGTTTGTATAAGGAAAAATATAGAGTCAAGTTAGGATTAACTCACCTCGTAAATAAGAAATGTGCATCAGCTCCCTTTGTGACCCTATCCAACCACTTGTCTTTTTTGAGCATCTTTTGTCGGAACAAAGTGAGTACTTGCCTTTTCACTTTCCAGATTTCCCTAATAGAAATATAAAGAGTTATTTATTTATTCCCTCCTTTGAAACTTGTTATTTTAAATTAGTTCAAAATTGACATCAAGTAGCAGGAATAGTGTAGAGAAATGTCTGGTGTTATCTAGCTGTGGGTTAAGGGTTCCCTTCCATCTCCCCCAGGCTTAGACTAGAAGTGACAGCAATGCAGATCTCAGGTTTGCTTTGGAGCTACCAGTACATGAGAGGAAGACAGGGTAAAAGGGAAGGGATTTCTCCCTTCCTCTACCTTTGGTTCAAAATGTACACGCTATTTCTAGAGAAGATTCACACCTGCCCATACCTGGCTCAATGAAACTCTAGCATAGTAAGAAGTGACAGAGAGACTTTACCTACCATGAACCTCCCAGAGTTCTTCACAAGAGGGGAAGAATCTATTTTATCCCTTTTAATCTGTTGCTCTCTTCTTCCTAGAACCCCAGAACATCCCATCTCCCAGGAAGCACTCTTAGAATTTTTCTTTGCTGCATCTCCACTAATCTCAGGATCTTGACTGAGTCAGCAAGTTTTCAACCTTGCTATTTGTATCTGTGTCCAGGCTATTAATATATATATACACATACACTGAATGCTGCTGGCCTCTGAATGCCAGAGGGCATGAAAATATTAACTTCTGTTCATGCAGAGAATTTGCTATTAACTCCAATGCTTCGTTTCTTTTAAAAAACCCATTCACAGAAACCTGACAAGATTTTTACAGCCTTTCCTACCATACCAACTTAATTCAAATATATAAAAGTTTATTTTACCCTTTCTCTCCCTTTACTTTCAGGACTATTTTCAATAGATTTCTCCACAATTAAAAATAAATCACTCACATGGTATAATATTTGGAAAAAGTCAGAAAGGTAAAAAGAAGAAAATAATCCCCTTAATCTTAACTCTGGGAAGTACTGACCTTCAAACATTTTAGAATATGACATCAGTCTTTTCTCCTGTTGTATATTTAGAAAAATCAGATATAGAATGAAAGAATGAGTGTGTGTGTGTGTATGAGAGAGAGAGAGAGAGAGAGAGAGAGAGAGAGAGGGTTGAACCCAAGTAGTACTTGAACATATTAGATGAGTATTTTATCACTGAGTTGTATCTCCATCCCCCACATTAGAATACTAACAATTTGCAAAGTTGATTGGGTCTTTTCTTCTTGTTAACTAGATCTGTCCTTGTTCTCACTCAATTCTCTAGTCATCTTTGAACTTTAACTTTAACTTTGAACTTTGAACTTTAACCTCCTGACTCCACTAAAACACAAAGAAGAGAAGCCCCAGATCCTATTACAGACCAAGAAGGAATTCATTTGCTATACTGATGGATTTGTGAATTAACAATGGAAACAGAAGACAGAAGGTATACACTTTGAGAGGAATCATGCTTGTGTTCAAGTGTCTATAACTACTTACTAGGCTTAGGATTCTGGGTAAATGCTCCACTTCTCATTTTTTTCTGCTGTAAAGTAGAGATAAGGATGTGTGCCTCTGCAGGTGCTCTGTGGATAAAACCCTTCCTTAAACTCATGACTATTAGTGGGCTAATTTCTCACTTGCTGACCACATCTAGTTTTGTCTCTCTTGCCATCATTACCGTGTGCTAGCCCACTCGGTCAATGTGGCTTGGGTTGAACTGACTTTTTTTCTGTTTTCTTTTTTTTTTGGTCTTTTTGAGACAGGGTCTCCCTGTAGCCCCAGCTGTCCTGGAACTCGCTCTGTAGACCCGGCTGGCCCTGAACTCACAAAGATCACCTGCCTGCCTTCTGAGTGCGAACTGGCTTTTCTTTCTTTTTCTTTTTCTTTTTTTTTTTTTTTTTTTTGGTCTTTTAAACACAGGGTCCCTCCCTGTAGCCCTCGTTGTCCTGGAACTCCCTCGCTCGCCTCGGAGACCAGAGCTGGTCCTTTATGACTACAAAGATCCGTTTCCTCTGCGCTCCTGAGTGCTAGGATTAAAGGCGTGCGCCACCACGCCCGGCAAACTGACTTTTCTAAGCTTCAGAGAAGGACCCATAACCCAGGCTTACCCATGCATTGCAGGACTTCTTTTTCTCCATGGTGACTGGTACAAAACTGGCATGTGGCCCTCTGGGAAGTAATGAGTGAGACTGTTGAGACTGCTAGAAAAGAGAAACTCTCCTTCCACGGCCTTGAAGCTGGGGTCCTGGGAGCATGGGAGCACAGCCCACCAGGAGCCTCTGCCTCCCATGTAACTACTCTCATCAGAATGAGAGAGTGCTGGAGATGAAGACAGCATAGCAGATGCATGGACAGACACGACTTCTACCCACATTGCCTGGCCACTAGAATTAGTATTGGTTGAAGCTAAACACACATCTTTCCCTTTCAATCAGATATGGCCATCTTCTTTTCAAAAGCTGGCTTGAGTTGGGTTCTGTCACTTGCAATAAAAAGACAGTGGGCCAAGAGACTGCTCTGATGCCTACTTTTAAAAATATTTTCTTTTTATTGTATGTGTATGAGTGTATTGCCTGTATGTACGTGACTGCACTTGTGTTTTGCAGTCCCTTGGAACCTGGAACTGGAGTTATGAATGGTTGTTTGCCATCATGTGGGTGCTGGGACCCAAACCTGGGTACTCGGCAAGAGCACTCTGTGCTCTTAACTGCTGACTCATATCTCCATCCCATGATTTCTACATTTTAAAAATCAAAAGTCCTGCTAATTGCTTTCTCAAAGTGTATTTGCCTGTGTTGAGCAGTGGGTTCAGGAGTCCTGTATGGCCATGTGATTGAGACTGACTTGCACCACCTGCTGGCCAGAGATTGGGTACACACAGGGTCCATGATAAATCACAGTAAGCATTCACATCTGCTCTGCTGTACAGCTTGGTCTGCAAAAATTAATGAAGACATGTAGTTTGACATTCCCCCTCCCCTCCCCTCTCTTTTTCTCTTTCACTGGATCCTGAAACCTTCCTCTTCTGTCTCATTTTTCTATGTTGTAAGAATATTTAAATGAGATTGACTTCAAACGCACACACGCACACACACACACACACTCACACACTTGGGGCTGGAGAGATGAAAGCACCTGGCACACACATTACAGCTAACAACTGTCTTTAACTCCAGTTCCAGTAGATCTAGTGCCCTCTTCTGGCTGCTGTAGGCATTGCACACATATGGTACATTTACATACATACAGGCAAAACACTCATATACCTAAATTAAAAATAAGCAAAATCTTTAAAAGAACTCTCACTTCTTTTGCCTTTTTGAGACAGGGTCTCCCTTTAGTCCCAGCTGACCTGGAGCTCACTATGTAGACCAGGCTGGCCTTGAACTCACAGAGATCCACCTGCCTCTACCTTCCAAGTTCTGGGATTAAAGGTGTGCACCACAACACCTGGCCAAGAACTCACATATTTTAAGTGAATAACAAATATCATTATGTCTTACAGTAATAGCTCCCTGAACTTACTAATTTATGGTACTGGGTTTTTATTTCTAATGACCACAACTCCTTATTTCCTTCATCTTGAGACTCTGGCAACGACAATTCTGTTTTCCACGTCCTTAAATTTAGTTGCTTTGGCTATTTCTTACAAGTTTGATCACACATTTGCCCATTTGTGACTGGTTTATTTCCTTTATCTTCAAGACTCACCTGTCTTCCTGCATACTGCAAGATACTCTTCTTTATAGGCTGTACAACATTCTAGTTTTCTTTATCCGTTCATCCACCAGCAAGCATTGAGGGTTTCTTTCTTTTTTTTTTTACAGGGGAGAGCACGAACACAATCCCCTGCTCTTCCCCACTACCACAAATTATGCAGTTGGATTTCCCGCATTTGGGGAAATCTCAGGGGTCAGCACACCCAGAGTGCAATGGATGAGCCTCACCCTGGGAAAACCTCCTCCGTGATCATGGTATCTCCCCTGCCAGGAAAGTATTTTTGAGGTTGGTTTTAATGTCTTTGTTACTGTGAATAATTCTGCAACAAACATGGGTGTGCAAATATCATTTTGAGATCCTGATTTCAATTCTTTTGATAAATACTCAGAAATAGAAGTGTTATATCACGTGGTGTTTCAGTTTTTTAATTTCTGAGGCCCTTCCATACTGCTTTCCATAGCACCTGCAATGCAGTGCATTCCTATCAACAGTATACACATGTTCAAATTTCCTCATATTCTTGTCAACACTCACTGCTAGTTTTGCTACTTGTTGGTTTCTGAATAATGGCCATCCTAATAGGTGTGAAGTGGTTTTTATCTTGGTTTGATTTGAATTTCCCGGACATGAGCACCTTTTCTTATACTGGATGACTTATATGTATTTGAAAAACTATTTTCAGATACATTACCCATATTTAATTGGGTTATTTTTGTTCTCATTGGTACTGAGCTATAGGCACTCCTATATGTTTGAAATTAACCTCTCATGAGATAAATACTTTGCAAATGTGTTCTCCCATTCCATAGGTTGCCTTTGATTCCATTGTTTCATTCTCGGCTTGCAGAAGTATTTTAATGTAATGTCATGCTTTTTGTGTGTAATGTTTGCTTTTTGTGTGACATTTAAATCATTGCTAAGATCCGTGAAGACTTTCCCTCATATTTTCTTCTAGGGATTTTTTTTTTTAATTCCATGTCTTATGCTTAGGTCTTTAGTCTATTTCAAGATAGTGATTTTTGTGGATAGTATAAGCAAAGGGTCAAATTCTATGTTAACATTTCATGTGTGGATAGTTTTCCCAGGACTATTTGTTGGATACATTTATCTTCTATTGTATATTTTTTCCTATTGTATATTCTTAGCACTGCTGACTGCATTGTGGGTTTCTTACTGGGCTTTCTAGTCTGTTTCATGGGTCATGCATCTGTTCTTAGGTTCCTACCTCAAAGTAATGTGTGATTCAGCCTAGAGGTGGAAATATGATTCAACACACAAATATCAATTGAACTTGACACATTAACAGAATGAAGGATTAAAAATCACATGTCTGTCTTAACAGATGCAAAGAATTCGCTAAATCCAAGACCCTTTCATGATTAAAAAATACTCAGCTAGCTAGAAATAGAAGGAGACCATGATAAAATCCAGTTTTGAAAAGCCCACTGCTAATATATTCAAAGTTGAACAAATGAAATTTTTTCCAAGATGGGGAATAAGGCAGGGGAATGCATTCTGGTCTTTCTAGATTAACACTGGAATTCCTAGATAGAAAAATCAGGCAAAGGCCAGGCATGGTGGCGCATGCCTTTAATCCTAGCATTTGGGAGGCAGAGGCAGGCAGATCTCTGTGAGTTCAAGGCCAGCCTGGTCTACAGAGTGAGTTCCAGGACAGCCAGAGCTACAGGGAGACCCTGTCTCAAAAAGACAGCAAAAAAAAAAAAAAAAAAAAGAGCAGACAAGAGCTGGAAAGTAAGGGCAGTGAAACAGGAAATAAAAAGTAAACTTTCGTGTTTGTAGATGGCATGATCTTACATGCAGTAAACACTAAAGGCTTCATACACACACACATACACACACATACAGACACACACACACACACACACACACACAGCTGTTGGAACTAAAAAACAAACTCGGCAAAGCCACAGGATACAAAGATCAACCAGAACACACCAGAAACCTCCAGTCACCTATCCAGAAAGGGAATTAAGAAAACAACTCCACATAAAAAAGAACAAAGTATTGCTGGGAATGTGTCACACACCTGTGGTCCTGAGACAGGCAGATCTCTGTGCAATTGAGGCCAGCCTGGTCTACATAGTGAGTTCTAGGCCAGCTATGGCTACAGGAAGACCTTGTATCAACAAACAAGCAAACAAAACATTACAAACTTAAAAAATAAAAAGAACAAAATACTGAATACATTTAGCTAAGGAGTTTCAAGACTCATACACTGAAAGTAGAAAACACTGATGAAAGAAATTGTAGGTGCAAATAAATGGAAGGATATCACATGTTTATGGATTAGAAGACTTTTAGTATTAAAGTATCTACACTATTCAAATAAATCTATATAATTGATGCATGCTTATCAAATAAAAATGGAAAACAATTCTAAAATTTATATGGAAACACAAACAATACTGCAGAACCCAAATAAGCTTAAGAGGGAAAAACGAAGCTGGAAAATCACACCTACTGGAATGCCACAAAGTTATGGCAATTAAGACGGTTACAGTTAGGAGTTTATCTTAGAATTAAACAGACAGGTGGTGCACGCCTTTAATCCTAGCACTTGGCAGAGGCAGGCAGATCTCTGTGAGTTCAAAGCCAGCCTGGTCCACAGAGTGAGTTCCAGGAGAGCCAGAGCTACAGGGAGACCCTGTCTCAAAAAAACAAAAACAGCTGGAGAGCTGGCCTAGCGGTTAAGAGCACCACCTGCTCTTGCAGAGGACCCGGGTTTGATCCCCAGCACCCACATGGCGGCCGAGAGCCGTCTGAAACTCCAATTCCAGGAGAACTCCAGTTCCAGGGGAGACCGAAACCCTCTTCTGACCTCCACGGCGTTGCATGTCACGAGTGCACAGACTTGCATGCAGACACTACATTCATACACATACAGAAATAAATAAAAAAATTAAAAAAAAAAAGAAAGAGGACTAACTTCACCTGTCCTAATGAAACCCTATGATAACATACATAATTTCAATGAGCCTCCTGTTTCCAAGTCACCCAGTCTCTTTTCTTTAGATTTTTCAGGGGTTACTTATATTTATTTATTTAAATATTTATTTTTTTGAAAAGTAGCACTTTGGGCTGGAGAGATAGCCTAGTGGTTAAGAGCACTGACTGCTCTTGCAGAGGACCCGGGTTCGATCTCCAGCACCCACATGGCAGCTAAGAACCGTCTGTAACTCCAAGTCCAGGAGAACTCCAGTTCCAGGGGAATCTGAGACCCTCTTCTGACCTTCGTGGCATTGCATGACACGGGTGCACAAACCTACATGCAGACAGTACATTCATACACATAAAATAATAAATTAAAGAAAAAAGAAAAGTAGCACTTTATTTCTCACAGTTTAGAGGGTCACGTCTAAGACCAAGGCACTGAGGCTTACTGTTTTTGGAGAACACTTCTTTGGTCCAAGATGGCACCATGCACACTGTGTCCTCCAGATCTGTGATTTATTTATTTATTTGTTTATTTGTTTATTTTTGGTCTTTTCGAGACAGGGTCTCCCTGTAGCCCCAGCTGTCCCGGAACTCACTCTGTAGACCAGGCTGGCCTTGAACTCACAAAGATTCTCCTGCCTCTGCCTTCCAAGTGCTAGGATTAAAGGCGTGCACCATCACACCCAGCCAGATCTGTGTTCTTAAACAATAGAAGAGATGGAGATGCTAAGTGGGTCAAACTTTGTTGAAGCCAGTTTTGAAAAGCTTATTTTATTCTTTTTTAATTGAATTTTGGGGTATTTCACACAGAACATCCCAACCAGTCTTAATCATCTTTATACCCCAGTCCCCCGTTGCTGCCCCCCTACCACTGGAATTAATATACTCTGTCATTTGTGTTAAGGCCTATTGTGTCAAGTTAGTGTCCCTGGGCATTTCTCAGTGCAAATTCATCCACTGAGGTCTAGTCATCCTATCCAGAGTTCCTCGCCTTAGGTAGACCAGCTCTTCCACGTACAACAGTACTTCTTCAGCTAAGATTGAGGTCTGCTGTCCATTTCCCTAGCTCCATGCTGGGTTTTTGCCTGCTTAATGGGTCTTGCGCATGCTGCCCATTGCTGTAGGTCCATGTGAGCAGAGTCTCAGGAGCTTATAGGATTCTATTAACATATGGTCATGCACCTCTTGGTTGGCCCTTACCATCTTTCCATCCCCTCTTCCACAACGTTCCTGGAGCCCTGGGTAAGGGAGTTTAAAATAGGAGTTCTGTCCAAGGACCCACGTTCTGCAGCCTCCTTATCCCACACTTTGGCCATTTGTGACCTTTTGTGTTCTTGGCCATCTGTTGCATGAGGGAGCTCCATTAATGAGAACCGAGAGATTCATTCGTATCCTCTGGGCCCCTTGTTCTATGTTACATGAGCCCTAGGTGTGGAGGCTGAATTGTAGATGTGCCACTTGGGCTTGAGCAATTCACAGACAATGTCTGTGTGTGACCAGTTGTGGTGTTCTGTAATAGTCTCCATCTGGTGCAAAAAAAAGCTTCTTTGATGAGTGGTGATTGGGGTATTTGTCTGCAAGTACAAGGATATGTATTTTCCATTAAATGAAAAGGTTACATTGGTCTATAGATGTGACCTTGGAGACCTCTCTAAGATCTATGATTTCTCCATCCATGTGTATTTGGCTATGTTTACAGACCACGCATGAGGTTCCTCCCATTAAATGGGCTTTAAGTCCAACTAGGGAGCCACCACTTGGGCCCAAGTGCCTCTACTGCAGTGTCATTTGTTGTGCCAGTCACTGCTATGTTAATTTGGTCTTAACACTAGGGTTGGACCACTGATTGCTGTCCTCCCTTAGCAGCTGTGAGGTGCTCCCCAAGGCTTTGCAAGCTACCCTTCGGGGGGGGGGCTTCCAGGTCAGTTCCAGCTCCATTGCTCCAAATCTGGTCTGAAGTATGTTCTGTTTTCAGCAATAGGGTCTTACCTTCAGCCACACACATGGACTCATAGAGATACTGTATGTGTAATTTATCATTAGGTGGTCAGATTAATATGGTTCCCTCTCATTTTTTTACACTAGCTAACCATTCTCTCTCTCTCTCTCTCTCTCTCTCTCTCTCTCTCTCTCCATTTTCCCCATTTCTCCTTTGATAATACAAGTCTCTGTCCCTCCCTCCTTCCCTTCCTCCCTCCCTGTCTCTTTATGACCTCACCATTTACAGGGCCTCTATTTTCCCCCTTCTCCCTGGATGATACCAGTCTCCTATGTCCCCACCTCTCTTGAGTGCCTTATTTCCCCTTTTTCCTGTGTAACCCTCCCTTTCCTCTCCCATTTAAGCACACTCATTCCCTCCATTTCTCCTTAGTGACACCTGTCTTCTGCTATTCTTCTCTCTCATGTTCCTTCTTTCCCTGTACGTTGCTAGTTCCTTTCCATTTTCCAGGTTCCTACAACTACATCATGATACACACTCACATATAAGGATTTGCTTCTAGGATCCATAAATGAGGTAGAACACACCTCGTTTATTTTTCTGAGTCTGTGTTACTTCACCTAGCATAACAGTTTCTGGATCCATCCACTTACCTGCAAACTTCATCTTTCCAGCTGAGTAGAACTCCACTGTGTGAATGGACCACATTTTCATCATCTCCTCATCAGCTGAGGGACACTGAGGCTGCCTCCATCTCTTAGCTATTATGAAAAGAGCATCAACAAACATAGATATGCAGGTATTTCATTTGGGTATATGCCAAGGAGTAGTATAACTGGGTCAAATGGTAGATTCATTTTTAGTTGTTAAGAGTTCTCCACACTGCTTTTCTTTTTCTTTCACATAAATTTATTTTTATTTTTTATCAAATCTAAACCCGTGTCCTCCCCCATTCCCCCACCCCACCAGAGCTCATGCATTCTGCCAAACATGCTTTTCATCTCTTTCTCAGTCTTTCTCAATATTCTCCATGAGAAAGTTGACTGTTTTGAGCAGAAGTTCACTGTTTCAGTCAGATCTTTGATGCAGTCCTTTCTATTGTTATTGTTGTCATTGTTGTTTCCAATATGCATCACTCCCAACTGCTTTGGACAAAAGCTCAAGGGGCCGTGCACAAGAAATACTTACAACTAGGTAATTGGCACTAGCATCCACAGATAAGGGATACCATTCGTCGTTTGTTTTTCTGGGACTCTGTTACTTCACTCAGCATGATGTCCTCTAGCTCCAGCCATTTTCGTGCAAAGCTCATGATGTCGTCTTTCTTTACTGCTGCATAGAACTCCATTGTGTAGATGTACCACATTTTCTCTATCCGCTCATCAGTTGAGGGGCATTTGGATTGGTTCCATCTCCTTGCTATTGTGAAGAGAGCTGAAATAAACATGGCCGTGCATGTATCTCTGCAGTGGGGTGAGTTTTGAAGGTACATGCCCAGGAGTGGTATGGCTGGGTCAGGTAGCAAGCTCATTCCAAGTCTTCCAAGGGTTCACCACACTGCTTTCCATAGTGGCTGTACGAGTTTACATTCCCACCAGCAGTGGATGAGTGTTCCCCTTTCCCCACAACCTCTCCAGCACTTGGTATCATTTGTTTTCTTGATCCTAGCCAGTCTTATTGGAGTAAGAAGATATCTTAAAGTGGTTTTGATTTGCATTTCCTTAATGATTAGTGATGTTGAACACTTCTTAAGGTGTTTCTCAGCCATCTTAATTCTCACTTGATAAGTCTCGGTCCAGTTCTTTGCTCCATCTATTGAGTGGGTCATTTGTTTTCTTTTTCTTTTTCTTTTTTTTTTTTGAGTAGTTTATATATTCTGGAATCAATGCTTTGTCAGATGTTTCTGTGGTGAAGGTTCCTCCCACTCTGTGGGATTTCTCTTCACTTCCTTGTTCTTTGATGTACAGAAGCTTTTGAGTTTAATGAGATCCCATTTGTCAAGTGTCCACCTTAATTCTTGTGCAGCTGCTGTCTGATTTAGGAAGTCTTTTCCTACGCCTATGTCTTGTAGTCTGCTGCCAACTTTTTCTTCTATTGCCTTCAGAGTTTTGGGTTTCACGTTGAAGTCATTGATACATCTGTAGTTGACTTTTGTATAGGGCGAGAGGTAGGGGTTTAATTTCATTCTCCTACAAGTGGGGATCCAGTTTTGCCAAACACCGCTTGCTGAAGATGCTGTCTTTTCTCCATTGTGTCTTCTTGGCCCCCTTGTCCATATGAGATGGCTGAAATGTATGTGCTCAATTTGGATCTTCGGTTTGTTCAATTGGTCACAGGTCTGTTTTTTGTGCCAGTACAGGCGTTTTTATGACTATAGTCCTGTAGTTATTTTGAAGTCTGGTATACAAGATCTTCCTCCTGTTGTATTGCTCTTTTTCACTCAGAGTTGTTTTAGCTTATTCATGGGTCTTTTGTTTTCAAATGAAATTTAAGAACTTTTGTTCCCCAAGCCGTTGAAGAAATTCTTGGGATTTTGATTGGAATTGTATAAATATATACAAGGTTTTGTGTAAATGGACATTTTTACAATGTTCAATTCAACATGCACATAGGGTGTTTCCAATCTTCTGATGTCTTTTCAATTGTCTTCTTTAAGGTTAAAATTTTTTGTTGTAGAGATCCCTGGTGTCTTTGGTTAGTGTTTGTTCCTAGGTATTTATTGGGTTGAGGCTATTGTGCGTGAAGGTCTCTTTGAATTCTTTCTCCAGTGTGCTTGTTCTTGGTGAAAGAAAGGGCCATTGCATCGATGGGGCTGTGGGTGTTGGGCAAACAGCCCTGCAGATGGTTTTGCATGAAGGATGCTTGTACTCATGGATTATCACTTAAGCTAAAAATGAAAAAAAAAAACTGAGAGAAAGATGCAGGACAGTTACGGCAGAAATGCATGATTGGGATGGGGGTGGCGGGTGGGGGGGAGGGAAAGGGAAATAAGCCTGATACTGAATTGGAAAAAATGTAATGAAATGCACAAAGCATCAATCAAAACTATATTTAAAAAAAAAAAAGAAAGGCATGATTTTTTTAGGTTTAATTTTGTATCTGCTACTTTACTGAAATGGTTTAGGAGTTTTCTTGGGGAGTTTTTAGCAATCCCTTAAAAAACAATCATATATCAGCAAATAGGGGATAGATGACTCCTCTTTTCCAATTAGTCTCCTTTTTTCCTTTTTTGCCTTATTGCTCAGCAAGTGTTTCAAGCACTATATTGAAAAGGAGTGTGAAGTGGGGCAGCCTTTGCTGAGTTCCTACCTTTATAAGGGAATGTTTCTGTCATTTCCCATTTAGGATGATATGGCCATATAGGGTCTTCCTGTATATGGCTTTGATTACGAATTGAGGAATGATCCCCCATCCAATTCCTTCTAGACTTTGAGACATGAAGGGATTGCTAGATTTGTCAAAGGCTTTTTCACATCAATTGAGAATGATGGTGTTGGTTTTTCTCTTATATTCCATTTATGTGTTTGATGTATGTTTATTGATTTCGTATGTTGAACCATCCGTGCATCTCTGGTATGAATCCAACTTGTCATATGGATAATCTTCTTGATGTGTGTTGTATGCGATTTGCCAGTACCTTTTTAGAATTTTGGCATCTGTGTTCATGAGGGAGATGGGTCTATAATTCTCTTTTTTAGTTGTATCTTTGCCTGTTTTGGAATAGAGCGATGCTGGCTTCATAGAGGATTTGGGTGAGTTCCCTCTGTTGTATCCTTCTAAACAGTTTCAGTAATAATGGTTGTAGGTATTTTTGAAATGTTTATAAAATTCTGCTGTGAAACCATCTGGCCTGGGCTTTTTTAGTTGGGAGTTTTCTTATTACATCTTCAATTTCTTCATGTAATTATGGTCTGTTTAAGCTGCTGATCTCTTCTTGGCAGCTTTGGTGATTCCCGGATTTCAGCTAATTCAACCATTTCTAGCTTTCAAACTTGGTAGAGTATAGGTTTTGAAATATTCCGTATTGATTTTCTGGATCTTTTCCTTGTCTTTGTGATATTTCCCTTTTCGTCACAGATTGTATTGATTTGGAGTTGTTCCTTCTTTCTTTTTGGTTAACTGGGCTAAGGTCTGTCTATCTTGTTTATTCTTTCAAAGAACCAACTTTTGGATTCATTGATTTTTTGTATTGTTTCTTTGTTTCTATTTCATTGATTTCTGCTCTGATTTTGTTTATTTCTTCCTGTCTGTTGCATTAGGGTTCATCTGTTGTTGCCTCTCAAGTGTTTAGCTGTGGTGTCAGATCATTCACTTGTGCTCTTTCTGTTTTTCTAATGTAGGCACCCAGGGCTATAAACTTCCCTCTTAGGACTGCTTTTAAGGTATCCCATAGGTTTTGTTGTGTTGTATTGTCATTGTCATTCAGTTCCAGGAATGCTTTTATTTCTTTCTTTATCTCTTCCTTGACCCATTCATTATTCAAGAGTGTGTTTTTTAGTCTCCAAGTGTTCTTGTAGGCAGTAGGGCTTATCCTAGTGTTGGTGTTGAGCTTTATTGCACTGTGGTCTGATAGAATGCATGAAATTATTTCAATCTTTTTGTATTTGTGGAGGTTTCTTCTGTGTCCCAGTATGTGGTCGATTTTGGAGAATGTTCCATGGGGTGCTGAGTAGAAAGTGTATTCTCTGGTAGTAGGGTGGAATATTCGGTAGAAGTCTGTGAGGTCCATTTGGTGTATCATATCATTCAGTTCAGATGTCTCTCTGTTTATTCTTTGTCCTGTTGACCTATCCAAAGGATTCAGTGGGGTATTGAAGTCCCCTACTGTGAGTGTACTGGGGTTAGTGTGTGACTTGTGGTCCTGGAGAATTGTCTTTATAAAGTTTGGTGCACCAGAGTTTGGGGTATATATTCATGATTGTGATAGGTTTCCCCTTATAGGTCACTTGTTGTTTTTCTCTTGTGGCTTTAAGGATTTTGTCTTTGTTTTGGGTGTCTAGCATTTTAGCTATGATGTGGCATGGAGAATTTCTTTTCTGATCTTGTCTGTTTGGTGTTCTATGTGCTTCTTGTATTTGTATTGGTTTATCTTTTTTTAGTTTGGGGAAGTTTTTCATCTATTATTCTGTTAAAGATCTGATCCAATACCATTCTCTTGGGATTCTTCTTCCTCTACTCCTGTGATGCAGAGGTTCGATCTTTTTATAGTGTCCCACAGTTCCTGGTTGTTCCACTTTTGTGTATTTTTAAAATTTTCATAGTCTTTCCTTGAGGTTTTTAGTTGTTCTGTGTTATCTTCCAGGTCTGATATTCTTTGTTCTGCCTCCTCCATTCTGTTTCTGAGGCTTTTTCCACTCCTTTCCTCTTGATTAGATGAGTGTTTGATTTCCTTTTTCATTTCCTCTTCTGATTTCTTTAGTATTTCTACTTCTTTTTGGAGCTTCTCAATCTCTTCCTGTAGCTCTTTGCTTCGCTGTTTGGTTTCCTTATCTTTTTCAGCATGGGATCTTTTCAGTGTTTTCAGTTCCTTCCGGAGTTTGTCATTCTCTCTCTCAAGGTCCTTCTTGAGTTCTTCATTCTCTTTTCTTAGTTCTTTGATTTGCTCTTTATAATGTTGTAGTTCTTTAAATATGTTCCCAATTGTGTTTCTGATATCTGTGTCCTGGGCCACCCCCAGGGGGATCCCACTGTAGGAATCTTCCATAGGATTGGTAGAGCTTGATGTGGTATTATCCTGCCCCTTTCCGTTGTTGTCTTTTTCGTGTTCCTGGCATATGAGCTTCTCCTTCCCTGTATTCCAATGTAAGTCCTAAATGCCTCTTCACTGTGTTGAAGGCTTGCTTTGCTTGCCTCCTTCAGATGCCTTTGTAATCCCAGTTTGGGGGGGGGAGGGCTGTGGGCAGGCTCTTTAGCCTGCGCCCAGGCACCTGTGCTTGCCTGAGCTGGTCTCTGGAGATCTCAGATGGAGACTGACACAACCCCACCTTTTATACCAGGTGGTGGGAGGATAACTCCGCCCCCACAGCCACAAAAGCCAATTAAGCCAAAGACACTTGGATTAACGGATTTACTAGATGAAATCAGTCACTGGATTAACGGATTAACTAGATGAAATTAATCAACAATCAGCCTTGCTGAAGCACTCAGCTGCTGCCTACCTACCTGCGCTTGCCTGAGCTGGTCTCTGGAGATTTCACCACACTGCTATTCATAGGGGTTGCGTGAGCTTGCGATACCACCCAGCAGGCATGGTTTTTTGTAATCATATTTATTACATAATAGACTCAGAATTGTTCCTTCAGGTTCTGGGAGCCCAACACACCACATCTAAGTCCAAGGACAAAAATGGAGTTAGGGTACTTCTAGAAATCTGTCCTTTAATAAGGAAAGCATTTCTTTTTGGACTGCATTCCCCTCTCTGCAAGAATAGTCATGTGCCTGGAAGAAGAGTCTAATCATTATTGCTTACCTGGGGATGGACATGCCTCTTCCTAGAATAAAATGGGGTTCTATTAAAAAGGAAAATGGGGTGGTTATTGAATAAACAATTCATAATATCGGCACCCAGAGACCTGTTTTGGAATAAACGTATTCTACTTTATCAAATAGCTTATCAAGACAAACATAGATCATAGAGATGAATCATTATAGGCCAAGCCTCTCAAACAGTGCCAACTAATTAGTAGGTGCCACGTCAACATTTGTTGTCATTAATTTTATCCTTTAGGAGATTATCCTTTAGGATATTATCCTTCAGGATGCATATTGTTATGGATCTGTGCACAGTTTGTGAAAGTGCTCCTTCTCTCTGTGATGATTACTGGCAGCTGTTCTTTCCAACATCCAGGATACAGGTCAGCAAAGGAGTAAAAATGCACCATGCTATAGGCTAGCTGTCTGCACTCCTGCACTGAAAGATTCTGTTGATGGAGTGGGTACTTCCCTGCTGGCTCTGTCCAAATTGCTTGTCAGGGTCAATAGGAGAAGCCTCCTGACTCTGTTAGACTCTGATGAGGCACCTGCCTTTCTTTAGCTTATGGTTTATATTCTAACCTGCAGCCTTTTGCTAACCATGTTTCCTTTCAAGGAACCAACCCTGTTGGTCTCAGCTCATAGCTACGTTCTGCAGGGTCCATTAAAACACAGCACCTCTTCACCCTGGCCAGATCCTCGCAGCCAGGGGGATGTCAGCCTTCCTTCTTCCTTCTCTCAGGTCTAACTGCTGCTTCCTTCTCTCAGGTCTAACATGCCTCCCAATTTTCCTCTCAGTCTGCTCAAATAGGCCTGGAGCAGAGTCAGAGTGGAAGGCATGGTATGGTGCACTTCTGCACGCTAATCCTTGCCCATGCCCCAGCTCTGCTGCCGATGGACCTGTAGCCCTCCCCTCCTGCACTGAAGAGTGACATCCTTCCCTGATGGTGACAAAGGAAAAAATACGCATACTCTCATGAGCACATCCTACTACTGAAACCCAGAGTTTTATCTGTGCTACAGTCATCCATCTACTGTATTGAAATCTTGGGGAGTTCATTCTCCCCTTGATACCCTGAGGGTATCCTTGGCCTTTTAGTAGTCTCAATTCCCTGGAGAATGTGAGCTACTAGAGGCCATTTTGCCATTTGCTTTGAGTCTTAAACAGCTAATTCTGGGTCATTGGTAAAAGTTCCATCAGACAGTCTGCTTGCTACTTTGTTACTCTGACCTAATTAGATATTATATAAGTTAATAAAAATGTGCATCTAAAAGGAAGTAGAGCAGCATTGTCATAAAACTATGTTCAATTTGTTGGAAAAGATCAAAAGACCAAGTTTTCTGAAAAAGATGTCCCAAGGATTAGGGAGTAGGTTCAGCGGATCCAGATTTCTCTTGAACAATCTTTTTCCTCTAACAGGTTCTAATGAGGCAGGATAGACAGGATTTTCACAGCAGCTCATACTGTGTGCAGCCAGCTCACAGACACCCGCCATCTCCCAGTCATGAACCATGCTGAGCAGATGCCCATCTGTTGTACAAGGTCCCGTCTTCCTCCTCTGGGACCCCCTCCCTACACTGTCCTTCCTACCTAGCATTCCCCATGTTCCCAGTCTGCCTTTGTACCTCAGGACTCTACGACTGTCTCTGTGGTTGCAGTGGGGAGAAATGGGGTGCCAGGATGGCAAAGTCAGGAGAGGAACATCTTGAGTATCTACCCTGGGCTCCTGCTCAGCCCTATATACTGCTGTTTGTCTACAGAAGCTGGGAGTGCTGAGCAACGTATCACATACCTTGTTCTGTAAGGGTTAATATTATGCCAGTAGTCCTATAAATCAGATTCTGCCTTTCACACAATTTTACAAAAAAATATCTGTTAGGAGTACCTGTATTCCAGTTGGATTCCTGGAGCCAGGAGTCACTGCCAGGGCCTGCTGGGAACAGACTTGTCTTCAGGGACCATCTCTGGATCAGTCTTTCTGAAGATTCATCAGAGTGATCGTCAGGCCCCACCCACTCTCTGGGAGCTGGCAGTGAGAGCCTGCTGAGGAGCGAGGCCCGAACAGCTCTGATCTGATCTGCAGTATTTCCCCAAGAATTTCTTCCTTCCACTGCTCAAGGAGGCATTTACCAGCAGGCATAGAGAAAGGGTGAGGGTGAGGTAGCAGCCTGGCCCTTCCCCTACCTCCCCTTGGGAGGCCCAATGAAGACCCCCAACATGGACGCCTTCCAGGCTGTGCTGGATGGGCTGGAAGGTCTGACCTGGGGGAAGAACCTGAAAGTGTAAACTTGTGGAATGTATGTCCTGGGGCAGTGGATGAAAAAGACACAGACAGTGAAGGCTCATGCAGACTGTGGGCTGAAGCAGCCTTTGAAGGTGGTGTTTGACTATTACATCCAGTGCAAGAGGGGTACGGATGAACAACAAGGTGCTCCATCCAGTGGGCAGAGCAGAGAAAGTCTTTGCTGCATCTATACTGTCGGAAGCTACAGATTTCTTTTGCGATTGACTACAATTTTCTGGGACTCCTGAGATTATTCCAGCCAGATTGTATACAGGAAGTGGAAGTGAAGATTGCATGCTTGGACCTGAAAACCCTGGCCAGGTTTGCCCCTGTCCTGGGCCATATTCTTTCTCAAAGGAATTTGCAAATCCTAGAGGGACATGTTTGAAGACAAGTATAGAGATCTGCAGATGTGGGTCAACTCATTCATTTCTCAGTTCCCCGAACCTTAGGCTCTCTAACATCTCCATATGGATAATGTGTATTTTCTTGAATGCTACCTGGACCAGGTTCTCAGGTACTTGAAAAAGCCTTGGAGGTCCTCTCACTTACTTGGTGCAAATTTTCAGAGTAAGACTGGCATTGCCCACGTGCCCTAGTATCTGTCACCTCAAACACCTGAATCTGAGTGGTGTCTGACATTTTTATTGGCATAGTTGGCCACTCCGAGTTCTACTAAAAAGACTGACAACCACTCTGTAGACCCTAGAATTGGAAGGCTGTGTTTTGAGGCCACCGGACCTCAGTGGCCTCCTGTCTGTCCTGAGCCATTGCTCCCAGCTCACCATGATCAATTTCTATGGGACTTGTCTCTCTGCAGGTGACCCGAAGAACCTGCTACTACACCCTGCTAATCTGAGCCAATTAAACACTGCAGCTGTACTCTGCCTTGGGAGTGTTACAAAGAAGAGGGTGATGTCCTCATAGAGAGGTCTAACAGAGGGTGTACTGAGCTCGTGGACACGCTGTGGGCTGTTAGGCAGCCCAAGACAGTACACTTTGCATCCCATATCTGCTGGGAATGTGAACACTTCCTCTATGACCTGGGGATGACTCTCTGTTACTCTTTGCAGTAAATAATAAAAGGTTACTTCTGAGCACCAAGACATAAAAGTTAAGACCTAGGTGAATCATGAGGAGACAGAGCATGTGGATCTGAACAATATTCAATGTGTGTTGGGAAAAAAGATGATGCAGTGGGCACAGATTAGATGGGGGGCAGTGGAGACGGAGAACATTTCTCTGTGGAGTAAGAAAGACAATTCTGAATTTCCAAACATGACTCCTGGCAAGACAGGTGAATGATGGAATATACAATGGTAGTGACTGCGTAGTGGCCAAAGCCTGTGACCTGGACATTCTCACTCTGTTGCCTCTTAGATTCATTAACCTGCACTCCAGCTTCAAATCCAGAAAGCAATACAGCTTTACTTGAGAACACCAATATAAGAGTGCATGGATGCTTTCCTGCCTACATAGATATTTCCTATTAGCTTTGAATGTGTGTTTCCCAGTAATCATTATTGAGTCATCGGGTTTTATTGCCTAGGCAAGAGGAGCAAGAGAGAGCTATTCCTATCGTCTATCATCTATCTATCTATCTATCTATCTATCTATCTATCTATCTATCTATCATCTATCTGTCATTTATTTATCTGTCTATCTATCTATCTATCTATCTATCTATAATGTATCATCTATCTATCTATCAATCATCTATTATCTATATATCATCTATTTATCTACCTATCCATCTACCATCTATCTATAATGTATATATCATCTATCTATCTATCTATCAATCATATATTTATCTATCTATCCATCTACTATCTAGCTATAATGTATCTATCATCTATCTATCTATCTTTCTTTTTTAAAAAAATCTTTTTTAAAAATATTTTATTTATTTTGTATGTGTATGAATGTACTGTCTGCATGCAGTCTGTGCACCCATGTCACGCAATGCCGCAGAAGTCAGAAGAGGGCATCGGATTCCCCTGGAAGTCAGAAGAGGGCATCGGATTCCCCTGGAAGTCAGAAGAGGGCATCGGATTCCCCTGGAACTGGAGTTAAAGACGGTTCTCAGCCGCCATGTGGGTGCTGGGAATTGAACCCAGGCCCTCTGCAAGAGTAGTCGGTGCTCTTAACCACTAGGCCATCTCTCCAGCCCCATCTTTCTATCTCCTTGTCTAGCTACCTACCTGCATCTCCATCCATTATCTATCCATCCTTCCCCCACTATAGACATATTGAATGCTGGAATATGTACTATTATCAATGGTAAACAATATAGTCTGCACTACTTGATAATCTGGTCCAATTTGCAACTGGGACCTCTAATGTGTCTTCTCTTCAATTTGTATTTTTCCTAACCTCATGCCTAATTTAGGTCCGTTCTCACATCTAATCTCCATAAATCCCTATTTATTCTCGTTCTGGATACTTTGAAAGAGCACTATGCCTCTATTTTGCCCCAAACCTGTGGGGAAACCACCGACAAAAGTACCTGCCTGTCTTAATCTTCCTCACTTCCTTCTTCATACAATGTACATGCTTCCCCTTTATCTGTAATGAGAATTAACAGTGACAAGCACTTGAGGTGGATATTGGACCATACCTGAGCATGGTAAGGCATACGGATGACAGTAAGGATTTGAAGTCAGTACCTAATCCATTGCTCTCAATTCTTCGAGAGCCCAGAAACCTCAATTCCTTCCTCACAGAGGCTGCACTTCCTTTCCATTTCTCAGCTGGACCTGTTCTGCCCCATCATGATGCTTTTGTGACAGAAGATTTGCAAGCTTCAAAGAGCAGAGACAGCATGCATTTTAAGCTTGGGTGGCATCTGCTGCCAGAATAATTAATTTTTAACAAAAGTTGGGATCATCAGAGATGCTCCTGATTCCTGGGAGTGAGATGTACCAGGTGCCGCACTCTCCACTATCAGACATATGAGGGGCAGAGGGCAGAGAGGGTGCCACCCACTCCTACACCTTGTGTAGCTGCAGTGACACTGGATGGCTGGTAGTTCTTAAATGCTCCTCTCCCTTTCCTCCACCCCATCTTTATCTTCCATTTCTCTTCAGTCTATCTCATTCCTAATCTCTTGCTCGTTCATTCACCCCCCCCCCAGCAATGGATGCTACTTTATCGCCGCAGCGTGTCCGTCCCCTGCCTTCAGGACCTCCCTTTGCTCAGAGCTCTCACATCTCCCCTGCCACACTTTCTTATTCCACTCTCAAGCTCCTTGGTGTGAACACTCCAATTTACCCTTCAAGTCCCAATTTAGACTTTTCTTAGATATCATGCCTGACGGGATGTCCCGCTTTGTTCCAAGTGTCCTCCACCGCACCCCCTGAGAGTTCCTTGTCATCACTTATTGGTTTCTCTTGCTGATAATAATTGCCATGAAATTAGACACCATCCGTACTTATATTTCCATTGCACATATTAGAAACACAACGAAGTTTTATGCAATAAGTGAGCAAATGGATGAGAAACTTCACTAAATGTGCAAGGCTTATGCTGGCCACCCAGCCCAATATAGATCTGCCCCATTGGCCATCTGGTGCCAACCTACTGCCCAGAGAATACTTCATAATCTGTGCAGAGGGCACCTTTCAGCTTTGGCAAAGCTGTTCATCCAAGGAGATGCAGCGTGCAAGGACAGCTTACCCATCCAGGAAAGGGATCCAACACGGAATAAGTGAGTGCCTGAGCAGTGACTGCCACCGCCTGGATTTAGCTCTATAATTAGAGGAGAGGGAGAGAAACAGACCTCATCATGACAAGAGTATTGGGCTTCACGACAGCAAATTTTCGAGAATTAAGAAATCTAATCAGCTTGGTGCATGAAGAGGGAATCTGCAAACTCCCGGGTGTGGAAGAAAGCCGAAGTATCCTGAGGGAGATCCTAATTAAAACGCCGCCAATTGCCATTCTTCTGAAAAAGGAAAATGAAAGGACTAAGAAACATCTGCTGTGGAATCATGAAGGACTGCTCAAGGATGCAGAATGTGGGAAAAAGAAATTCTTGACTGCTCAGGAGAGGCACAGAGCTTGTTTGTTCCCCACTAAGCAAAGCTAGTGGGAATGGGGTCTGGCAGCTCTAAAGCTTAGGGCTTAGGGCTTTGTTAGCCAACAGGGCAAAATAGAAGAGATCAAAGTTTGGTGGGCATGGAAAGGAACGGTGGTAAGGCTCCCTGCATAGGCAAGAACCAAATGAGCTGCGTACCTGCAAGAATTTCCAGGTCGTCTGGCGGCCAGTGAGGGAGGAGCCCTGCCCAAAACCCACTTCTGTAGGTTTCCAGGTACTAGAGATACCCAAGACTCCTCAAGATAACTTGCATGTAAGCTTTGTTTGGTAACCAAGTCCAAAATGCCTTTTCCTATGTGAAAAGATCACTTTCATTGACAAGCAGGGCGACAATGGGGCTCCTTTCCTATTCGCAGGGAGCCTAGACCCACAACATTCCAGCTGTTCCCAGATGCAAACACACCTTGCTGCAAGATCAGAGACTGCCGAAGCCCATCTGTGCTTAAGTGGCTGTCAGATGTTTGCTCCAGCCCTTATACCTGACCCAGTAAATACCCAAGTATAGTTGAGTTATAGCTATAACCCCAGAATTAATGCATGGAAGGAGAACTCTGAGGTCTTACGGCCCAACTTCCCACAAATACAGGAACATAAAGAAATAGGAGCCAGGGTAAGATTTAAGCATTCTTTTTTTTTAATTTTTTTTTATTTTATTTATTTCGGTATGTGTATCAATGTACTGTCTGCATGCAAGTTTGTGCACCCGTGTCGTGCAATGCCGCGGAGGTCAGAAGAGGGTCTCGGATTCCCCTGGACCTGGAGTTCTCCTGGAATTGGAGTTTCAGACGGCTCTCGGCCGCCATGTGAGTGCTGGGGATGGAACCCGGGTCCTCTGTAAGAGCGGTTGGCGCTCTTAACCCCTAGGCCATAACCGCTAGGCCATCTCTCCAGCCCCAGATTTAAGCATTCTTAGACAATACTCAGACCATAATTTTCTAAGACTAGTTCGGGGAAATGCATGCTGTTGGTATGCAAAGAAAGGAAGCCTTGGCCACAGCCTAAATCCAGAAGTCCCTTTAGAGAGGCAGCAGGGATTGGTCTAAGTCTTTGAAGTGGAATTTCAAAGGTAGATGGGTGCAGAAACAGCCTCTTGAGAAGGACAGGGCTTGATAGACCATACCATTGAGTCCTTGGTGAGCATATTGCTGAGTGCTTGGAGACAGCGCTCATTAGCAGTCATACCCTGCGACCTGGAAGATGCTTGTCCCAATGGTGTAGTTATTTCTCCAGTTGCCCAATACTCTGTAGCCTAAAACAAACAATACCATCAGATTATCAGTGAGAAACTCAGATGGCAGTCGTTGGGTGTCCCATCTCCATACAGTGTCAGCTAGAGTCATTCCCGATGTCCAACTGGGGGCTGTTTTGGGATACAGAGAACAAGACAGCTTGTTCACGTGCCTGTTGCTTGAATGGAGAAAGCTGGAAGGCAAGTATTGATAGAGTGCACTTCTTTCCCTTGTCTTACAAAGTCTCCATATGTTCTTTGTTGCAGAACAGTCTGGTTTCTAACATAGCTCTCAGGGTTCCCAGACAGTGTATCAGGAGACACAAAGAGAAGTAGTGAGATTCTCAGAGCCAATGCCCTTCCTGCCAAATTCTATCCATCAACTTAATTGCCAAGAAGAGTAATGGATTCAATTGCACCCCTCTTGTTAGCCATTTATTCTCACAACAAATATTTATTGTTACTATCCTGGGCCAAATCTTATCTAACTATGACTAGAGATGCAAATATGAATCATTCATGTCCTAACTTAGAGAAGAAGTTCATGGTCTAGTTGTTGAAGCAGCTGTATATACTGAAAATAACTACATGATGTGAGAAACTAGAAAATTCACATGGATGAAAGGCAGCAGAACAGAGCAAAGGTAGCACATCTCAGAGATTGGTGCACTAAAGATAAGGGCCAAATCCAGCCTGGTCTCTGGTTTATAAATAAAGATTTATTGGTACTAAGCCATGCTTATTTTCACATTTTGTCTGTGTCTGGTTTTGCACTACAACTGCAGGGCTGGGAACTTGCAACAGGGGCCACATGACCTGAAAGGGGTAAAATATTTCCCACTACGGATCAAAGAGCACTGTCTCAGTAGCTACAGATGAATTCTATGAACTTCCAAATTGGGGGCAATCATTTAGGATTTCTTTTTAGTGTTTTTGGATGCTGACACTTCCCTCATTTAATGTGTTCTCTATCTTGATTTTCCTTTTTATTTTCAGTTTCATATGTATGCTCACTTTCTTTGTATGTGTATATATATATATATATATATAAAATTTTATTACATAAAACTTTATCCACAGCCTTCCATATGTAAACTTTTATTAGAGCTTGCTTGCAAAGGAAAAATCAAGTATAAAATAACTGTTAAATAGGGCAAGGCAATAAGCAGAAATGTAGGAACAGAATAAGGTTGAGAGCAACCATGTGTTGGATTTTACATATATTTTAATTTAAGTTCCACAGTAACCTTATGAGATAGATATTAAAAGGCCATTTTATAAATGCAAAAATCTAAGGCTCAAAAAAATAACATTACTTTCTTAATCAATGTTACACAGTTAAGTGGTAAAACTAAAGTTTAATTACAGATTTATCATTTAACTTATCTACTGAGGTTTTATTTATTTCATTTTTGGTTCTTCCTCAAGTCTGTGGGTAATTTTTTCATACTGTTACCATATTGCTGGCATTCGTCCTTTATCTCTCTGAATATTTTTAACATATTTAAGTTAAAAGCCCCTTCTGCAATCTATCCTGGCTCCAAACGTGTCAAAATCTGGGTAACGTGTAATGTACTTAGTTACCACATCTATGGTATTATTCATGCTTCTTGGGGTGTGACTCTGACATATGCCATGTCTGACAGCCCTTGTGACGTTTATTCATCATGTAGTTGGTGACTTTTATCTGCAAGTTCCTCTACAGTGCCAATTGTTTCCCTTTGCCTTGACCTAGGAAGCCATCCTATTAGGTAATGTGAGATTTGCCTGCAGAAGGGACGTAGATGACATACCTGTTCTCAACCAACATTTTTGCAATTTCTCCTTCGGGGTTCTTAAGCCATGTGAGCAGTTTTGAATTGGATTCCATGCCTTCTCACACAGGCTAGAGCACCAATCGGTAAAAATCTTCTCTTTCACAAGCTCAGCTGATCAGCAAGTTTCTTGTAATTTTCTCAGCATATGGAAAAAAATGAATGGATTGCTTTGCTTGCTTTAAGTGTTTATGACTGTATCAATTTGTCTCCTTTCATTATCTTTAATATTTTCACTATATATATATATTTTTTTTTTTTCTACTGCTCTGGTTACAGCTATAAGTTTTTCTATTCTTTTAATGGTTATCCTAGAATTTTAAACATGGACATTTTACTTTAAACAAATCTAAAGCTTGTCTTCCTAAATAATAAAAGGATAATAGAATGTTTCTGCTGCTGCTTGCTTTTCAATGAAAATATGTGTGCAGTTTAAATTCTTTTTAGAACTCATACATGGCACCTAATTTTGATGTATTTTATAGCCCAAGAATGCTTAGATTAATCTGATTTTTGCCTTATCATCCCTCCTTTAATCTCATGCTTTTTGTATGCCTTTTCTTCTGTTTGAAGTGCAAACTATATGAATTTCTTTTTGTACTCAATAGTATTTTTTGTTTGAAAATGCTTTTGTTTAACTATTACGTTTGAAAAAATACATGCACATGCATAGATACAGTCTAGATTGACAGTTTTTCATATTTAAAACATATTATTTCATGGTCTTGTTCTATTTAAGGGAGACCAGCTGCCAATCTGTACCTCTCTGACAAATATATCAATTTTGTTTTTTTGAGATTCATTAGAATTCTGGACCTATGCAAAAGTCCTTTTCAGTGGTTTTGAAAAAAAAAAAAAAATTTTTTTCAGAAAATTAGCCTTCAAAAATGGCCTCTTTCTCCCCAATCTATCAATTATTACCTTTTGGACACCAACTGTTTGTTAGATACTTATACCAGTCACCTTTTTGATGCAGAGGTTTTAGCCCATGGGAGGTTTGTTCTTCCTTTCCTTCTGGCTGTGGTGAGACAGATCACATGGTGGGAGGCTGTGGTGAGCAGAGCTGTACCACTCTGGCAGCCAGGAAGCAGAAAGCACTCCAGAGAGGAAGGGGTGGAGCCAAGACACGTCCTTCAAAGCTGACTTCCTATGATCTACTCCCTCCCACCCAGCCCCACTACCTAAAATTTCAACCCCCTCTAGGTACCATTATATTGTAAACTCATTAGGCCAGGCATAGTGGCATATGCCTTTTACTTTTGGGAGGCAGGGCAGGGTCTTTGTGAGTTCAAGGCCAGCCTTGTCTACTAGTGAGTTCTAGGACAGCTGGAACTACAGGGAGACCCTCAACCAAAGAGACCAAAAAATATTTATAAATTCATCAATGAATTAATTGTCTTGGTCCAATCGCTTTCTCTGAGCCCCATTTATAAATACCACTTGTATCAGTCAAAGATTTCAAGATCCTGAGTCTCTGGGGGGAGACATTCCGTATTCAAACCATGAAAACAATCTTGTTTTGTCTCTCTAAATACTGATGACTTTTTCATAGCTTTGTCTTCTGGTTTATTGGCTGCCATGGTGATTAATTAATGAAACTTATCTTCTACTTTACCAAGGCTCATGTATCTTTGTATAAGCTGTCAATGACCTCACTCACAGAATTTCTACTTATCATTTCTAAAATTTCTACTTAGTTATTTCTTTTAATTTCCTGACAATTTTGATTTTTGTCAGCCTTTCAATATTGATTTATTTCTTTAACTTTTTCTAGCTCTTTATTTTGTTCACGATGAGTCCAACATTGATGGTCTCTAAGAGTTTATTTTGGGGCTAAGGATGTCATTTGGAAAGTACACTTACATAGCATCCATGAGGCCCTGGGTTACTACTTAACACTGGGTGGGGAGGGAAGAAAGTTCCTACTTTGCAGCCAGGTTTATTTTTATCTATTATTATTAATTATTATTATTATTGCTTTTAATTTTGTCATAGTGACATTTCTCACAGAATGTAACTTGTTACTGTGAATGGATAATTTTCAGAATGTTTCTCCTCAAAGATCAAAGTTATAAACATTTGCTTAAAGGGAATTTTACTATATTTTATACTATACAACACTGGAATACTTTCAATTATGTTTTTGGTTTGGATTTTTTTGTTATACATCCCATGTAATTTATGGGGTAAAAACTGTGTGCATATGTGTTTCTGGGAGAGATTCCTGGGGAGTGTTTAATCTCCTTTGCTCTGAGATAAGTAAGTATTCCAAGCTTATTTTCTGAAGATCAAGTTTATGGGGTAATTTTATTTTTCTTAACTATCTTATGACAATCTACTCTTCATTTATAGAGGTTCCTGATCCAACCTTCTCTCTACGTCTTGGATTTTTGTCTACATTTTGCTGAGAACACCATTGACTGAAACTTAAGCTGTAGGCCACCAGAAATTGGCAGATACTCCCAGGAATAAGAGCAATTTTCCTTCTAGACTATATTTCTCATCGTTTTTAACCTCTGGAGATTTTTCATACCTTGCTCTGACTTTTTATGAATTCTGTACCAGGAATGTTTCTCTAATTTTTGTTTTCATCTGGAAATAGAAGTTAAAGGTAATTTTCCAACCTCTACTGTCCCCGGCAAGAGAAGATTTCAGGGCCTGCCTTAAGCTAGCCCAAAGCCTCAGTTCTTAAAGCTGGGTGGATATCAAAACTCCATACCCAAGTCCTAAGGCCCATGCTTTGTTCTGATACCAATTGAGATTTTTATTTCAGTTGTATCATTAAATTCACTCTTTGTAGAATCTTGTATTTTTCCCTTAGCAAATGTGGATGCATTTTAACTTTTGTTGTTATAACCATTTTCAACAATTCTATTTGAGAAGTTATGAAGCATCCCAATTAAAAGAACAGGCTGTCTAGGAGTAGCCCCTGAGCTCTCAGGTTTATACACCTTCATTGATAAATTTGTCATAATCACTGTGATAGCTTTAATTGTCAAGATGACAAAATCTAGTATCAATGGAAGATGAAACTTTGAACATGTCTGGGGACATCATCTTGATTATGTTATTGGAGGTGGGAAGACCTGTCCTTTGTTTGTAGCACCATTTCCTAGGTAGGGATTCTAGTCTGTACAGAGTAGGAAAGGTCAGCTGAGCAACAGTATGCACACATTCATTTCTCTCTTCTTCTAAGTGCAGATGTAATGTGCCAGCTTCCTCAAGCTCCTGCTGCTGTGCCAATCACCATGCCCACTTCAATTACTCAATCCATGGAAAGCTGTCAGAACGTTTCTGAGACCTTATTTGTCTTAGTTAAGTGTTGACTACTATCAACTGGGGGTGCACAGGACAAGAGGTTTCCTGGTTTTATGTGGGGTTGTCTAGGCAGACTTAGGCCCTCCCAAGTCTATGTTCCTTGTATTACAAGATGAGTCTACTCAGGGATCGGGATGGCACAGCTTAAAGAAACTATGCGGATTTTGGAAGAACAAGAAAGATCTGCTTCCTGAACAACGATAGAAGGTAGAGATGTGACTGTTGAATAAAAGACAGAGTTCCACTTCAAATAATAAGAGAGACAAAAGGCAAATCAAGAGGGTCGGTACATTTTGGAAAGTATTAAGAATTGGTTTTCAGGCTGGAGAGTGCCTAGCGGTTAAAGAGCACTGACTGCTCTTTGCAGAGGACCCGCGTTCGACTCCCAGCACCCAACATGGGGATGGCTGAGAATCGTTTTTAACTCCAGGTCCAGGGGAATCTGAGACCCTCTTCTGACTCCGACGAGCATTGCATACACGGGTGCACAAACTTATGCAGACAGTACATTCATACACATACAAAATAAATAAAAATTAAAAAAGAAACTCAAATAAAACACAATTTTAAAAAAAGAATTGGTTTTTCCATAAGTTTATAGCAGGATGAAGCTATTGGTGTTAACTAGCTAAATTTTCAGATTAGAGGGGAGGCCAGAACCCCTTGGCCCAACAAGCACAGTGTCGCGCGCAGCGAGTCTCACCAGCAATGAACTTCACAGTGGACAACAGATTCTTCTGCAGCAGCTTTATTGTGAACAGCCTCTTTTAGGAGAAGGACCCGAATGGCGAGAGGCACTGCTATATATAGCAATCTAGAGGGCTCGTTATCTCTGGATTGGGTGGCAGTGCCCTGATGCCTCGATAGCATGCTCAAGCACGGGCGGGCTCTCATAGTAGTAGTCATGCGCAGTTGTCATGAAAGGCAACGTGGGAAGCACGGCTTTGTTGTTGTTCTAGCGACTCAGGAAGTCGGTGCCATCTTTAGGGCGTGGCTACAGCCACGTGTCACAGATTTGTGTGTAGGCTGCCAACAGTTCCCCCTTTCTGTTTAATAGAGCAAAGGTCTCTGGGATTCAGGGCGACATGACCTGTCAGAGACTCTATTAAAAATTGGCTGGGAGAATGCCTGTCTTAGGTTGCCTCTGCAGAGGTGATTCCTTACCCGATCATGGGGTGGACAGAACAGCTTATGGTTTGTTCCCGTGTCTTAGGTTGGTAATACTTGCAGCAGGTCTTACCCATCATTGACTACTTCTCCAGCATACTAAGCCAAATGTTTGGGGAGGAGTCTGCTTCCAAAGTCCGCAAGGCCTGTGCAATGACTACTTTATTGTGCTGATGCTGGGCACGGAGCTACACAAATCCAGAGCATAATTAAATCCCCCAAGAAGCAAGCCAAACCCAGCACCCCTGCCATTCTTTTGGAATGAGTGAGACGGAAGCTAGTCCTTCAGCAAGGGAGGCGTCCACTCTAGTCGAGTTCATGGTGACAATAGCCATACGAAGTTGGTTTCATAAGCTGTCAGAATTCTCCTGTCCAAATACCAATAAAGATAACTGGACAATTGATTTAGACAAATTTGCTGCCCTTTGTGAAGTTTTGATATTGGATGATGGTTACACATAAGGCCAGGAATATTTCCACTCGCAAGCCAAGCTGGGCTAGCTGCCATAGTTCAAGATGTAGTAGAAGTATCTCCAAAAGGTAAAGGCCGTTAATTGTCCAGCGTACTCCCCGTAATGGCATCCTGTCCAAGGGGCAAAGCTGTTTCCCTCCGGCCAGTACGAGAAGGGTGACCAATTAGGTTGAACGGTGGAATGTTGCCCTTTGGCTGAGAGATAGGCCATCATCCCTTATCCAAGTAGCATTGGCCCTCCCAAGCGTATCAGGGCGCATCAAACCATGTCAGCAGTTTGATTATACATTTGAACACATTCGGAGCTGTCATTTATATTACTTATACCTTATGGAAGACACAAGCTGGCCAACTTAATAATGAAAGCTTTTATTTTTATTAATGTTAGCTGTTCTATATCTAAGGCAAATAGGGTACATCTATAAGATGAATTAGTACTAAAAAAGGATGGGAAAGAGTTAGCATCATGACGAACTTGGCATTGGCCTGGGAACTACCGACAGTATCCCAGCGTCCTTGGCGACTCCGAGATTTGCCTGCCTCCTAGCTCCCAAGTTCTGGATTAAAGGCAAGTGCCACGATGCCCAGCTACAATTATCCCCTTGTAGGGGCTGTAACAAACAGCCTTTTAAAGAGCAAACATCAGCAACACCTTTTTCCCTTCTCTATATAATACAGATTACATAAAGGCAGACAATCCACATTAGGAAAGCTTAAGCTATTTGCTGCATGGAAGATTTTTTAGTTCTAATACTTATTAGTACAGGTCACAGAGCATATTTTTAACACATAACTTGTAGGTTCATTGAATATTGTTATGTTTTTCAACTCCTGGAATAATGGGTAGCTGTTTTTAAATCTCTACTGACAAATATTGAAATAGTCTGGTTAAGCATTGATATTTAAGAAAAAAAGTAAAATATCAAATGTTTATTGTTGTTTTTTGCCATTTGGTAGCATTTACACACAGGCTTCGAATCTTCAGAATACCCTTGATTCAGATAGAAAAACCTTTTAAATGAAGTTTGTACAATAGAAACTTCTCAGCAGTACAAATTTAAGACTGTAAAAAAATACATCAAACATACTTTTCTGAAAACACTTAACTTTGAACAAAGCACCAAAACTACACAAACGCAGATATGAAAACAGCATTTCAACTCCACCAAAAAGTAGTCAAGTAAAAATTCAATGGGGAGCGGAGAGCTATGGGACACGTTACTTTAGTTTTAACCTTTACTTTCGCTCGGGTCGGGGTCGAAAGTGTTCATTTTTTACCGGGCTGCTTCCTCCTAATTCCTCCTCCTCAGATGCGGTAATTCCTCTCATTAGAATCTGAATCATTTAATGCAGGGCTTTAGGTCTCTAAATGGGTATAATGTACCTTTATAATAATCTCGCTAGCATCCTCTTTTTCTTTGAATGCGCATCTAACATTTCACTCCGTTCTGTTTCTGACATGCTTTCCTGAAGGGTCCGCAAGGGCTTGTTGTCCTTCCTAATTTTTTTCTTTTACAGTTTGATCGTTCCCAGGAAGAGAGAGTTAAAACAATGGTTACAAGGACATTACAACAGCAATAAAATATTAGGCAAGCTTCCAATCCTCTATAGATCATAGAGAAAAGCATATTCTCAGAACTAACTTAAAATTACAACCTTGAGCGCAGTTCTGAATCCACTTCAGAAGTTCGAAGGGTCCTCTTGCGTCGCCAGCGATGGCAAGTTCCCCATCCTGGGCTTCGGCACCACTTGTCATTGCACAGAGTCTCGCCGCAAGAAACTTCCACTGGACAACAGGATTCTTACTGTCTCAAGGGCATGTTTTATGTTTAATGTGCACCAGCTCTTTTAGAAGAAGGACCCCGAAATGGGGACAGAAGACTGCTTATAAAGCAGCTAGAGGGCTTGCATGTAGATTGGTGCAGTCCGATGCCCCATTAGCATAGCGGGCCCAGAGGCACACGGGCTCAGAGAGTAGTATGTCATTGCGCAGTCTGTGCCATGCAATGGCACGGCGGGATGGTGTTGTGTCTCCAGCAGCAATGATCCGCATTCCTAGGCTGAGCTGACTGATCTTCGGAGGCGTCTACTGTATTCGGTCCGAGCACCATCTTTAGGGCATGGTACAGCACACATTGTTTTGTTGTAGGCTGCCAACAGCCAAGCTAGTGATTGTCCTTGAAGCCCTTTGGCACCGTCCAGCAGTCAAAGTTTGTCTCATGTATCATAGTCAGCTTCATGGCTACTTGCCATCACAACGTATTTAAAAATGCATTTAAACTGTGCTTTTTTCTTTTCCCAGAGAGCAGGTCCATTTTTTTCCATGTGCAACTTCTCAGGATTAAGTAGAACACTGGGGTGGTTGCAATCTGTCCTGCAAAAGTCACTAGAGTGTGGAGGAGAAATTATCTAGTCAGTTTCCCACCAAAATCATCCAAAGCAAGTCTTGAAGTAGCACATCCTGAACAACAAGGGCATCCAGGTTAGGGGAGCTGAATCTCTTACTGACGTGACATCCAAGAGTTTTGAGTTAGGGAAATTCCAGAATTTATTTTGAGGGCTGGAAGAGATGGCTCAGCGGTAACAGCATCGACTGCTCTTACAGAGGACCTGGGTTCGAATCCCAGCACCCATCATGGTGGCTAAGAACCGTCTTTAACTCCATACCAGGGGAATCTGATGCCCTCTTCTGACCTCCTGCCCAGCACTTGCTATGCACCGGGTGCAACTGACCTACATGCAAACAGTATACTCATTACACATATAAAAAAATTAATTAAAAAAAATGAGCAGTTTTGAATTGGATTCCATGCCTTCTCACACAGGCTAGAGCACCAATCGGTAAAAATCTTCTCTTTCACAAGCTCAGCTGATCAGCAAGTTTCTTGTAATTTTCTCAGCATATGGAAAAAAATGAATGGATTGCTTTGCTTGCTTTAAGTGTTTATGAAATGTATCAATTTTGTCTCCTTTCATTATCTTTGAATTGAGATTTTTCAACTATATATATATATTTTTTTTTTTTTTCCACTTGCCTGGTTACAGCTAATAAGTTTTCTATTCTTTTAATGGTTATCCTAGAATTTTAAACATGGACATTTTACTTTAAACAAATCTAAAGCTTTGTGTCCTTCCTAAATAAATAAAAGGATAAATAGAATGTTTCTGCTGCTGCTTGCTTTTCAATGAAAATATGTGTGCAGTTTAAATTCTTTTTAGAACTCATACATGGCACCTAATTTTGATGTATTTTATAGCCCAGAATGCTTAAGATTTAAGTAATCTGATTTTTGGCCTTATCATCCTCCTTTAATCTCTGCTTTTTGTTGCCCTTTTCCTTCTGTTTGAAGTGGCAAACTATAATGAATTTCTTTTTGTAACTCAATAGTATTTTTTGTTTGAAAATGCTTTTGTTTAACTATTACGTTTGAAAGAAAAATACATGCACATGCATAGATACAGTCTAGATTGACAGTTTTTTCAATATTTAAAAACATATTTTTTCATGGTCTTGTTCTTATTTAAGGGAGACCAGCTTGCCAATGCTGTACCTCTCCTGACAATAATCTTACAATTTTGTTTTTTGAGATTCCATTAAAGAATTCTGGACCTATGCAAAAGTCCTTTTAGTGGTTTTGAAAAAAAAAATTTTTTTCCAGAAAATTAGCCTTCAAAATGGCCTCTTTCTCCCCAATCTATCAATTATTACCTTTTGGACACCAACTGTTTGTTAGATACTTATACCAGTCACCTTTTTGATGCAGAGGTTTTAGCCCATGGGAGGTTTGTTCTTCCTTTCCTTCTGGCTGTGGTGAGACAGATCACATGGTGGGAGGCTGTGGTGAGCAGAGCTGTACCACTCTGGCGCCAGGAAGCAGAAAGCACTCCAGAGAGGAAGGGGTGGAGCCAAGACACGTCCTTCAAAGCTGACTTCCTATGATCTACTCCCTCCCACCAGCCCCACTACCCTAAATTTCAAAACCCCGCTCTAGGTCCATTTATATTGAATCATTAGCCTAGGCATAGTGGCACTATGCCTTTAAATCTCAGGCAACCGGAGGCCAGAGCCAGGCAGATCTTTGTGAGTTCAAGGCCAGCCTTGTTACATAGTGAGTCTAGGACAGCTTGGAACTACAGGGAGACCCTCACCAAAGAGACCAAAAATATTTATAATTCATCAATGAATTAATGTGTCTTGGTCCAAATCGTTTCTCTGAGCCCCCTTTAATAAATACCACTGTATCAGTCCAAAGATTTCAAGATCTGGTCCTCTGGGGGGAGACCATTCCTATTCAACCATGAAAACAATCTTGTTTTGTCTCTCTAAATACTGATGACTTTTTCATAGCTTTGTCTTCTGGTTTATTGGCTGCCATGGTGATAATTAATGAAACTTATCTTCTACTTTACCAAGGCTCATGTATCTTTGTATAAGCTGTCAATGACCTCACTCACAGAATTTCTACTTATCATTTCTAAAATTTCTACTTAGTTATTTCTTTAAATTTCCTGACCAATTTTGATTTTTGTCAGCCTTTCAATATTGATTTTATTTCTTTAACTTTTTCTAGCTCTTTATTTTGTTCACGATGAGTCCAACATTGATGGTCTCTAAGAGTTTATTTTGGGGCTAAGGATGTCCATTTGGGAAGTACACTTACATGCATCATGAGGCCTGGGTTACTATACTTAAACACTGGGTGGGAGGGAAGAAAAGTTTCCTACTTTGCAGCCAGGTTTATTTTTTAATTATTATTATTAATTATTATTATTATTTGCTTTTTTAATTTGTCATAGTGAACATTTCTCACAGAATGTAACTTGTTACTGTGAATGGATAATTTTCAGAATGTTTCTCCTCAAAGATCAAAGTTATAAACATTTGCTTAAAGGGAATTTTACTATATTTTATACTATACAACACTGGAATAAATTTCCAAATTATGTTTTTGGTATATGGATTTCTTTTGTTATACATCCCATGTAATTTATGGGGTAAAAACTGTGTGCATATGTGTTTCATGGGAGAGATTCCTGGGATGGTTTAATCTCCTTTGCTCTGAGATAAGTAAGTATTCCAAGCTTATTTTCTGAAGATCAAGTTTATGGGGTAATTTTATTTTTCTTAACTATCTTATGACAATCTACTCTTCATTTATAGAGGTTCCTGATCCAACCTTCTCTCTACGTCTTGGATTTTTGTCTACATTTTGCTGAGAACACCATTGACTGAAACTTAAGCTGTAGGCCACCAGAAATTGGCAGATACTCCCAGGAATAAGAGCAATTTTCCTTCTAGACTATATTTCTCATCGTTTTTAACCTCTGGAGATTTTTCATACCTTGCTCTGACTTTTTATGAATTCTGTACCAGGAATGTTTCTCTAATTATTGTTTTCATCTGGAAATAGAAGTTAAAGGTAATTTTTCCAACCTCTCTATGTCCCTGGCAAGAGAAGATTTCAGGGCCTGCCTTAAGCTAGCCCAAAGCCTCAGTTCTTAAAGCTGGGTGGATATCAAAACTCCATACCCAAGTCCTAAGGCCCATGCTTTGTTCTGATACCAATTGAGATTTTTATTTCAGTTGTATCATTAAATTCACTCTTTGTAGAATCTTGTATTTTTCCCTTAGCAAATGTGGATGCATTTTAACTTTTGTTGTTATAACCATTTTCAACAATTCTATTTGAGAAGTTATGAAGCATCCCAATTAAAAGAACAGGCTGTCTAGGAGTAGCCCCTGAGCTCTCAGGTTTATACACCTTCATTGATAAATTTGTCATAATCACTGTGATAGCTTTAATTGTCAACATGACACAAATCTAGTATTCCATGGGAGATTGAAACTTTGAACATGTCTGGGGACATCATCTTGATTATGTTATTGGAGGTGGGAAGACCTGTCCTTTGTTTGTAGCACCATTTCCTAGGTAGGGGATTCTAGTCTGTACAGAGTAGGAAAGGTCAGCTGAGCAACAGTAAAATGGCACACATTCATATTCTTTCTTCTTCTAAAAGTGCAGATGTAATGTGCCCAGCTTCCTCAAGCTCCTGCTGCCTGTGCCAATCACCATGCCCACTTCAATTACTCAATCCATGGAAAGCTGTCAGAACGTTTCTGAGACCTTATTTGTCTTAGTTAAGTGTTGACTACTATCAACTGGGGGTGCACAGGACAAGAGGTTTCCTGGTTTTATGTGGGGTTGTCTAGGCAGACTTAGGCCCTCCCAAGTCTATGTTCCTTGTATTACAAGATGAGTCTACTCAGGGATCGGGATGGCACAGCTTAAAGAAACTATGCGGATTTTGGAAGAACAAGAAAGATCTGCTTCCTGAACAACGATAGAAGGTAGAGATGTGACTGTTGAATAAAAGACAGAGTTCCACTTCAAATAATAAGAGAGACAAAAGGCAAATCAAGAGGGTCGGTACATTTTGGAAAGTATTAAGAATTGGTTTTCAGGCTGGAGAGATGGCCCTAGCGGTTAAGAGCACTGACCTGCTCTTGCAGAGCACCGCGTCGATCCCAGACCTACATGGTGGCTATGAACCGTTTTTAACTCCAGTCCAGGGGACACCTGACACCCTCTCTGACTCGCGAGGCATTGCATGACACGGGTGCACAAACTTAATGCAGACAGTACACTTCATCACATACAAAATAAATAAATTAAAAAAGAAACTCAAATAAAACACAATTTTAAAAAAAAGAATTGGTTTTCCAAAAGTTTATAGCAGGATGAAGCTATTGGTGTTAACTAGCTAAATTTTCAGATTAGAGGGGAGGCCAGAACCCCTTTTGGGGCCCCAAACAAAAGCACAGTGTCGCGGAGCGCGCAGTAGTCTCGCCAGCATGAACTTCACGTGGACAACAGAATTCTTCTGCAGCAGTATTTATTGTGAACAGCTCTTTTAGGAGAAGGACCCGAAGTGGGGAGAAGCACTGCTTATATAGCAATCTAGAGGGCTCGTGTATGCTCTGGATTGGTGCAGTGCCCTGATGCCTCATTAGCATGCTCAAGGCACGGGCCCAGAGAGCGTGGGCTCATAGTAGTAGTCATGCGCAGTTGTCCAATGCAAAGGCAACAGTGGGAAACGGCTTTGTTGTTGTTCTAGCGACTCAGGAAGTCGGTGCCATCTTAGGGCGTGGTACAGCACACGTTGTTTGTGTGGTAGGCTGCCAACAGTTCCCCCTTTCTGTTTAAATAGAGCAAGGTCTCTGGGATTCAGGGCGACATGACCTGTCAGAGACTCTATTAAAAATTGGCTGGGAGAATGCCTGTCTTAGGTTGCCTCTGCAGAGGGATTCCTTACCCATCATGGGGTGGACGAACAGCATGGGTTTGTTCCCGGTCTTAGGTTGGTAATACTTGCAGCAGGTCTTACCCATTATTGACTAACTTCTCCAGCATACTAGGCCAAATGTTTGGGGAGGAGTCTGCTTCCAAAGCCGCAAGGCCTGTGCAATGACTACTTTATTGTGCTGATGCTGGGCACGGAGACTACACACAATCCAGAGCATAATTATAATCCCCATAGAAGCAAGCCAAACCATGCTACCCCTGCCCATTCTTTGAAGAGTGAGACGGCAGTAGCTAGTCCTTCAGCAAGGGAGGCGTCCACTCTAGTCGAGTTCATGGTGACAATAGCCATACGAAGTTGGTTCATTAAGCTGTCGAATTCTCCTGTCCAAATACCTAGAAGATAACTGGACAATTGTTTAGACAAATTTGCTGCCCTTGTGAAGTTTTGATATTGGATGATGGTTACACATAGGCCAGAATATTTCCACTCAAAGCCAAGCTGGGCTAGCTGCCATAGTTCAGATGTAGTTGAAGTATTCCAAAAGGTAAAGGGCCGTTAATTGTCCAGCGTACTCCCCGTAACTGGCATCCTGTCCAAGGGGGCAAAGCTGTTTCCCTCCGGCCAGTAGAGAAGGGTGACCAATTAGGTTGAACTGGAATGGACATGTTGCCCTTTGGCTGAGAGATAGGCCATCATCCCGTTATCCAAGTAGCATTGGCCCTCCCAAGCATATCAGGGGCATCAAACCATTCAGCAGTTTGATTATACATTGGAATCAATGTACTGTCTGCATGCAAGTTTGTGCACCCGTGTCGTGCAATGCCGCGGAGGTCAGAAGAGGGTCTCAGATTCCCCTGGAACTGGAGTTCTCCTGGAATTGGAGTCTCAGACGGCTCTCAGACGCCATGTGGGTGCTGGGGATCGAACCCGGGTCCTCTGTAAGAGCGGTTGGCGCTCTTAACCGCTAGGCCATCTCTCCAGCCCCAGATTTAAGCATTCTTAGACAATACTCAGACCATAATTTTCTAAGACTAGTTCGGGGAAATGCATGCTGTTGGTATGCAAAGAAAGGAAGCCTTGGCCACAGCCTAAATCCAGAAGTCCCTTTAGAGAGGCAGCAGGGATTGGTCTAAGTCTTTGAAGTGGAATTTCAAAGGTAGATGGGTGCAGAAACAGCCTCTTGAGAAGGACAGGGCTTGATAGACCATACCATTGAGTCCTTGGTGAGCATATTGCTGAGTGCTTGGAGACAGCGCTCATTAGCAGTCATACCCTGCGACCTGGAAGATGCTTGTCCCAATGGTGTAGTTATTTCTCCAGTTGCCCAATACTCTGTAGCCTAAAACAAACAATACCATCAGATTATCAGTGAGAAACTCAGATGGCAGTCGTTGGGTGTCCCATCTCCATACAGTGTCAGCTAGAGTCATTCCCGATGTCCAACTGGGGGCTGTTTTGGGATACAGAGAACAAGACAGCTTGTTCACGTGCCTGTTGCTTGAATGGAGAAAGCTGGAAGGCAAGTATTGATAGAGTGCACTTCTTTCCCTTGTCTTACAAAGTCTCCATATGTTCTTTGTTGCAGAACAGTCTGGTTTCTAACATAGCTCTCAGGGTTCCCAGACAGTGTATCAGGAGACACAAAGAGAAGTAGTGAGATTCTCAGAGCCAATGCCCTTCCTGCCAAATTCTATCCATCAACTTAATTGCCAAGAAGAGTAATGGATTCAATTGCACCCCTCTTGTTAGCCATTTATTCTCACAACAAATATTTATTGTTACTATCCTGGGCCAAATCTTATCTAACTATGACTAGAGATGCAAATATGAATCATTCATGTCCTAACTTAGAGAAGAAGTTCATGGTCTAGTTGTTGAAGCAGCTGTATATACTGAAAATAACTACATGATGTGAGAAACTAGAAAATTCACATGGATGAAAGGCAGCAGAACAGAGCAAAGGTAGCACATCTCAGAGATTGGTGCACTAAAGATAAGGGCCAAATCCAGCCTGGTCTCTGGTTTATAAATAAAGATTTATTGGTACTAAGCCATGCTTATTTTCACATTTTGTCTGTGTCTGGTTTTGCACTACAACTGCAGGGCTGGGAACTTGCAACAGGGGCCACATGACCTGAAAGGGGTAAAATATTTCCCACTACGGATCAAAGAGCACTGTCTCAGTAGCTACAGATGAATTCTATGAACTTCCAAATTGGGGGCAATCATTTAGGATTTCTTTTTAGTGTTTTTGGATGCTGACACTTCCCTCATTTAATGTGTTCTCTATCTTGATTTTCCTTCTTATTTTCAGTTTCATATGTATGCTCACTTTCTTTGTATGTGTATATATATATATATATATGATGCTGACACTTCCCTCATTTAATGTGTTCTCTATCTTGATTTTCCTTCTTATTTTCAGTTTCATATGTATGCTCACTTTCTTTGTATGTGTATATATATATATATATATATAAAATTTTATTACATAAAACTTTATCCACAGCCTTCCATATGTAAACTTTTATTAGAGCTTGCTTGCAAAGGAAAAATCAAGTATAAAATAACTGTTAAATAGGGCAAGGCAATAAGCAGAAATGTAGGAACAGAATAAGGTTGAGAGCAACCATGTGTTGGATTTTACATATATTTTAATTTAAGTTCCACAGTAACCTTATGAGATAGATATTAAAAGGCCATTTTATAAATGCAAAAATCTAAGGCTCAAAAAAATAACATTACTTTCTTAATCAATGTTACACAGTTAAGTGGTAAAACTAAAGTTTAATTACAGATTTATCATTTAACTTATCTACTGAGGTTTTATTTATTTCATTTTTGGTTCTTCCTCAAGTCTGTGGGTAATTTTTTCATACTGTTACCATATTGCTGGCATTCGTCCTTTATCTCTCTGAATATTTTTAACATATTTAAGTTAAAAGCCCCTTCTGCAATCTATCCTGGCTCCAAACGTGTCAAAATCTGGGTAACGTGTAATGTACTTAGTTACCACATCTATGGTATTATTCATGCTTCTTGGGGTGTGACTCTGACATATGCCATGTCTGACAGCCCTTGTGACGTTTATTCATCATGTAGTTGGTGACTTTTATCTGCAAGTTCCTCTACAGTGCCAATTGTTTCCCTTTGCCTTGACCTAGGAAGCCATCCTATTAGGTAATGTGAGATTTGCCTGCAGAAGGGACGTAGATGACATACCTGTTCTCAACCAACATTTTTGCAATTTCTCCTTCGGGGTTCTTAAGCCATGTGAGCAGTTTTGAATTGGATTCCATGCCTTCTCACACAGGCTAGAGCACCAATCGGTAAAAATCTTCTCTTTCACAAGCTCAGCTGATCAGCAAGTTTCTTGTAATTTTCTCAGCATATGGAAAAAAATGAATGGATTGCTTTGCTTGCTTTAAGTGTTTATGACTGTATCAATTTGTCTCCTTTCATTATCTTTGAATTGAGATTTTTCACTATATATATATATTTTTTTTTTTTTCTCACTGCCTGGGTTACAGCTATAAGTTTTTCTATTCTTTTAATGGTTATCCTAGAATTTTAAACATGGACATTTTACTTTAAACAAATCTAAAGCTTGTCTTCCTAAATAATAAAAGGATAATAGAATGTTTCTGCTGCTGCTTGCTTTTCAATGAAAATATGTGTGCAGTTTAAATTCTTTTTAGAACTCATACATGGCACCTAATTTTGATGTATTTTATAGCCCAAGAATGCTTAGATTAATCTGATTTTTGCCTTATCATCCCTCCTTTAATCTCATGCTTTTTGTATGCCTTTTCTTCTGTTTGAAGTGCAAACTATATGAATTTCTTTTTGTACTCAATAGTATTTTTTGTTTGAAAATGCTTTTGTTTAACTATTACGTTTGAAAGAAAAATACATGCACATGCATAGATACAGTCTAGATTGACAGTTTTTCATATTTAAAACATATTATTTCATGGTCTTGTTCTATTTAAGGGAGACCAGCTGCCAATCTGTACCTCTCTGACAATAATCTACAATTTTGTTTTTTTGAGATTCATTAGAATTCTGGACCTATGCAAAAGTCCTTTTCAGTGGTTTTGAAAAAAATTTTTTTCAGAAAATTAGCCTTCAAAAATGGCCTCTTTCTCCCCAATCTATCAATTATTACCTTTTGGACACCAACTGTTTGTTAGATACTTATACCAGTCACCTTTTTGATGCAGAGGTTTTAGCCCATGGGAGGTTTGTTCTTCCTTTCCTTCTGGCTGTGGTGAGACAGATCACATGGTGGGAGGCTGTGGTGAGCAGAGCTGTACCACTCTGGCAGCCAGGAAGCAGAAAGCACTCCAGAGAGGAAGGGGTGGAGCCAAGACACGTCCTTCAAAGCTGACTTCCTATGATCTACTCCCTCCCACCCAGCCCCACTACCTAAAATTTCAACCCCCTCTAGGTACCATTATATTGTAAACTCATTAGGCCAGGCATAGTGGCATATGCCTTTAATCTCAGCACTCAGGAGGCAGAGGCAGGCAGATCTTTGTGAGTTCAAGGCCAGCCTTGTCTACATAGTGAGTTCTAGGACAGCTGGAACTACAGGGAGACCCTCAACCAAAGAGACCAAAAAATATTTATAAATTCATCAATGAATTAATTGTCTTGGTCCAATCGCTTTCTCTGAGCCCCATTTATAAATACCACTTGTATCAGTCAAAGATTTCAAGATCCTGAGTCTCTGGGGGGAGACATTCCGTATTCAAACCATGAAAACAATCTTGTTTTGTCTCTCTAAATACTGATGACTTTTTCATAGCTTTGTCTTCTGGTTTATTGGCTGCCATGGTGATAATTAATGAAACTTATCTTCTACTTTACCAAGGCTCATGTATCTTTGTATAAGCTGTCAATGACCTCACTCACAGAATTTCTACTTATCATTTCTAAAATTTCTACTTAGTTATTTCTTTAAATTTCCTGACCAATTTTGATTTTTGTCAGCCTTTCAATATTGATTTTATTTCTTTAACTTTTTCTAGCTCTTTATTTTGTTCACGATGAGTCCAACATTGATGGTCTCTAAGAGTTTATTTTGGGGCTAAGGATGTCATTTGGGAAAGTACACTTACATAGCATCCATGAGGCCCTGGGTTACTACTTAACACTGGGTGGGGAGGGAAGAAAGTTCCTACTTTGCAGCCCAGGTTTATTTTTATTATTATTATTAATTATTATTATTATTGCTTTTAATCTTGGTCATAGTGACATTTCTCACAGAATGTAACTTGTTACTGTGAATGGATAATTTTCAGAATGTTTCTCCTCAAAGATCAAAGTTATAAACATTTGCTTAAAGGGAATTTTACTATATTTTATACTATACAACACTGGAATACTTTCAATTATGTTTTTGGTTTGGATTTTTTGTTATACATCCCATGTAATTTATGGGGTAAAAACTTGTGTGCATATGTGTTTCTGGGAGAGATTCCTGGGGAGTGTTTAATCTCCTTTGCTCTGAGATAAGTAAGTATTCCAAGCTTATTTTCTGAAGATCAAGTTTATGGGGTAATTTTATTTTTCTTAACTATCTTATGACAATCTACTCTTCATTTATAGAGGTTCCTGATCCAACCTTCTCTCTACGTCTTGGATTTTTGTCTACATTTTGCTGAGAACACCATTGACTGAAACTTAAGCTGTAGGCCACCAGAAATTGGCAGATACTCCCAGGAATAAGAGCAATTTTCCTTCTAGACTATATTTCTCATCGTTTTTAACCTCTGGAGATTTTTCATACCTTGCTCTGACTTTTTATGAATTCTGTACCAGGAATGTTTCTCTAATTATTGTTTTCATCTGGAAATAGAAGTTAAAGGTAATTTTTCCAACCTCTATGTCCCTGGCAAGAGAAGATTTCAGGGCCTGCCTTAAGCTAGCCCAAAGCCTCAGTTCTTAAAGCTGGGTGGATATCAAAACTCCATACCCAAGTCCTAAGGCCCATGCTTTGTTCTGATACCAATTGAGATTTTTATTTCAGTTGTATCATTAAATTCACTCTTTGTAGAATCTTGTATTTTTCCCTTAGCAAATGTGGATGCATTTTAACTTTTGTTGTTATAACCATTTTCAACAATTCTATTTGAGAAGTTATGAAGCATCCCAATTAAAAGAACAGGCTGTCTAGGAGTAGCCCCTGAGCTCTCAGGTTTATACACCTTCATTGATAAATTTGTCATAATCACTGTGATAGCTTTAATTGTCAAGATGACAAAATCTAGTATCAATGGAAGATGAAACTTTGAACATGTCTGGGGACATCATCTTGATTATGTTATTGGAGGTGGGAAGACCTGTCCTTTGTTTGTAGCACCATTTCCTAGGTAGGGGATTCTAGTCTGTACAGAGTAGGAAAGGTCAGCTGAGCAACAGTATGCACACATTCATTTCTCTCTTCTTCTAAGTGCAGATGTAATGTGCCAGCTTCCTCAAGCTCCTGCTGCTGTGCCAATCACCATGCCCACTTCAATTACTCAATCCATGGAAAGCTGTCAGAACGTTTCTGAGACCTTATTTGTCTTAGTTAAGTGTTGACTACTATCAACTGGGGGTGCACAGGACAAGAGGTTTCCTGGTTTTATGTGGGGTTGTCTAGGCAGACTTAGGCCCTCCCAAGTCTATGTTCCTTGTATTACAAGATGAGTCTACTCAGGGATCGGGATGGCACAGCTTAAAGAAACTATGCGGATTTTGGAAGAACAAGAAAGATCTGCTTCCTGAACAACGATAGAAGGTAGAGATGTGACTGTTGAATAAAAGACAGAGTTCCACTTCAAATAATAAGAGAGACAAAAGGCAAATCAAGAGGGTCGGTACATTTTGGAAAGTATTAAGAATTGGTTTTCAGGCTGGAGAGATGGCCTAGCGGTTAAGAGCACTGACTGCTCTTGCAGAGGACCCGCGTTCGATCCCCAGCACCCACATGGTGGCTGAGAATCGTTTTTAACTCCAGGTCCAGGGGAACCTGACACCCTCTTCTGACCTCCGAGGCATTGCATGACACGGGTGCACAAACCTATATGCAGACAGTACATTCATACACATACAAAATAAATAAAAATTAAAAAAGAAACTCAAATAAACACAATTTTAAAAAAAGAATTGGTTTTCAAGTTTATAGCAGGATGAAGCTATTGGTGTTAACTAGCTAAATTTTCAGATTAGAGGGGAGGCCAGAACTGCACAGCACAGTGTCGCGCGCAGCAGTCTCGCCAGCAAGAACTTCTCGTGGACAACAGGATTCTTCTGCAGCAGTATTTATTGTGCACAGCTCTTTTAGGAGAAGGACCCCGAAATGGGGCAGAAGCACTGCTTATATAGCAATCTAGAGGGCTCGTGTATGCTCTGGATTGGTGCAGTGCCCTGATGCCTCATTAGCATGCTCAAGGGACGGGCTCAGAGAGTAGTAGTCATGCGCAGTTTGTCCAATGCAAAGGCAACAGTGGGAAGCGGCTTGTTGTTGTTCTAGCGACTCAGGAAGTCGGTGCCATCTTAGGGCGTGGTACAGCACACATTGTTTGTGTGGTAGGCTGCCAACAGTTCCCCCTTTCTGTTTTAATAGAGCAAGGTCTCTGGGATTCAGGGCGACATGACCTGTCAGAGACTCTATTAAAATTGGCTGGGAGAATGCCTGTCTTAGGTTGCCTCTGCAGAGGTATTCCTTACCCGTCATGGGGTGGACAGACAGCTTTTGGTCTGTTCCCTGTCTTAGGTTGGTAATACTTGCAGCAGGTCTTACCCGTCATTGACTACTTCTCCAGCATACTAAGCCAAATGTTTGGGGAGGAGCCTGCTTCCAAAGCCGCAAGGGCCTGTGCAATGACTACTTTATCGTGCTGATGCTGGGCACGGAGCCTACACATAATCCAGAGCATAATTATAATCCCTCCACATAGAAATAGGCCAAACCCTGCCACCCCTGCCCATTGTTTGAAGTGTGAGGCGGCAGCAGTAATCCAGGAGGCCAGTCCTTCAGCAAGGGAGGCATCCACTCTAGTCGAGTTCACGGTGACAATAGCCATACGAAGTTGGTTCATCAAGCTGTCAAATTCTCCAGTCCAATTACCTAAAAGATATCTAGACAATTGGTTAGACAAATTTGCTGCCCTTGTGAAGTTTTGATATTGGATGCTGGTCACACATAGGCCAGAATATTTCCACTCACAGCCAAGCTGGGCTAGCTGCCATAGTTCAAATGTAGTAGAAGTATTCCAAAAGGTAAAAGGCCGTTAATTGTCCAGCATACTCCCCGTGACTGGCATCCTGTCCAAGGGGGCAAAGCTGTTTCCCTCTGGCCAGTACAGAAGGGTGACCATTTAGGTTGCAGCAACACTTTTTCCCTTCTCTATATAATACAGATTACATAAAGGCAGACAAATCCACATTTATGGAAAGCATTAAGCATTTGCTGCATGGAAGATTTTTTAGTTCTAATACTAGTAGTACAGAGTCACAGAGCATATTTTTAACACTTAACTTGCAGGTTCATTGAATATGGTTATGTTTTTAACTCCTGGAATAAATGGGTAGCTGTTTTTAAATCTCTACTGACAAATTAATTGAAATAGCTCTGGTTAAGCATTGATATTTAGAAAAAAAGTAAAAATCAAATGGTTTATTGTTGGTTTTTGCCATTTGGTAGCATTTACACACAGGCTTCGATCTTCAGAATACCCTGGATTCAGTAGAAAAACCTTTTAAATGAAGTTTTGTACAATAGAAACTTCTCAGCAGTCAAAATTTAAGACTGTAAAAAAATACATGCAAAACATACTTTTCTGAAAACACTTAACTTTGAACAAAGCACCAAACTACACAAACGCAGATTGGGAACATTTGCCTCATGGCATGTCGCGCCTCCGGGGAACAAAAGGAGGTGGAGCATTTCCCAGATGCATAAGGCGGAGGAGCCGAAGGCAGGGGAGCGGGAAAGCTATGGGACCTGTTTACTTTCAGTTTTAACCTTTTCTTTCGCCGGGCGGGGCGAAAGTGTTCATTTTTGTACCGGGCTGCTTCCTCCTCTAATTCCTCCTCCTCAGATGGCGGTAATTCCTCATTAGAATCTGAATCATTTAATAGCAGGGCTTGTAGGTCTCTAAATGGGTATAAGGTACCTTTATTAATAATCTCTCTAGCATCCTCTTTTTTCTTTGAATGCGCATCTAACCTTTCACTCCGTTCTGTTTCTGACATGCTTTTCTGAAGGTCCGCAAGGGCTTGTTGTCCTTTCCTAATTTTTTCTTTACAGTTTTGATCGTCCCAGGAAGAGAGAGTAAACAATGGTACAAGGACAATTACAACAGCCAATAAAATAATTAGGCAAGCTTCCAATCCCTCTAGATCATCAGAGAAAAGCATATCTCTCAGAACTAACTTTAAAATTACAACCTGAGCGCAGTTCTGAATCCACTTCAGAAGTCGAAGGGTCCTCTCGGCGCCAGCGATGGCAAGTTCCCCATCCTGGGTCTTCGGCACCACTTGTCGTGCACAGCAGTCTCGCCGGCAAGAACTTCACGTGGACAACAGGATTCTTCTGCAGCAGTATTTATTGTGCACAGCTCTTTTAGGAGAAGGACCCCGAAATGGGGCAGAAGCACTGCTTATATAGCAGTCTAGAGGGCTCTGGATTGGTGCAGTGCCCTGATGCCTCATTAGCATGCTCAAGGCACGGGCTCAGAGAGTAGTAGTCATGCGCAGTTTGTCCAATGCAAAGGCAACGGCGGGAAGTGGCTTGTTGTTGTTCTAGCGACTCAGGAAGTCGGCACCATCTTAGGGCATGGTACAGCACACATTGTTTGTGTGGTAGGCTGCCAACAGCACAGCTCATGTGTCCTTGAGCCCTTGGCACCGTCCAGCAGAGTGTCTCATGTATCATAGCAGTTCAGTGGCTACTTGCCAATCAAATATTAAAAATGATTTAAACTCTTTCTTCTTTTCCCAAGAGCAGGTCCATTTTTTTCCATGTGCAACTTCTCAGGATTAAGTAGAACACTGGGGTGGTTGCAATCTGTCCTGCAAAAGTCACTAGAGTGTGGAGGAGAATATCTAGTCAGTTTCCCCAAAAATCTACCACACAGCAAGTCTGAAGTAGCACATCCTGAACAACAGGGCATCCAGTTGGGAGCTGATCTCTTACTGAGTGACACCAAGAAGTTTTGAGTTAGGAAAAATTCCAGAATTTTTTTGAGGGCTGGAGAGATGGCTCAGCGGTTAAGAGCATCGACTGCTCTTACAGAGGACCTGGGTTCGAGTCCCAGCACCCATATGGTGGCTAAGAACCGTCTTTAACTCCAGTTACAGGGGAATCTGATGCCCTCTTCTGACCTCCGCAGCACTGCATGACACGGGTGCACTGACCTACATGCAAACAGTACATTCATACACATAAAAAAATAAAAAAAATTTTTAATTAAAAAAAATCCAGAATTTTATTAATTACTCGCAAATGGGATTCAAGAGAACTAGAGACAGAGAGAGAGACTCAGAGGTGTGTGTGTGTGTGTGTGTGTGTGTGTGTGTGTGTGTGTTACCAGGAGGGACAGCAAGATAGGAATGGAACAAAGGGCAAGCAGAGCCCTCGGTAGGACCACAGTCATCATGGGAGGGAAAGTGAGGCAGCTGCACCATCAGCTGTGGTCAACATGCTGCTCTCAGTGGGTAAGTGCTCAGAGATGTGGAGTCTTGTTTCTCAAAGGCATCTTGTTCTTCAATGGTCCAAATGTTTGAACAGACTCCCAGGGTAATTACCCTGTTTCCATGGTAGTGCTTCAGACATTCACACACAGAGCAGTATCCATCATTGGTGAAGGGCAAGTTCTTCAGGCAAGGAGGGTTTGAATCTCAGCTCATCAATTTTGGAGAATACAAGTGGATAAGCTTCAGTCTCTGATCTTGTCATCTATACAGTGTTGATGATTAAGGTGAGGTGAACCTGAAGGCAGTGAGGGGTCCAGGGTACAAACTTTAAGAATGCACTCTCTCTCTAGGTTAAGAATAAGCACCTTATCAGAACAAATGAGTACTTCCTAAAACTAGTCATAGCCATCCTATCCCTAACCCGGGTCTCCCACCTAGACTCTGATGATAGTCACATCTATTCTAAGAGTTGAGATGGAAATGAAATAAAGTCACATAAAGAAAGTAATTATCAGAATATGTGAGACACAGGACCTGTGGTGTTAAGTTCCACCCACCTTTTAGCATCAGTCCTGTCTCATCTCCAGCATGTATGTGTCATTCCCACCAGACTATGGGGAAGTTAGCATGAGGTAGGTAAGCATAGGAGATGGGTTGGCTTTGGGGTTATATACACTTCCCTTCTTGTAATCATGTAATCATTCTCTTAGAAACCTCCTAATGCCTCAGTCCACCCTCCTGGACCTATACCTACTGCAATTGCATCTGTGAACAGTGATATAAATTTTACCACCTCTAGTAGGAATACAATTTAGAAAGATTCTATTCAAGTATATTCCCAGCAGAGCCAGGTATGAAAATAGAAGGATCAAGTCAGCCCGAACTGGCTTTGGGTACATGAGCAATAGTTGAAACTGTCTGCTAGTAGTCTTTTAGGAAGAATCCTCTATTCACCGTGCTATGCCTATGCAAAATTGGGCATGCATATGATTAAAATAAGATGCATTATGGGAAAGGACATGAGTAGTAGGAATAAATAAATATGTGACCTGATCTATCAGTAAAAATAAAGAACCACTCAATACTATTCTATTCACTAGCCAACCCCTCCTTCTCTTGAACCCTATAAAATGCAGCTGTGAAGGGTTGGGAAGATAGCTAAGTGGTTTAAGAGCACTGGCTGCTCTTGCAGAGGACCCGAGTTTGGTTTCCAGCGTCCACGTGGTGCCTAACAACCATCTATGACCCTAGTTACAGGGGATCTGATGCCCTCTTCTGGCCTCCATTGCCATTGCATGCACAAGTGCACTTGGATGCATACAGACAAAACATTCATACATATGAAATAAAAATAAAGAAATCAAAACATTTTTAAAAAGGAAGCCATGAACAACAATCAAGGCCCTTGAGTATTCTCACTCATTGGCCTGTTGTCTATCTTGATAGTTTACCCCTCTATACCCTGGAGTATCACTTTGCTACAAATAAAACTATTTTTCTTCTTTTGCAGATCTCTCTGAACCTTCATTTTCAATTCTTTGGGTAAGAGGCCAAGACTGTAGAAATACCCAACGTGAGCCCCAACCACCAGTAACAACCAGAGGAGACTTTTAGAAGTTTCAAGCCTTTGAAATGGAAAGAAGAATCCTGAGAAGGAAAATAAATCCCTGTACTTCTGAGAGCAAAGATGAAACAGGCTTGCAGTGTGCACCCTCTGACTCCTGTAAACACTGCCGTATATCCTGGCCTCTGGAAGGAAGATGTTTTTTTCAAATGATTTTAAATAGTACTAGCTCCTTGTGGCAAATACCAATCATTCCTGCTCGGTAGCTGCCTCCTTCCTCCTACCTTTCCTCTCACAGTACAATCTGTTTCTGACTCCTTCACAGCATTGGCAAAAGCATGGAAATGATCCAGACCAATAGGAATAGAAAGGAGGTGTTAGGTTATTGACGGGTAGAATTTAATTTCCTAATAAGCAGGCAGGGACACAGGATGTATGAATATACATGGCTGGGAGGTGGTCTTGTCATAATTTGTGAAAAACAACTTCTACTGATGTTAGATAGTATCACTGCAATGATTTTTATATAGGTTGTCTCGGAGCCCTCCCTAAACTGATGCAGGAGTTTAATAACTAAAATTCAATGCTAATGGTATTCAGAAGTTGAAAACTTAATCCTCCTGTTTAGAGGGGGCCTTTGGGAAATAATTAGGTTTAGATAAGATCAATAGGGTAGAGCCTTGTGATTCAGTCTTGGAGGATTTATAAGAGTGGTACAGACCAGAAAAGATCTGTATCTTTCATGTATGCTCCCTGTCTCTTGTCACGTGATGCCTCAGAACCATGCTAGCAAGAAGACATCCCTGAATCAATGGCAGAGCCACGTGTTTGAAACTTTCAAAACCATGAACTAATTGGAGTCTTTTCTTTATATTAATGTAAATTAGCTTACCACAGAGATTTTGTTTTAGCAAGGAAAAATAAACCAATATAGACACTCCAGGGATGCTTGGGATACTGGAATTTCTGAGTTGAAAATTCTTGTATTTTACATGAGTGAGTTTATTCTATTTAGAGATGTCTCGTTCTGTCGATCAGGCTGTGCTGGAATTTGAAGTCCTCCACTTTGGTCTCCTGAGTAGCTGGTGTTACACACTCCTGCCACCACATCTGACCTGGAAGCAAATTTAAAAGTTAATTATTCACCTCTAGAAAGTAAAACTGACTCAGAATTCCCTTTTATATTAGAATTTTTGCTTGTTTTATTCCCCTGCTATAGTTTTGCAATTCCCTTTAAAAGACTTTATCTACTAGATCTGGTGAAGAGTCAACACTTTGGCAGCCGTGGATGACGACCTGGGTCTGGAGTTATTAGGAAGGATGGACTGGGAGGCAAGAGCAAGGGGCTAAGTCCCGCATTCCCTCTATGAAAGTGATTGTGAATGGAGACTAGTGGGCTGTTAGAAAGCATAAGCAGCCGCCCTTGGCAGCAGCTTCGAGCAAGCACTGGGGTGTTCCTGGAAGCAGTCATAAGACACGTGGAAAATGACTATGTGAGAGGTGAGGCAGCAGCACAGCGCATCCCTCGGGGTGTGAAGAAGATACACACATGTTATCACTCACCCCACACAGGGAGCCTATGACAAACCAAATAACAATTACAACAAAGTCCAGCGTATTGAACCAGTGAATTTATGAGTGCTGCTTATAGGTGAGGACGAAGGAAGGGTTACTTATACAAGCAGGACGTTTCAAAAGCATTACCCCAAAGCCCACAGCAGTGTAAGTGGCAACTCTCAAGAATTGTATGCCCTGAGCTCTCTAGAGGCGTCTGGACATGTCAGAGAATCTTTTCTTGGCAGCTCAGCACACTGGAAAGTCTTCTGAAGGTTGCTCAGCTGAGAAGTCTCCTCTCTAGCAATTGTTTGCTGCCTGTACAGTCTTGCAGAGGGCCCACTGTGAATCTTGTAAGATTCAGCTCTTCCAGACAAGTGAAGTTTGTTTACTTTGGAGTCTCCTGTGTCTCCTGGCTCCTTCCTGGAGGGAATGTTTCAATTCTGAGGAAACTGCTGTAAAACATGGACAGATGAGAGAGTTTAATTAATAAAGCCCGTGCTGAATTTCAGAGAGAAGGTGAGGACCAGCAGGGAGCTTGCAGTTGAGAATTCCGAAAGACCACAGAATAAATTTGACCCAAGAAGGGATACTGGAGATTTTTCTATTTAGTGTGCTCTGTCCAAATCATACTCTGGAGATTGGCAAACTTTTTCCCAATGGCATATAAGTTTGGCTGTGTGGGCTGCTGGCCTTTCATAAACACTTAGCTCTCATGGCAGGAAAGATGAGGCGAGACACAGGGAGTGTTCTGGAAGCAGGTTTTATTTAGCCTGGTCCCAAGAACTCAAATCTCAAAGTCTGGACCTGGAAGGGAGGTTTGTTCTTACATTACATATAGGTTGGCTAACAGCATAAAAGCAAGCAGTTTGTATAATTCTTGAGGGAAAAATTGGTGTAAAATGTCCCTGCCTGAGAAAAAGAGAAAAGAGGAAATTTCTGTCATGGGTGGGGAACTACAAGACTTGTGTGTATTGTGTTTCCCCAAGAAAAATCTCACACAACATTTGTCCACACCCCAAAGGACACGCTGCTGCTAACATGCATGAAGTCTCATGTATGAGGGAAGACTAAAATCTTTGTTTTTCTTGGTTTCTATTGTGTTTTATATTACTGCCATTGTAGTGTGAAACCAGACGTAGACAATGTATAAATGAATGTACATTGCTATGTTCCAATGAAACTTTATTTATAAAAACAATGATGGGCCAGGTTGACATACAGAGGACCGTGTGTATGTCAGTGCATACTCTAGGGTCCTAAGAAGACAGGGGCATGGTATCTCCTGTGCCAGGGACATCTACAGCCTGGATAGAATGAAGGAAAAGGTACAGAGAATGAAGGAAAATATACAGAGAAGGAAGGAAAAGGTACAGAGAAGGAAGGAAAAGGTACAGAGAAGGAAGGAAAAGGTACAGAGAAGGAAGGAAAAGGTACAGAGAAGGAAGGAAAAGGTACAGAGAAGGAAGGAAAAGGTACAGAGAAGGAAGGAAAAGGTACAGAGAAGGAAGGAAAAGGTACAGAGAACAAAGGAAAAGGCACAGAGAACAAATGAAAATGTACAGAGAAGGAAGGAAAGGGTACAGAAAACAAAGGAAAAGGCACAGAGAACAAAGTAAAAGGTACAGAGAACGAAGGAAAAGGCACAGAGTACAAAGGAAAAGGTACAGAGAATCAAGGAAAAGGTACAGAGAAGGAAGGAAAAGGTAGAGAGAATGAAGGAAAAGGTACAGAGAAGGAAGGAAAAGGTACAGAGAACAAAGGAAAAGGCACAGAGAACAAAGGAAAAGGTACAGAAAACAAAGGAAAAGGTTCAGAGAAGGAAGGAAAAGGTACAAAGAAGGAAGGAAAAGGCACAGAGAACAAAGGAAAAGGCACAGAGAACAAAGGAAAAGGCACAGAGGACAAAGGAAAAGGCACAGAGAACAAAGGAAAAGGTACAGAGAAGGAAGGAAAAGGCACAGAGAACAAAGGAAAAGGCACAGAGAACAAAGGAAAAGGTACAGAGAACAAAGGAAAAGGTACAGAGAACAAAGGAAAAGGCACAGAGAACAAAGGAAAAGGTACAGAGAACGAAGGAAAAGGTACAGAGAACAAAGGAAAAGGCACAGAGAACAAAGGAAAAGGTACAGAGAAGGAAGGAAAAGGCACAGAGAACAAAGGAAAAGGCACAGAGAACAAAGGAAAAGGTACAGAGAACAAAGGAAAAGGTACAGAGAACAAAGGAAAAGGCACAGAGAACAAAGGAAAAGGTACAGAGAAGGAAGGAAAAGGCACAGAGAACAAAGGAAAAGGCACAGAGAACAAAGGAAAAGGTACAGAGAACAAAGGAAAAGGTACAGAGAACAAAGGAAAAGGCACAGAGAACAAAGGAAAAGGTACAGAGAAGGAAGGAAAAGGCACAGAGAACAAAGGAAAAGGCACAGAGAACAAAGGAAAAGGTACAGAGAACAAAGGAAAAGGTACAGAGAACAAAGGAAAAGGCACAGAGAACAAAGGAAAAGGTACAGAGAAGGAAGGAAAAGGCACAGAGAACAAAGGAAAAGGCACAGAGAACAAAGGAAAAGGTACAGAGAACAAAGGAAAAGGTACAGAGAACAAAGGAAAAGGCACAGAGAACAAAGGAAAAGGTACAGAGAAGGAAGGAAAAGGCACAGAGAACAAAGGAAAAGGCACAGAGAACAAAGGAAAAGGCACAGAGAACAAAGGAAAAGGTACAGAGATGGAAGGAAAAGGCACAGAGAACAAAGGAAAAGGCACAGAGAACAAAGGAAAAGGTACAGAGAAGGGAGGAAAAGGCACAGAGAACAAAGGAAAAGGCACAGAGAACAAAGGAAAAGGTACAGAGAACAAAGGAAAAGGTTCAGAGAAGGAAGGAAAAGGTACAGAGAATGAAGGAAAAGGTACAGAGAAGGAAGGAAAAGGTACAGATCCCTAAGATTTCATTTTCTCTCCTGCTCCCCCCTCCTTTTCTTTTTTCTTTTTTTTTTAAATTTTCATTGATTTTTTGAGATTTGCATTGAGGAGTGAGGCAAGTGGACAGGGGACCACAGTGAAGAGCCCAGAGCTGCTGTAACATGCTGTAGGGAGCTGTGTTGGGTGGTAGAAGAGGTCATAAGGCCATGTTGGATTTTTGAGAAGTGGACAGGTACCTACCTGTAAGGACCAATGGTAATGTGTGCAAGAAGAGAGTCTATTGATGACCACAGTGTTCTCTCAGGGAAGGCTGGAGCGTGGGGCAGGTCCAAAGAGGATGGATTAGAGGAGAGAAGAGACTCTCAGATACCCTGTGGAGTGTCCTCTGTAGAATCTCCCAATGGCACATGCTCTACCCTCAATCAGAGCCAAGTGGGAGCTAATGATCTCTGACCATGGCTGCAAGTTTTCCTCAGGCCAGTTCCATGTGGGACTCTGCCTGCTAATGAGATTTTTCTGGAGGGTTGCAAGAGATCATTAAAAAACAGTTACAAACCCAATATTGGGTTTTAAGTAGTTAAGAGTGAGCCCTTGCTGCTTAGTGTTAACCAAAGCCAATAATGAGCTGCCACTCAGTGGACAGAGGGAGGCCACAGGGATACCACAGATTCCATGGGCAGCAAGGAATGCATCTCCTGAGCCCATATGTGTATGTGTGTGTGTGTGTGTGTATGTGTGTGTGTATGTGTGTGTGTGTGTGTGTGTGTGGTGTGGGCCAGAGCTTAACACGGGACATCTTCCCGATTTATTCTCCTCCTTAGTTTTTGAGACAGAGTCCCTTACTGAACCTGGAACTCACTGATATGGCAAGACTGATTGGCTAGCAAGCCCTAGGGATCCCCCTGTCTCCACCTCCCCAAATCTGGGATTACAGAATCATGCTGCCACTGGGGGTTTTCTACCTGGGCGCTGGGGATTAAACTCAAGTCCTCTGCTCATTGAAGCATCTCCTGATAAGCCTTGACCAAAATTTTTTTAATGTTCTCTTCATTGTCAGAATGATGCTACTCATTAGCAAATAACATTAATAGCCATTGTAGCAATAATTAGTAATCATAATGATCACAATATTAGAAATGTATTGATCATGAACTACATCTTAGAGATTGGTAATAATTTTACATAAACATTCTCAAGCTTTAAGGTACCATTAACCCAATTTTCCATGTAGGAATTTTGAGATGGAAAAAAATCTAGGGGCTGGAGAGATGGCTCAGCGGTTAAAAGCACTGACTGCTCTTGCAGACGACCCAGGTTCCATTCCCAGCATCCACATGGCAGCTAAGAACTGTCTTAGCTGGACATGGTAGCACATGCCTTTAATCCCACTACTGTGGAGGCAGAAACAGGCAGATCTCTGTGAGTTCAAGGCCAGCCTGGTCTACATAGCAAGCTCCAGGCCAGCTGGAGCTACAGGGAGACCCTCTCTCTCAAAAAAAAATCTAGATCCTTAGAATCTCACCAAGGGTCGGCCTTAGTTTCTCTCACTGTCGCTGGGATAAAATACCCTGACAAAGTCAACTCCAGGTGCTCTTTTAGCTCATGGCACAAAGGTGCAGTCCATCCCAGCAGGGAGGTCAAGGCAGCCGGAGCTTGCAGCCCTGGGTCATGTCAGGTCCATAAACAAGGAGAGAGTCATGAATGCTTGTGCTCAGTAGACTCTCCTATTTATACAATTCAGGACGCCAGCCCACAGAATCCTGTGTCTTCCTACCCCGATTAACCTAATCAAAATAATCCTGACCACAGGCCTGTCTCCCAAGTGATTCTGACCTCATCCAGCTGAGAATTGAGAACGATCATATGGTTCAAATGCTTAGACAAATGAATATTATGTCATATGCTAAAAGTGGAGCTATGCATTAATTGCTAACTTTTAGTACAGACTCTTGGTGTGCCAGGTGCTACTGCTCTACTTTCTTTCCGGATTAGTTCCCATTTATTTTCCAATGTAACACTATGGGAGTAACTATTATACTTTCCCTCTTCTCCAGGGATTACTCATAAGAAACTTGCCTAAAGTTTAAACAGCTAGTGAGAAGAATGGGATACTACCTCAGGTATCAAACTAATCTAACAAACAATCTATTCACCATTGTATTAGGATTAACAAAAATATTCATTGGAGAGACCTGAAACATGGATTCAACAATCTGACTGACACAGTAGAAAGCTTGGGATACTTCTCATGTTCTACGACAGCCTTACCTCGTTCTGTCTTGTTCATTCTATTTTCAGAGATGAAAGCATTGCATGTCAGAAAATAGATTGTCAATAGATAGTTGTTGCAAACATGGTCAAATATTAGCTACTGTTAATACTGTTACTGGGGAGAGATGAAAAACATTTCGAGTTGGAACAAAGATTACGGTGTGCTGGGAAGGAATGAGGGGCCTGGAATTCTGCTCTCCTCAGCATGGCAGAGATGGCAGTGGCAAGTCAGCACCCCTATCTTGGGAAAGTTCTCTTGAGGTATCTAGGGGAGAGGAGGTCTGGGGAGAGGACGGGGGTTACTGTGGAGACCAGCACTGCCCCCATGCACTAAGATGCTCACCTGAGATAGAAAGATTCCGTGCAGATATCCACAGCCAAGTTCCTTCTGAAAAGTCAACCAATGAGAGGAGAGGGCAACGGGAAGGACGTCTCAGGAAATGGAGAAGCTGACTCAGATCATGGTGAAGAGTCTCACGAAGGAGGTTGACCACAACTTTCCACCTTTCGAGCTCTATTTTAGGATTCAGCTGCCAGGACGTGACCTTTAAGTGCTTCCAGGTAAGCGTGCTTCACAACGTTTGCGGCTTCACCAAAGGTTATAGTGTAAGAGACGAAGTCCCAGGTTTGGGCCCTCTAGTTTAATTCATAAGTCTACATTCTTAGGCTTGGTGCAGTCTTTCCAACACCTCTGTGTTTCCACCTTGCCTCTCACTTGAGAATATCCGTGATCATCCTTTCCATTCTTCTTGATTCTCATCTTCTACCCATGTTTGGTCAAGGTTTTTCCAGGTTTTTTTGTTGTGGTTGCTGCAGGTTTTGTTGGTGTGTATATGTGTTTGCAGAGACCACAGGACAACCTCTGGAATTGTTCTTCAGGCACCACTAACCTTTATTTATTTCTTGAGACAGGGGTTCTCACTGGCTTGAAACTCAGTAAGTAGACTAGGTAGACTGGGCAGTGAACCATAGTGATCTTTCCTATATCTGCCTCCATAGTGCTGGGATCACAAGTGCATACCACCACACCTGGCTTCTGTTGTGTGGGTTCTGGGGATTAAACTCAGGGCCTCATGCTTGCAAAGCAAATATTTTACTGCCTGAGCTATGTCCCAAGCTATTTTTAAGTTTTTAAGAAAATAGCCAGGCGTGGTGGTGCACGCCTGTAATCCTAGCACTTGGGAGGCAGAGGCAGGCAGATCCTTGTGAGTTCAAGGTCAGCCTGGTCTACAGAGTGAGTTCCAGGACAGCTGGGGCTACAGGGAGACACTGTCTGGAAAAAGACAAAAAAAGTAGTTGAGCAAGCCAAAGGAATCAGGGCAGTNAAAAAAAAAAAAAAAAAAAAAAAAAAAAAAAAGAAAAGAAAATCAAGCAGTGCTCTATTGTGATATCACAACTGTTTCTTCTCACCCATAACTCATTGTGTGTTTTTTCTTCAACTTCTCATTTATACTCATCCTGTAACATTAATCTCATTCTCCCTTTTATTATGCATTAATTGCATATTGCTTTTTAGTCCATTGGGACCCTTTAGGAAGGGATGGTTCTCTTTACTTTTGTGTCCCCAAGACACAAAAGCACACTGTTTTCAACATAGCATGGGATAAATAACACTTGTTAAGCTGAAATAAGACACAAACAAGATGTATTTCTCTCCATCTGTTACCTCTAAATTGGTCATTGGAGAGTCTTATCGTCCATAGAGCAAATGTTTATATAAAATTTAAAGAGGAATTTGAAACATGCTTTGGTTAAAAAAGAAGTGTTCATTAAAGCATGGAAAAAAACCAAATGTAGATCAATAGAACACATTATATTAAATATAAAGCTCCACAGTTTTAATAAGATATATGCTCTAGACATATGTGAAATGATATTCAGATTATATTATAGGCTAAAAGTAGCATATTATGAGAACCGGAAAAAAGTAGAAAAATCTAAATTATGATAATATAAACATTATATATGCACACATACCATCTATACCCATGTATTTGTATATTTGTATTTGTGATGGAAAGGCAAATCAAAAACATAAAAAAAAGTTCTACTACTTCACATCAGTGAAGGAAGAAGGTGAGAAGCTAAATGTCTTTGACTATGCCTTCATTTATGTATTTGACTCTGGGACCAGGAAGGTATTTTACATAACAACCAAGGAAAATCAAATTTACAAAATGACATTTCTAAAAGTTAAAGTTAGTGTTAGAGACATGAAATTAGTTGTATGTGTGGGATAATGAGGCAACCAAATAGAAGGTTCTTTGAGAGATTTCAGAATACACCGATTGGACCCCATCTCCAGTGGGATGTACTTTATGGCTAGAAATGATGTGCCGATGGGATTTAAACAACTGCAACAGTTGATGCTGATGTGTGGACATTTGGTTGATGACACTAAGACATTTCAATTTTTTTATTTTTCAAGAATTTCACACATGAATTCTATATTGGCATCATTTCCCCCCTCTTCCCCTCTAACTCTGTCACATGTTGTCCCACTCCCCCTCAATTCCTTGTCCTCTTCCTTGATTATTTTTTACCTATAGTCATTTAGTGGAGCTCATATGTACATGTGTTTAGGGCTGACTTCTTGGCATTGGACAACTTATCAGAGAGCTTGTCCTTGGAGACAACAGATTCTCCCTCCCTCAGTTTCCATTGAGTGCCTGTAGCTCTTCCTCTAGAGGCTGGACCCATGAAGATCCCCCATCCATATTGGTAGGTCAGTTGGTGTTGTCACTATGCAGGTCTTGTTTAGGCAAGCATAGTGTGATGACTTCATGGTGCAGCTTCCCTGTCATGTCTGGAAGACACTATCTAGCAGTAAGTGTCCTGGTCCTCTGGCTCTAATAGTCATCCTTCTACACCGCCTCCCCCCCCCCATTTTGTGAGCCTTAGGCATAGGGGTTGCATTATAGATGTAACAGTTGGGCTAGTCACCACATGGTCACTTGCATTTTGATCACTTGTAGAACTTTGTAGTAGTCTCCATCAGTTGCAAAAACAAGCTACTTTGATGAAAGGCAAGAGCTACATGTAGCTGTGAGCATAAGAATAAGTATTTAGATATAGTAAGACATTAATTTTTGACATTACTTTGTTTTATAAAAGTGGCAACAGTAGGGTCTTCTCAAGGTTTATGGCCTTTCCAGCCAGTTACTTAGCTATGTTTATAGTCACAGGCACGAATTCTGTCCTACTGAGCAGGCTTTAAGTTCAACACTAAGACTTCTGTGTAGCCATTGTGAGATAAATAAAAAAAGCACATCTTTGAGAGCTAGAATTATTAGTATTGAGGAAAGGATATGGAAAGGTCAGCTTAGAGATGTTAAGTAAAAATTGAACAGTCTTAAACTGAAGTTGGGTTTCATTGCAAAGTGAATTTTAAATAAATTTCTTTATTCAAAATAATATTTCACATCCTAGCCTGATCCACTGACTCACTGATATGGGTCATAGATAATGACCAATTCTGTAACAGTGTGATCCTTTTTAGCAACAAACTGTGGTATCAAAATACCTGTTGCCAATACAAGAAACCGGGGGGGGGGGTAAGTAGTTATGGCTGGAGAGGTGTGATGTGTGTGTGTGTGTGTGTGTGCATGTGTGTGTGAGATGGTCTGTAGAGTCTGATTTCTGTTCCCAAATATCTGTCAGTATGGGTCCATCTGCTGGAGTCTGCTCAACCTACCAAGATCTTATGCCTGTAAGACACTGCCTCTCCCAGTTGCAAAAGTTCCTTAAGTTAAGTTGGGATTGCTTACATACTTCCTCATGTCTATGCTGGGATTTTTGAAAGAACACCTTATTTTGTCAAAAAAAAAAACCCCTTTGATAGAAGATTATGGTGTGAGCTTTGCAGGTTAATGGCTGGAGCGAGAAGATATCATGCTGAATGAAGTAATACAGTCCCAGAAAAACAAACGACTAATGATATCCCTCATCTGTGGATGCTAGCGCCAGTTACCTAATTGTATGGCAAACTGAGAAACGTCAATGTGATCTGAAAACAACTGTGCTCTTATATTGTGAATCCCTTAAAAAATAATAAACAAAAAAAGATTATGATGGTTCCAAAGACTATGATAGTTGTTAACATCTAACGAGCTACATGTTAATGACATGTCATTTAATGTATTCTTTTATGACTCTACGAAGCTGTAAAAATTGATCAAGCACATGAGAAGACACTCCTCATATCAAGATGGATGGATGTTCCCTGGACACTGGGAAGATGGTGACCCAGAAAAGCACAGTGTCAGTGATGAAGAGAAGGAAATCGCCATGCACACAACTCAGCTCCAGATGGATCAAGGACCTCAACATAAGACCTCACACCCTGAATCTAATAGAGGAAAAGGCAAGGAATACATTGAAATGCAGAAAAGTACTTTCTGAATAGGACTCCAGTAGTGCAGGCATTAAGTCCAGTAATTGACAAATGGGGACCTCATGAAACAAAAAAATCTTTCTTTATAACATAGAACATCATTATCTGTGTAAAGAGGCAATCTACAGAATGGGAAAGAATCTTTAGAGGGTTAGTATCTAGTATATACAAAGAACTAAAAATACTAAATATAACCAAAACCCATACAAACAACTCCATACAAATTAGACAAGGACCTAGACAGAGAGTTCTCAAAAGATAAAATGCAAATGGCTGAGAAATATTATTAAGTGTTCAATATCTTTAGTCATTAGGGAAATGTAAGTTAAAACTGCTTTGAAATTTTGTCTTAACCTAGCCTGAATGGCTGAGATTGAAAAATCTAACTATGACAGATGCTGGCAAGAATGTGGAGAAAACAGAACACCTCTCCACTCGTGGTGGGAGGGCAGACTGGTGCAGCCATTATGGAAATCAACGTGGAGTTTCCTCAGAAACTAAAAATAGATCCAGCACATGATCCAACCATGTCATTCTTGGGAAAGTACCCCAAAGTCTCTCAATCCTGCTGCAGATATGTCTGTTCATGATGTCCGTTGCTTGTCTATTCACTGTATCCAGAAAATGGAGACCACCTAGGTGTCCATCAGCTGATGAATGGATAATGAAAGTATGGTATGTGTTTGCAGTGGAATTTTATTCAGCTCTTTACAAAATGAAATTATGAAACACAAATACATGGAAATGACCATCCTGAGTGAAGTAACCAAGACCCAGAAAGACAAACATGCATGTTGTCTCTCATCAGTGGATGCTACCTTTGAATCTTTAGATATGTGTGTTTCAATTAGAAACTTCATAAAGGTTGGGAAACTGGTAAGGGGCCATGGTGGGGGTTTACATGGGAGGGGAGATGGAACACAGTGATATCAAGTGGGAAAGGGGAATAATGAAGAAATAGGATTAAATGGGGTGGGATGGGAGGGCAGGACAGAGGAAGAGGGGTAATGGGGTGGGAAGGGACAGCTAACACTAAAGATATTTGAAAATGGCATATGGAAAAACGAACCAGTATAGAAGTTTTTCTTATATAAATAATAGATATATCATGAAAAGTAGAGATATTATATTATCGTTTTTTATAGTTTTTATTGTTAGTAAACTTTGTCCCATAGGTGAGAGCATTTCGCAATCGAATCTAGAGTCACTTCTTTTTCCATGCCCCCCCCCCACCCAAAAGCAAGAGAAAGGGGGTCCCCTCTCTGCCATATATGCCTGGATCTTTTGTCTGACGTCCCTTTTCCAAGAGTGTTTTTTCAGATTCTTTTGTTGTTGTTTTCTCCAACTTGTTTTGCGACGTATATATAATATATCTATATATAAAATACAAATAAAAAAAAAAAAAAAAAAAAAAAAAAAAAAAAAAAACACAACAAAAAAAAAGAAAACCATCAAACAAAAAATTTATGGTGTACTACATCCATAGAGCACTTGAATTGAAGGGGTTTTTTTGTTCCTAAAATATGTCATGTTTTCCTTAAGGAAGTGCTCGAAGGTTCCTCCTTGGCAAGCCCAAACAACGATCAATCCTGCACTTTTGCTCCATGTTGGGGTCTTTCCCTCCCATGGTCCCCCAAATGAAGTCCAGTAAGCATGCATCCTGTCTCAACCCCCCTGCACTGGCCTCCATGATACAGCTCAGGTAGTCCAACAATGGCGATCTATATTCTGACAAGGATGACATCCCCTTAGCTGTTTAGAAGTTTCTTAAAGTATATGCATATACAATATAAAAAGAGATTAAATAGAGCTACCCTATATCAGAGGATGGTGCCTGTACCTGTTACCATAGGGTAGCAAATAAAAAGCCCAAATACTAGGAATGGACTCCCTCTTTTGAAGCTATTACCTAGGCATCTCATGGACCCTCAGAAAACACTGGCTACTGTTTTTGTTCTTGGTTACCCACTAGGGCTTGACATTAAGACTCTAGCTCTGAAGACATTACATAGGTGAGCTGTCAAACAGCAAGGAGAAATCTGATGCCTACCTCAGAGCTTCATATCTACTGGTTAGCATTCATAGTGCTGCACAGTGCTATTCGTGCTACCAGAAGAAACAAGTAATCATCAACTTGCCCAGCTCTGAACCCTGTGAACTACAATAACAACTTGTCTGGAAAGATGCCCACTCGTGCCATAGTGACATAAATGTTATGTGAGTAAACTGTCACTTTCTGATTGTATTTAACATCCTCTTCTCAAGATGAAGCTGACACTGATACCAGGCCCAGGAACCTAGGAACAGGGCATGAGGAGAACCTGCTACTGTTATTCTGCTGAATGGACACTACTAAAGTGTCTCATAATGACTTATTGTTAAACCCAAAGCCTAATGCATCTCTCAACTTTCACCAAAGAAGCTCCCTCTTGCAGTAAATGGTGATTAATGCAGAGACCCACAACTGGTCAGCCTGCAAAGACTAAGAGACTGCAGAGAATTTATCCCTGAATAGGACACCTGTATCAAACCCTTGGCTCCCGAAGCTCAGGGATCCTTGTGAAAGAGAGGTATAAAGATTGTTAACCCCAGAGGTGGTGGATGACCACAGGTAAACAGTTTTCCAGCCAACTGGCAGTTCTTCATATGAATTCACCACACTTGTGTCAGTCTGCACAAGACCTGCATAAGCTCAAGCCAGACAAATTCCCAGCATAGAGTGAGAGCAGTGGGCATGAAGCAACAGCCTTAGCTAAGAAACTATTTGCAATTGATAGCCGATGGGAGGACGTCAGACTGGGCAGGTGACCAGGCTCCAGGGGATGAACCCACACAGAAGGGCATTCGGGGACACAAAGTAAACACAATAGGCCTTAAAAACATGATGTTAGAGGATATAGAGTTGGGTAGAAGGTAGAATAAGGGGCTGAAGATAAGGCAACTTATCTGAATAAGAGCAAAACATTTCATCAAGTGCTGGAGAGGTTGTGGGGAAAGGGGAACACTCATCCACTGCTGGTGGGAATGTAAACTCGTACAGCCATTATGGAAAGCAGTGTGGAGAACCCTTGGAAGACTTGGAATAAATTTGGCACCTGACCCAACCATACCTCTCCTGGGCATGTACCCACAAGACTCATCTTACTGCAGAGATACATGCACAACCATGTTTATTGCAGCTCTCTTCACAATAGCAAGGAGCTGGAACCAACCCAAGTGCCCCTCAACTGACGAGTGGATAGAGAAAATGTGGTACATCTGCACAATGGAGTTCTATGCAGCAGTAAAGAAAGATGACATCATGAGTTTCGCAGGTAAATGGATGGAACTAGAAGATAGTATGTTAAGTGAAGTAACACAGTCCCAGAAAAACAAACGACGAATGGTATCCCTCGTCTGTGGATGCTAGTGCCAATTACCTAGTTGTAAGTATTTCTTGTGCACGGCCCCTTGAGCTTTTGTCCAAGTAGTTGGGAGTAATGCATATTGGAAACAACAACAACAACAACAACAACAACAACAGAAAGGACTGCATCAAAGAACTGACTGAAATGGTGAACTTCTGCTCAAAACAGTCAACTTCCACATGGAGAATTTTGAGAAAGACAGAGAAAGAGATGAAAAGCATGTTTGGCAGAATGCATGATCTCTGGTGGGGTGTGGGGGTAGGGTAGGGGACATGGGTCTAGATCTGATTAGTAACATNATATATATATATATATATATATATATATATATAAAATAAAATAAAATAAATTCTCAAAAAAGCTCAATAAAATATTTTCTGAAAACTGTGAAAAGAACTGATTCTATACCTGACCATGTCCCAAATCCAAAACACTGAGAGAACCATGTATTGCCAACAATGGAGATCCACTGATACTTATACACTGTACTTCTGGAAAGAGTATAAAATGGTCCAATCACTTTGGAAAATCAGTAGTTTATTTAAGAGGAAGCCATCCTACCCCAAATATCTCCTGTAAAGAAGCAAAAATGAACAAAAATGTACATGCACACAAAGACTTATAAAGGAATATTCCTGGAATTTTTATTCATAAATATGTCAGAGTTGGAAACAACTCAGCTGTCTGTTAACTGATGACGGAGTATTTAAATTATCCTCTTCATGTACAGTGGTGCTACTTAGTAGTACGACAGCTAGGGACACATGCATTAATGCGGTCGAATCTGGTCAGCATTCTGCTGAGAAAAAGACACTAGACACAAAAAGGCCTTTATGACTATATTAAATGCCAATCTTATCTGTAATGGCAGGAAACAGGCTAGCAAGGGCTGGAGGGCACTTGTGTGGTCCTGCTGACTGTTGATCGCTTTGACAAACCTTCTTCCCATGTACCTTGCAACATTCTAGCCATTTCACCCTTTTCTTTCTTGTGGCCATTTTGTTTAACCTCCTAACTGTCTCTTGACTTCCACCCTGACCCAACTTTGTCTTATTCTCAGCAAAGAAGAGAGAGTGAGGTTATTAAAATTCAAGTCATAGAAATAACCCTTCTGCTAAACACTGCCAGAGGTCCCTTTTGCGTTCAAAGTCAGAGCTAAACTTTTATGAAACAACCAGACCCGGGGTGTTCTCTAAACCCACCTTCTGCCATTCTCCGTGCTCACTCTGCTCCAGCCACGCTGGCCTCTTCAATCACCACTGAACAAGTCCAGACAGCTCCCACCTCAGAGCCTTTGCACCTGATGTTCCCTGTCCTGAAATCATCTTCCCATCAGATGTCTTCTTGGGCATGCTTCAGAAATGTTCTCAACTGTGATCAGACTTGTTTCCCAGGGCTACAATCACAAAGTACTACAAATTTGGTGGCCTTAAATCACACATTTGTTCGAGAGTCTAGATGCCTGCAGTCATGTTGTTCCAGGGTCTATCTGAAGACTCCAGAGGAGTGTCCTTCCTTCCCTTCCCCCAGCTTCTGGCAGTAGTTAGCAGTTTTTGCTGCTTCTTGGCTTTGTACTGACGCCCTATGTCCTCATTCTCCACCTTCATCGGAACGTTATTTTTCTTGTGGGTCTTCCTGTATCTACACATTGCATAATAAGGAACACAGTATGCTGTTGTGCTTCTTCCTTCCAGTACTCTGAGCTATTCATTTATCCAGAGATTTCCCAAGATTTGATTAAAGTCTTGAAAAAAAACAGAGTCCACAGACCATGCGAGAGTCTATCAGGAGGGTGTGAAGTGGATATTGGGGGGCTTGTCATCTCAACTGGCCTCTGAGATAGTACATGTGTGTCTTTGTTTTCTCTCTGTAAAGAAGGAGCTTTAATAACAGGCAATGTCAGCAAAAGTTAGCCACTCGATTTTAGGTATGAAGTTTGCAGGGTAGCTGCCATTGCTGTTCGATATGATGGCTAAGGAGTATGCTCAGATCCTCAAAAGAAAAGACTTTAAAAATGCTTATACTAGCAACTTTATGAATATATTACACCTGCTTCATTGCTTCATATTCTAATTAATGTCCTGGAATCCCCTACATCTTTTATTAACTTATTTATGGTTATGTGTTACCACTCAGTGAACAGGCAGTGAGGGGTGTCCGGTATGAGCTGAAATTCATCTTGGACATCAAGTAATTGACACATTTGTTACTCTCTGTGAATATATGCCAGGCACCATTGTAAGTAGAAAAAAATATGTTGACTTATATTATTCCCCCCCCCTACTTTATGGTATTGATCACAAAGAAGTAAGTAACCTACAGTCCCAGGACTTGAATTTTGGCATTGAGATTTGATCCCTAATCGTCTGACTCTGAATTATGTGCTATTATTTGTTCTCATACTTTTTCTTCTCAGAGGAAGTTATGGTGAGATAAAAGGGAAAATCTTTCCTCCAGAGTAAAAATGTGAACATTTTCAGTTGAGAAGAAGCACACGTGTACACACACACACACACACACACACACACACACACGTACACATGCACATACACAAAACAGATGGTGGATGTAACTGTCCAGCCTTAAAATCTCTGCATCAGAATGTATATCATTGACACTCATGGTTTGCTGGTACCTGTCTCACAAGGTAGTTAGCAATAGCTATTTAGAAGGGTGTCAGTGACATTTTACTCACTCTTCTGGTGAATGAATCTTCTAGACTGGTTGGGTTCAGAAAACCTTATCTAGGTTTCCTGATTGCAGTCCATTATTTGGTTACTTGGCATCAGTTGGAGACTAAAAGATATTCTCAGAGCCTCCGTTCATGTAGCTGGTAGTTGGGTGCCTAGGAGTAGATAGGGATGATTGTGCCCAGGAGGTTATCTCAGCCTTCTTTACATTATGAGATAGCCCAGACTTGTTTAAATGATGGCAATTTCCAAGAGAAGGGGCGCCCAAGTGTACAGGTCCTTTTAGAAAGACTTTGTGGCTATGACTATATTCTCCCATGGTGTGTCCATGGTGAACCACCATGCAAAGTATGTGTTCTATCCCCTTTCTATATCCTCTAAAATATCATCCAGTTATGGCATCAGGACTGTGCTGGTTAGTCTCTTTCTTTTTCTTTTCTGCCAACTGAACATAAACTAGAGTTACCTCAGAAGATGGAAACTTAACTGAGAAATTTCCTCCATTGGAGTGAGTGGCCATGTCTGTGAAGCATTTTCTTAATTGCTGATTCATATGGGATGACCCACACCATACGTGGGCCTAGACTGTGTAAAAAAGATAGTGGAACAAGCCAACACACAGTGTTCCTCCATAGTCTCTGTTTCAGTTCCTTCTCTGGGTTTCTGTCCTGCCTCAACTTCCCTCAGCTATGAGCTGTGCATGATCAGAACATGTAAGCCAAATAAACTTGCTTAACTAATTTGTTTGTTCATTGCTTTATCATAGGGACAGAAGTCAAACTAGAACAGTGACCAAAGTATGGGATCTCCTGAGCTACTTCAGGCCTAGATATAGATGCAGTTCTTAATTTTTTTTTTAGTTTTTTTAATTTTATTTATTTCTGTTTGTGTATGAATGTACTGTCTGCATGCAAGTTTGTGCACCCGTGTCATGCAATGGCGCGGAGGTCAGAAGAGGGTGTTGGACTCCCCTGGAACTGGAGTTCTCCTGGAATTGGAGGTTCAGACGGTTCTTGGCCACCATGTGGGTACTGGGGATCGAACCCGGGTCCTCTGTAAAAGCGGTTGGCATTCTTAACCGCTAGGCCATCTCTCCAGCCCCCTAGATGCAGTTCTTGAAAGTGTTTCTTGGAGTATGGGTGTCTGTCTCTGGAAATATTGGACTTAAAAGGAGGTTTCTGATCCATGAACACTCAACAAGTCATGGTAAGTTAAAAAAAAGAGACCATGTGGGTTTTGTCTTTCAGTCCATTTATATGCTTTAATGACATTTATTGATTTATGTATGTTGAACCATCCCTGCATCTCTGGTATGTATGAATCCAATTTGGTCATGCTGGGGATGATCTTTTTTTGCTGTATCATATTTATTGATTTGTACAGGCTGAAACATTCTTTCACTCTTGGAATAAAATTTTCAGGGAGCACGTTGTACAATACTGGGAAACATTCAAGTAGCCAGGGAGCCTGTCCAGGTACCACGGACTCCCACTCAGCTAAACTCATATATTGATGGATCCTATTGTTTCTGCGATTCTGAAAAATCTCTTTTTTTATGTGTGCCTGTATGTGGTTTGCAAGCATTTTGTTGAGAATTTTTGCATCTGCGTTCGTTCATTAATGAACTGAGTCTATAGTTTTCTTTTTTGGTTGTGTCTTTACCTAGTTTTGGTATTAGAATGGTGCTGGCTTCATAGCACATGGTCATCTTAATTAATGCAGAAAAGGCCTTTGACAAAATTCAACATGCCTTCATGTTTAAAGTCCTAGAGAGAATTGGACTGGAGGGAACAATCATCAACATAATTAAAGCCATATACAACAAATCCATAGCCAACATTATTCTAAATGGGGGAAATTAGAAGCATTCCCTTTAAAGTCAGGAACCTGGGAATGCTGCCCTCTATCCCCACTCTTTTTCAATATAGTGCTTGAAACACTTGCTAGAACAATAAGGCAAGAAAAGGAAATTAAAGGAGTAGTAATTGGAAAAGAGGTAGTCAAACTATCCCTTTTTGCAGATGACATAATACTTTATCTAAAGAATGACAAAAACTCTACCAGAAAACTCCTAGAAATGATTAACAGTTTCAGTAAAGTAGTGGGCTACAAAATCAACTGAGAAAAATCAGTAGCCTTTCTTTATACCAATAACAAGCAATTGGAGAAGGAATTCAAAGAGACCTTCTCATTCACAATAACCTTAAAAAAATATCTAGAAACGAACTTGACCAAAGACACTAAAAATCTACGCAATGAAAATTCTAAATCCTTGAAGAAGGAGATTGAAGAAGACACCAGAAGATGGAAAGACCTCCCATGCTCATGGTTTGGAAGAATTAATATAGCAAAAATGAACATCCTGCCCAGAGTAATAAACAGATTCAATGCAATCCCAGTTGAAATCCGCACAAACTTCTTCACAGATCTAGATAAAAACATCCTAAAGTTCATATGGAAGAGCAAAAGACCCCAGATAGCCAAGCAACCCTGAGCAAAAAGAGCAATGCAGGGGAGATTACTATACCAGACTTCAAACTATATTACATGGCCATAGTCATAAAAACAGCTTGGTATTGGCACAAAAACAGATCTGTAGATCAATTCAATAAAACTGAAGATTCATACTTGAGCACATTCAATTTTAGCCGCCTCGTATTTAACAAAGGAGCCAAGAAGACTCAATGGAATAAAGACAGCATCTTCAGCAAATGGTGTTAGCAAAACTGGATCACTACTTTAGAAGAATAAAATTAAACCCTTACCTCTTGCCCTGTACAAAAATCAACTCCAAATAGACCAAAGACCTCAATGTAAAACCTGAAACTCTGAAAATCATAGGAGAAAATGTTGACATTAAGCTACAAGACATAGGCATAGGAAAAGACTTTCTAAATCAGCCAGCTGTGCAAGAAATAAGGTCACCAATTGACAAGTGGGACCTTATTAAACTCAAAAGCTTCGGTACAAAAGAAACAATCAAATAAGTGAAGAGAAAACCCACAGAGTGGGAGGAAACTTTCACCTCTGATAGATTTGATAGAGCATTAACATCCAGAGTATATATACTACTCAAAAACAAAGAATCAAGAAAAAAATGACACAATCAAAAGATGGAGTAAAGAGCTAAACAGAGACTTCACAAATGAAGAAGATAGCTGATAAACATCTTTAAAAGTGTTCAATATCACTAATAATTAAGGAAATGCAAATTAAAACCACTTTAAGATTTTATATTATTCCAGTAATATAAGATAAAAAAAAAGGATCCCAAATGTCAGAGAAGTTGTGGGGAAAGGGGACCACTCATCCACTGCTGGTGGGAATGTAAACTTGTGCAACCCCTATGGAAAGCAGTGTGGAGAAGTCTTAAAAGTCTGAAAATGAGCCTGCCACCTGACCCAGTCATACTACTCCTGGGTATATTCCCACAAGATTCATCCTGTTGCAGAGATACATGCACATCTATGTTTATTGCAGCTGTCTTCACTATTGTGAAGAGAGCTGGAAGCAACCCAAGTGCCCCTCAACAGACAAGTGGATAAAGAATGTATGGTACACCTACACAATGGAATTCTATGCAGCAATAAAGGAAGACAACATCATGAGCTTTGTAGGTAAGTGGATGGAACTAGAAGTCGTTATGCTAAGTGAAGTAACACAGTCCCAGAAAAACAAATGCTGTATGGTGTCCCTCATTTGTGGATCCTAGCACCAAATCTCTATCTGTAAGGCAAACTGAATAATTCTTTTTTTTCCTTTCATTTGTAGTAAATATACCTGATGTTACTCATCAGCTTGCTATGTAATATAGGAATATAAAGAAATATTTTTTTCTTCACCTCCATACAACTCTACTGTCAGAATGTGAATCACTAAACATGTTTTGGAATTATCCTATAGTTTATTTTCAGACATCATAATCTTGTTATATGTGTATATTTTGGTATATGCATATTTTGAAGGGATACAAATCGGAAGGAACAATGACAACAAACAACAGCAAAAGCCTGGGTCAAAGAACTGACTGAAACACTAAACTTCTGCCCCAAACAGTAAACTTCTGCATTGAAAAATTTAAAAAAGACTGAGAAAAAAGATGAAACACATGTATGGTAGAATGCACGAGCTCTGGTAGGGTGGGAGCAAAGAAGGGGAAATGGGCTTAAATTTGATTAAGAAATGTTATATGAAATGCATGAAACGTCAATAAAAATTGGATTTAAACAAAAAAGGACAACTACCTCCTTTGAGAGGGACTTGAAGTCTATCAGTTTTAGTGGTCTTATCTGGTTTTTAATGAGATATTCTTTTTTCATAGGAAATACCTCTCATATTGTTATCTGAGTACCTTTGTCTGCCCGATTTGGGTTTCTATGAAGTTGAAGACTTCGAGGTCTCTTTGCAATTTGAGCACTAACAGTGCCTTTCAGGTAAAACAGATGGCTGTCTTACCAATGCAAGTTCCTTAACACTTTGTGGGATTTCTCTGTACCCAATTATAAATCTACTCAGGTTCACAAGTGTATGTTTTTCCTCTGGGACAAACACTGATTTTTTTTTTTTAATGAGCTTTGTTCTCTGGCTAAGAATGTCTGAGAGGCAGAGGTCTTTATGAAATGTCTTCATCCCACACTGTTGATTTATCTGTTTCCTGAAGCTGTTAGTTAGTTTGAGAATCTTTTACTGGTGCAAGACCCGGGGATGGAGAAATGAATTTATGTTTCCATTCACCAAATTCTAATTTTCCCTTTCCTTCTGAATTCTGCCTGTGACCTGAGCAATGTTTTGAGCGACCTCTCTTTCACTATGTCTTATCACAGGCACCTATGTAAGCTGTTGTTTTAGAAATGAAATGACCTCATAGATTCATGTCTTAGGGGCTTGGTTCTTGGGTAGCTGGTTCTTGGTGAGCCATAAAGGGAGTTTAGGGAGTTTCAGCAGGTGGTGCCCACCTGTGGAAAGTGGGTCTGAGGGAGATGGACATTTGAAAACTAGACTTTGTCCCAGATTCTCTTCTCTTCCTCTCCCCTCTCCTCCCTCCACTTTCCTCCCCTTCTGTTACCTCTCCCACTTCTTTCTCTTCACCACAAAGTGAAGAATCTCATTGGTGACATTCTGAAACCATGAATCAAAATAAATTCTTCCTGTTCATCTCAAGTATTTGGTCACAGCAACAGAAAAGTCATCCATAAGTCAAATGCTTACTTCGACATGGAAAATAATTTTCCAGTTTCCAAAGACATGAGGTACAACCTGTTATCATAGATGCTGCTGCTGCTGCTGGGTCCACCAGTCCTTACAGGTGAGCACTTCCCATATCTCCCTGTGTTCTCTCGCTGCAGTTCCCTTCTTCCTTTCTCTGTTTGCTCAGAACTTTTCTAGTCCTCACTGGCATTCTCCTGTCTGTTCCCTAGGCTCCCAAAGTCGGTGCTATATGCCTTACATTTTGGTTATAGCAGTGCTCCATTTTGGGGTTTCGGTTTCTTTATCCATTAGATTTTATTGGGTAAGAGATAATCCAATCTAAAATATACTGGTTTAAGCAAATAACTATTTGGCTTTCTTCTGATCCTTCATTTTTGGTTTGGGTCATCTTGGCTGATCTTTGTTGATTTCATGAGCTTGTGGGCTAAGTCCTCTCAGAACACTTGTAGTTTGGCAGAATGTCAGTCGGAACAATCCAGGGCACTGGGTCATCAGTCTCTCACTATTCAGCTCCATAGACCAGGCTTCTTAACATAACAGAATGAGGACTGCATAGAGCAAGCCCCCAAACACAAGCATCATTTTTTGGACAAGCCAGCTTTCTTTTCCATTATCTTGTGCGTTCTTTAAGAATGTCATACGATGCATTTCAGCCCCCTAATTCCTCCCAGTTCCAAGAACCATTTCTTACGCACTGAAATCTATGTCTTCGTTTTAAAAGCCCATCCAGGCTAATTTGTGCTGCTCATATGCTCTTGGGTGTGCAGCCATTCACTCGAACATGTCAACTTATCATGGGACACATTCTGTTTTTAAGGAAATGTAAATTAAAACCACCCCCAGATATCATCTCACTTCAATATGACTGGCTAAAATCAAGAAAACAAAAGACAACAGATACTGGAGAGGTTGTGGGGAAAGGGGAACACTCATCCACTGCTGGTGGGAATGTAAACTTGTGCAACCATTATGGGAAAGCAGTGCAAAGAACCCTTAAAAGACTCAAAATGAGCCTACCACATGACCCAGCCATACCACTCCTGGGTATATACCCACAAAACTCATCCTTCTGCAAAGATACATGCACATCCTTGTTTATGGCAGCTCTCTTCACAATAGTGAAGAACTGGATCCAACACAAATGCCCCTCAACCAATGAGTGGATAAAAAAATATGGTACATCTGCACAATGGAGTACTATTCAGTGGTAAAGAAAGATGGCATGAACTTTGCAGGTAAATGGATGAAATTTGAAGCCATTATGCAAAGTGAAGTAACACAGTCCCAGAAAAACAAACAGCAAATGGTCTCCCTCATTTGTGGATGCTAACACCAAATCTCCAGTTGAAAGGCAAGCTGAGCAACATTATTGTTATATTTCTTTTTATCTGAAAGCAACTATGTTGTTATAATGTAAATCTCTTAAGGTTCTCTAGAATCGACCTGTCACTTATTTTCAGACTCTATAATTACTGTATATGGGTGGAAGGTATGTATTCATATTTTAGAGTAATATAACATTAAAGGGGTAAAATGTGAATTCCTAAACATATTTTGGAATTAACATACAGTTTATTCCCAGAGGTCATAATTTTGATGCATATATGACAATTCTACAAGCATTTATTGGAGCAATACAAAAGGGAGGGAAAAACAACAACATAAGGACTGGGCTAAAGAACTGAATGATACCATTGAACTCTGCCCAAAACAACAGCCTTCTGCAGGGAAAAACTTTGGAAAGACTGAGAGAAAGATGCATGACATGTATGGCAAAAGATGAACAGGGGTGGGATGGGAGCAGGGAAAGGGGACTGTGTCTAAATTGGACTGAGAGATAGTGAATGAAATACACAATTCATCAATAGAAGTATTTAAAAAAAGAATAGCCAGGAGACATAGAAAAGTGAATATAAATACTTGCAAAAAACAAACAAACAAGCAAACAAAATCCTGAATGTTTGTGCTTTTCATAAAATATGTTTCGGTGGTATTTAGATACTCTCCCCTAGCCGCACCCCCACTTACTGTCCTTCACCCAATTTAATATAATGTATTATATATTAAACATGGCTGGAGAGATGGCCTAGCGGTTAAGAGCAACGACCACTCTTACAGAGGACTCGGGTTCGATCCCCAGCACCCACATGGCGGCCGAGAACCGTCTGAAACTCCAATTCCAGGAGAACTCCAGTTCCAGGGGAATCCAAGACCATCTTCTGACCTCCGCGGCATTGCACGACACGGGTGCACAGACTTGCATGCAGACAGTACATTCATACACATACAGAAATAAATAAAATTAATAAAAAAATAAATAAAATAATAATGTTATTATATAAAACATATATTATAATATATCGTATATAATATATATATAGTTACACATGTACATCTTAAGGGCTATAAGTCTAATTGTGTCCCCAAAAGTCCTTCAACGTGGATCCATTCACTGGAGCTGGTTAGCCTACCAAGAGTCACATCATTGAAAGAGACCGACTCCTGCCTCCCAGCACCCGTCATTTCCCCAAAGTTCCTTAGGTAGAGTTGGAAGAAGTTACCCACTTTCTCACGTCTGTGCTGGGATTTTGTCTAGTTTAAATTTGCATGGGATTTGAGTATGGCGTCACCATTGCTGTGAGTTTCTATGACTAACTGACCAGCTGTCTGGAAAACTATTTCCTTGTGATCCACCAACTCTGGCTCCAATCTTTCTGCCCATCTTCCACAGTGGCCCCTGAACCTTGGAATGCCTAGGGTTTGATACAGGTGTCCTACCCAGGGATGAGCACTCTGCAGCCTCTTTTCTTCTGCACATTGGCCAGTTGTGGGTTTCTCTGTTAATCACCATTTGACACACAAACTACTCTGATGAGCATTGAAGATGCATTAATCTATGAGTACAAAAATGAGTCATTAGGAGTCAGTTTAAAATACTTTAACTATTTAGTAGAAAACTATTTTTAGATGCTCCCCTCTACCAAGTGACCTGTCTGGCTTCAGATTTCCAAGCCTAATGTCAATACCAGGTATGGGTTCTATCCACTGAAGCATATCTTACATCCAATTAGAACGTGGTTGTGGTTGGTTACTTCTGCAATATTAGTGACACTGTCGCACCAGTGGGTGTATTTACCAGGCTAGCTGTTGTTGCAGCACAGGATTCACAGCTTGGTAAGGCTGATGATTATTTTTTTTCCTTCTGTTAGCTTGCATAGAACCTTCCAGCACTATGAAAACTAGCCAGTAGAGATGTGGTTCTGAAGTCAGTACGAACTTGGTTTCTCCTTGTTTGTTCCAATATATTGGAATATATTAGACTCAATTGCTGAAGCTAATTATATATGATATATTTATAATATGTAAGTTTATATGTTATATTATCTATCTATCTATCTATCTATCTATCTATCTATCTATCTAATTAGCTTCAGCAATTGAGTTTTACTGTGATGTTCTTGTGGGCAACCCACAACAGGGGCAATGGCTGGTGCTGTTTGGGGGGTCTATGGGAGGCCAGGTCAACAGCTTCAAGAGGGGAAGTCCATTCTTGGCATTGCAGTTTTTTTTTTGTTTTTTTTTTTTTTTTTTTTTTTTTTTTTGCTACAGCATGGTGTCTAGAAGGGGCAGTATCCCCTGTCATAGGGTAACTCCTTTTAGTTTCATTTTATAATGTATATGTATATACTTTAAGAAGGCTGTACAGTGGCAGGTTTCCATACACCTTTTTCTAAAGGCCTCTAGTGCTACTTGTCCCTCCCACACACACCCCTGCCCTGCCCTCCCACTCTCCACCCTGTTTAACCCTTCCTATTTTATTATTTCCATTTCCTCCTTTATATCACTGCATTCTACCAAACCTCCTAGGAAGCCTTCTCCTTCCATGGCAATTTATTAGTTTCCCAACTTTTCTGGATTTTCCAAATTGAGACATGCATATTTAGGATTTTAAAAGTAGCATTTAGCTATGGGAGAGAACTTGTGACAGTTGTCTTTCTGGGTCAGGGTTACTTGGGATGATTGTTTCAAGTTCCATACATTTACCTGAGAATTTCATAATTGCCCGTTTTAAGAGCTGGATTATATTTCATTGTGCATATGTATCACACCTTCATTATCCATTCATCAGTTGGGGGACATCTAGGTTGTTTCCTATTTCTGGCCATTATGAAAGGGGAGCAATGAACATGGATGAACAGGTCTTTCTCTAGTAGGATATAGAGATTTTGGGGTATATGATGAGCCAGGTTCTTAAAGAAAACTGGCCAGTTGTGGTGGCACATGCCTTTATTTCTTTCTTTTTTTAAAAATTTTATTTATTTCCGTATGTGTATGAATGTATTGTCTGCATGCAAGTCTGTGCACCCGTGACGTGCAACGCCTCGGAGGTCAGAAGAGGGTGTCGGACTCCCCTGGAACTGGAGTTCTCCTGGAATTGGAGTTTCAGATGGCTCTCGGCCGCCATGTGGGTGCTGGGGATCGAACCCGGGTCCTCTGCAAGAGCGGTCGGCACTCTTAACCGCTAGGCCATCTCTCCAGCCTGGTGCATGCCTTTAATCCCAGTACTTGGGAGGCAGAGGCAGGTGGATCTCTGTGAGTTCAAGGCCAGTCTGGTCTACAGAGTGAGTTCCAGGACAGCTAGAACTGAAGGGAGACCCTGTCTCAAAAAGACCAAAAAACCCCCTGATTCTCCCTCTCCCAGTTGCTATCAATTGTCAGTAGCCCCTCAACTACTGGGAGGACATTGTTCCTATCTCCCCTCTCTATCTTGGGGTTTTGTCTGGCTTGAGTTTGTATAGGTCTTGGGTTTGCATAGGTTGTGGGTTTGTATAGGTCTTGTGCATGCTGTCACAATCACTGTGAGTTTATAGGTGTACCTTCCTATTGTGTCTGGAAAACACTGTTTCTTTATAGTTTTTTTTTTTGCCACTTCTGGTTCTTGTAATCTTTTCACCCCATCTCCTCAATGATCCCTGAGCATGGAGGTAGAGGGTATGATAAAGGTGTCCCATTTAAGGCTAAACATTCCATGGTCTCTTATTCTATGTACCTTTATCAGTAGTGAGTCTCTGTGTTAATTGCCATATACTATAAAAAAAAGTTTCTCTCATGAAGGTAGAGAGATGCACTAATCTTTGGGTGTAACAATAAGCTATTAGGAGTCAGTTTAATACTATGCACATTTATCAGAGTAACAGTAGTAGGTTCTCCCCTGCAGCCTGTGTGACCTGTTTAGTAACAGGTTCATAGCCACAATAATGTGCCAGGTATGAGATCATCTTGTGCAATAGGCTTTAAATCCAATAAGAATGTGGTTGGTTCCTCTCCTGCCCTTTGTGCCACTACTGTGCCAATGGGTGTGTCTTTCCAGGCTGGTTGTTGTGGTAGCTTGTGGGGTTCACACCCGGGTAAGAATGATGATCACTTAAGCTGGGCGTGGTGGCACAGACCTTTAATCCTAGCACTCAGGAGGCAGAGGCAGGCAGATCTCTGTGAATTCAAGGCCAGCCTGGTCTACAGAGTGAGTTTCAGGACAGCTGGGGCGGGGGGCGCTACAAGGAGACCTGTCTCGAGAAGACCAAAAGAAAAGAATGATGATCACTTTTCTGTTAGTGTGCATAATACCTTTCAGCAGTATGAAAGCTAGCCAGGAGGCCGGAAGTTTTCAGGTCAGTACCTGATTTCCTTATGTTCTGTGTCTCAAGTATGTAGTGTCATCAGTGATAGGGTCTTACCATCAAATTCTGGAGGGTAACTGAGAACAAATGGCAATAGCTGTGATGTTTTGGGGTATTTGGAACCCCAGTGTGACGCCAAAAGGGAAAATCAATTCCTGACACTGGGCTTTTTAGTTTTTAGAAGAATTGCCAAGCTGTTATAGGGTAATTCCATTTAAACTATTTTTATATATGCACAAGAATAGTATATGGAAGTAATTTTCAAGGCTATTTGTTATACATTTTCTGCCTTATTTGTCAGTTATGTGGGACAAACTTAGAGGGAGCCCCTAACAATAGGATTATAGGCAGAATAACTATGGTGGATGGTTTCGGAATCTACTACAGATGTTAAAATAGAAAAGAGGACATAGGAAGAGTTTCTTTAAAGTCCTATCTGAAGGGCATTGTCACTTGTTAGAGCTTTATCTCAGCACCTGGATGGGGTCAAACAGCTGGAATGGAATGAAAGCTTTGAAACCTTCCAGCGACTCAACAGATGGTCCTGTTTACTCTTTGGAGACAAGTAACACAAAGCAGAGGAACTCTAATTTAACCTGGAATGTATTGCTGACTTTTGGATATAAACTATTTGAGTTAAGACTCTATTTAGGACACCTGAGGAATGAATAGTCCAAAAGAGTGTGTCTTCCCATGCCAATATACATAGTTAATCTTAGTTTATGCAGAATGCCTGACAGTCAGAGGCTTGGCTTGAATATCTCATCTTTCCACATGGGAAAGACTGTGAAGTACAGGAGAGGCCATGTTTTCCAGTGAAGGCAATAATGAAACCTCACGCTGTCCAGATCTGGGTCTAGAAATGTATCCCCTCACAGGTGCAGTATCATAGCTGGTGACATAATGTAAATAAGAAATACACCCAAACTCCACTTCACACATAATAGAAAGTTAACATATTTTGAAGGGAAGGTACTACCTCAGAATTCTATAGATAATAACAAATATCGTGTCTCTGGGTGGATGTATTCTCTGTTCTAAATAAATAATTGACTTAGAAACTAACTCTTACACAAAATAGTGTCCTAAATTGGTAAAAGTTTGTCCTTAAATGTTCTTCTGCTAAGGGATGGGATATTAAGTGGTTCCTCCCCTAAACAATGGAATGTCTAATTATTTCTCTTCCAAATAGTTTCATGCTCAATTGTCCCTCTCTCAGGCAATGGAACATTCAATCAGTCCTCCCCTAAACAATGCAGGCCACTGAATTGTTCCTCTCTCAACAGTTGAATGCACTATTGTTCATTTCCCAAGCAATCAACCATTCAATTAGTCAGGTGAATACAGTTGAAACATTTCCATTCTCAGCACGAAACAGTAAAGCTGGGATCATGAACATGGTCTGGGTCCAACTTGCTAAGCTGGAGTCAGACAATTCATGATTATTATGATGATCCTTTGGAAGTAATTCTGAAACTTTCTGAATAAGAGGTTTTGTTGTCCCTCTTCCTCCCCTCCAGTGAACTTCTGGATCTTCATACCAAGCGAAGTGTTCTGGTTTGGATGTAAAATGTCCTCAGCCAATGACACTCTTGTGGGAGATTGTAGAACCTTTGGGAGGTGATGTCTAACAGGAGGAAGTGGTTCAGTGGGAGAAGGGGGCACTTTGAGGGTAACAACCTGGCCCTGCTTCCTGTGCCTTCTTTGATTCTTTTTCCATTGAGATGGTAGCAGATGAGGACTCCAAGTCACTTCCATGGAACCATTAGCTATCATGACCTCTCCATGACAGACTGTAGGCTCAGGTAAACCTTTCCCTCATCAAGTTACTTCTTGCTAGGTATACGGTTTTAGTAACTACACAAACTAAACCCTATGGCCTTTCCACTTAACACATGACTGTGTGGATGACACATGGCTATGTCACAGCCAAGATGAAACTACTATCATTTCATATGGAGTCACTGTGGCCAGGTGCAGAGCTGAGTACGCTCTTCTCGCACCTGAATGGGGAGAGACATTAAGCCAAGAATCAGCTCTGTTGTTTCCAATTACCCCGAAATCGGAGGAGAGGAAGGTAAGCTCTGCCTAAGGAGTTGGAAAAGGTTGTTTATGTTGATGGGCTATCTACATGGAACTTGAAAAATGTTTAGTATTTTGACAAAGGCGAATAGAAAGGACATGATTAGGCAGAGATCACAGTGCTGACAAATTGCAGATGCTCATGCACTGGGGACAGGGGATAGCCTGGGGCATGTTCAGGCTTAGGGGCCTGAAACAGGCTCACTGTGGATGACCTGCATGGCATTCTCCAGTTTTGCTTCTCTTCTGAGTTACAGAACACAATAGGCCTGTGAGGGAGTGATTGGCAGTTGGAAGCTCAGAGGTCAGTATAATCTCAGGGATGTTCAACTAAGCCTTGATGATGCAGGGCCTGCCTGGATTGCCTAATGTCACTGGGAGCAATCAATTACATTCTGGACTGCTGAATTAGTCCATAGCTGACAGCAGCTGACTGTCCTGCTGACTTCTGTCTCCTTGAAGTGCTTTCCTCCATTCCTCTGGTGCCTCTCAAACTTCTTCTAAATTCAAGGTGCAAAACAAATGTTCAAAAGACTGTTCTTACCAGAGAGATCCCAGATCCATCATCTGTGGGGAATATTTCTGGGGAATAGAAACAGTAAATAGAGATCATCTTTCTGGAAAGAGAAAGCCACCTCCAGTTAACAGAGAAGTGCAAACAAGACAGCAGGTCTATAAAGCTTCCCTTAAACATCCAGATTCACCATCAGAGGCGACATTTATAAAAATAGGGCACCACCTTTGTCAGAACTGGAAAAATCCATAATGTATCAAGGTAAACAAACAGCATTTACAGGCCCTTCACCCAGATCTCAACACTTGACTGTGTTCTTCCCATGTCTAAGCAAACAGGGACCAGAAAGGTGTTTCAAGAAAAATATAGATTTTACTGATAATATACAGTTTGATATGGTACATGGTTATCATTTTCTATGAAAAATCGAATGTTAATACTTTTTTAAAATATATAAGGTCCTTATGAAATGGATATCATTTACATTGTGCTTCTTGTATATCAGGCAGTAGTTTAGTGTTTTATATGTATTGGATTATTTATGTTTCACAGGGACTCTAGAAGGTAGAGTCAGGGTTCTCCAGAGGAACAAAACATACATACATCATGCATATAGACATAGTATCATATGTAGTCATATATATATATATATATCATATGGTCGTGTATGTGTATGGGGACTTGTTATATTGTCTTATATGTTAGAGTTGGATACAACAGGGGTCGTCTGCACAGTGGAGAGGCAGAGAACCAGGTAAGCTGTCCAGTCCAGGAACTTGGTTGCCTCACCAGACCCAGTACAGCTCGGAAGGCCTGGAAGATTCCTGCCGACTTGCTGCTGATGAGTTCACATTGGAAGGCTGGAGAAACTGGAGTCTGATCTCCGAAGTGACAGCTGCACTCATGAGGCGTGCTCACTCTCCTCTGACCTCTTAGATCTGAACCATCTGTTGGAAGGTGCTGCCCACATTGAGAGTGAACTTTTACTCCTCATTTAACTGTCTCAGGAAATGCTCTCATAGATACAGCCAGAGGTATGTTTTCCAGATGATCTTGAATCCTATCAGGTGGACAAGACTGGCCATCACAACAGGCAACATTTTTCCACATCTTCATTGTCAAATATACATAAGTTAAAGATATGGTGCATTATAAAGTGAATTCATACTTTTTTTTGCATTCATACTTTTATACAGCAACCACCAAACATCTCCAGAAATTCCGCTCTTCCTCATCTGAAACTCTGTGCAATAAGTGACAATTCTGCTCTCTCCTCCTGATAGCCCCCATCAACTACCATTATCCTCTCTGTATTTACAAATTTGACTAATCATGTTGCTTCACATAAATGGAATTATACAGCACTTTCCTTTATAGCCAGTGTCTCTCACTGAGTTTAATATCCTCAAAGTTCATCCATGTTGTAATGTGTGTCAAATGTCTTTTCTTTCTTTTCATGGTTGAATAATCTTTTATGTATATGCTGCATTTTGTTTATCTGTTTACATACCTACTGACACTTGAGCTGTTTTTACCTTTGTGCTGTTGTAAACAATGCTGCTCTGAATACGAGTGTACAGATATCTATCCAAGTTCCTGCTTTAACTGGAAAAGCTGGGTCATATGGTAATTCTATGTTTAATGTTTTAAGGAATTGCCATATTGTTATGAAACAGGTTATTCTGTTTTTCTATGATTCAAGTGGAAAAGCTGAACAGAGAGAGAATATGTGATTTGTCCGCAGTCACGTCACCAGTGAAGGACAGTGCTGTGATTTGAACTCTGAATGTTGGACCACAAAGCAATTACCCTGGTTTCTGCACCAATATGAATGTCAAACCTAAAGTGTGGCACCCGAGCTATGGTATGTGGACAGCTGGAGAAGTATCATGTGAATCCTTGATAGCATTTCTATTCCACCGAAAAAGCATCTCACGGGTGCAGCTTAGGATAAGGTCTGGGTTTGAATAAACCTCCACATATCACTCAGCAGAAGAGGAATGAACTCTTGGTACAATATGTCAAAGCTGACCCTTAAAACACTTAAAACCACTGAGTGAGCAAGCCAGACGTGATAGACCACATACTATGTGATTTCATCTACATACAATATCCAGAACATGCAAACTTGCAGAGACAGGAAGTCAGTTTGTAGCTGCCTGAGATGAGGGGTGTAGGAAAGTCACGGGTCTTGGCTGTGACGGCATATAAAGGATTTTGTTGGGGGAGGAGGGGTGATAACGTTCTAAAACTGGTTTATGGTGCCAATCACTAAAGTCAATAAATATCATTGACTCATATACTTGAAATAGGTAAACTTAATGATAGGTAAAATAAAGCTCGATAAAACTAAGCAATAATTTTTTTTAAAGAAAAGAAGCTTTCCAAGTGGTTCTGATTCATCTGGACCTAGACAAAATGTTTCTCAAACGGAGGGAACATAATAAGCAGAAGGTGCTTGGGATGTTTGGGAAACCAAATAACAAACAAATGAAGCCAGCTTCCTAGGCCCCAGCTTAACCCTGCTCTATTATGATTGCTGTTGATGTTGTAAGTGACTTTTGACATTTGCTGAGCTTGTTTGGGAAGCATGAAGAGAACATGAAACATTTGTTCTCTGTTGAGGAAACTGCTCAGTAGATAAAGAACTTGCTGCATAAATACAAGGACATGAGCTTGTGACACTACTCAAATAGAAGTCAGACATGGTGGCATGCATCTATCACCCTAGCATTGAAGATGGGGTTAGAGACAAGCAGGTACCAGGGTTGTTGGAGAGCCCATATAGCTGAAACTGCAAGCTTTAGCTTCAGTGAGAGAGTCTGTCTCAAAAAGTAAGGTGGAAAGGGATTGAGGAAGACACTGACTTTCAACTCTGGCCTCAACATACCAGCACTCAAAACATAAGGCTGTTCTCTCCTTAGGCCATATGACTGTAGTTGGTATGTGGTTAATCTTTACGGTTTAGGTTAATAGTTCAAATTCCAGCCATTACATCTATTTTTCAAAGAACTAGGATGGAAGGGGGCTGGAGAGATGGCTCAGTGGTTAAGAACACTGGTGCTCTCTCAGAGGACCCAGGTTCAAATCCCAGCATCTACACAGCAGCTAACAACTGTAAGTCCAGTTCCAAGGGACCCAGTGTCCTCTCTTGACCTCCACAGGCATTTTACAACACAGGAGCACTTATATACATGCAGGCAATACACTCATCTACATAAAAAAATAAAAATAATAAGTATTAAAAAAGGAAATAGGGTGGAGGAAAAAGAGACAGAGAGAAGTTTCTTTTCACTTTTGAGGCAAGGTCTGGAAAGTCCATTCTCCATTCTCTTGTATGTGTTCATTAGACAGACAGTCATGACTATTTCTTCCAAGGAGAGATGTTAGAGGATGTGGTCACTAGCTGAATAGTTTTGTGCATGGCTAAACCTAAAAGCCCTGTTACTACAGGAGAAATAAATGAAGGGTGTCTGGAGCTAACAAGAAGGCTTACTGCTATGAAGTCACATTTATTCCTCTTCTCAGATGAGAAAATTTTAGATAGAGTTGCTAGATAAAACAAACTGCCCAGCTAAATTTGAATTTCAGATGAACAGCATTTTTTCAAGAATAATTATGTTCAAGATAATGCATAAGGCATACTTGTAAAAAAATATCCATTGTTGAGGCTGGAGAGATGGCTCAGTGGTTAAGAGCACCCACTGCTCTCACAGAGGACCTGGGTTTGATTCCCAGCACCCACATGGTGGCTAAGAACCATCTTTAACTCCAGTTCCAGGGGAACCTGACACCCTCTTCTGACCTCCGCAGCACTGCACAATACGGGTGCACCTACTTACGTGCAGACAGTACACTCATACACATAAAATAATAAATAAAATTAAAAATATATATTAAAAACTGTAAAAATAAGTTTAAAAAATATTCATTGTTTATATGAAATTCAAATTGAGCTTAACTTCTTGTATTTTCCTTGGTGAAATCTGACAATTGTGTGGTCTTCTAAAGACATCTGGGAATTACAGAGGCTGACACATTCCATCGTCTGTTTAACTCTGGAGTCCGATGGCCATGTGATGAGTGGTGTTGGACCACCCCGATCTCTCTTGGTGTGAACCCACACTCCTTGTCTCTTATTTTGAATCCCTTCGAGCTTTGAGAGAGAGGCCACATATTATCATCTGTACCTGTGAAATCAAGGTTCAGAGGACTTGGGGTGGCTTCATCTCCCACTAGCTGCATGACCCTGGGCAAAAATTATTTAACTTCTTGGCACTGAAGTTTCCTCAGCTCAAAAAAATAGACAGAATAATCATGATAATCATAACTCATACTGAATTGATATGAAGTTTAAATGAACATGGATCTAAGGCATTAGCAGGAGCTCTGACACAGAGGAAATCTGGAATCATGTCAGGAACCTGATTTTGTCTCTCGTTGTCCCTAAGTGTGGCATCTGTTGTGATGCAGGCATTCTGACCCCAGCTTCCTTGTCATGCCACCATAGTTATTAGTTATATAGATGCATGTGGGTATATGTAGGAGTTTACTAATTGTCTGATCTTCCTTTAACACATGTGGCCGACATCCACATGCTGTTCTTCCCTCCCTGCAAGCTTCAAGGCTGTCTCCTACCTGCAGGCAGACAATCTCTCAGCTTAGCTCTGGCAAGGAGAGGGGAGGGGGCGTGAAGAGGTTACCGAAGGAATAGAAAGACAAGGAAAGACAAGGACAGGCATACAGACACGGACTCAGAGGGTGAGCTCCAGGAGAACAGACTCTCCCTTTTATTTATGCCAGCAGTGTGCTTATGTACCAGAAGTTTCTGTGCTCTGGGCAAGGAAGTAGGAGGCAGGTGGAAGGGAGGGGTGAGCCACCTTGGCTCTAATGAGGGGCTGCAGAGCTCCTGTTTGTGCAACAGGTTAACTAGAGCTGACATTGTTGCTCAATGCCTCAAAGGAAGGGTCTATCAGGTCCTGGAAAGGCAAGAAAACATTGTAATATCCCTGACCTTCCAGAGCTACAGATAACTCACAGAGACAACTGAAATGCCCACAGAGATATCAGATAATTCTTGGAGGTTTTTCGGGACAGGTCTTACAAGTTCTTTCCTCAAGCCAGGCAAAGTTTCATTCCTACAGGTACAGACAACTTTAGAAATATTCTCCTGTTCTCTGAGGATCCCATACATGCGCATAATGCATTTTGACCAAGCCCATCCCTTTCCCACCCTTTTCCCCTACCGCTTTTCCCTCTCAACTTCCCATGCTTTGTTTTTAAACCCACTGAGTTCCCTTAGTGGTGTCTATATGACATGAGTGCAGGATCATCTACTAGAACACATGCAGCCTCTCCAGGATCACGTTCCTGAAAAGAACTGACTGTCTCTCTGGCTGTAGTAATTAATTTCCAGTAGCTCCTCAGCAGGGGCAGGGCTTCATGAGCTACTCCTCTTTTCAGGCTGGGAATCTGGCTGGTTTGATCCTATATGGGTCTTGAACCTGTAGACCCAACCACTAGGAGGAGTACATGTGTGTAACAGCCCTGTCAAACCTGGGAAATACTTTTTCCGTTGAAGACATCATTAATTTTGGCTCTTACAATCTTTCCACCTCCTCTTCTGCAATGACGGTGAACTGTGAGCAGTATGTATGGGGAGGGTGCATGATATAAATGTTAGCACTCCATAGTCTCTTATTCTCTGCACATTGACAACGTGGGGGGGGAGCTCTGTATTAATCATTAAATACTACAAAATGGAGCTTCTCAGATAAGGTTTGAAAGATGCTCTAATCTATGGATCTAAGGGTAAGAACTTAAAGGGCAGCTTATTTCTACATCCATCTAGGAGAGTCATAATGTTAGGGTCTCACCTGTGACTTCAGCAGTCACAGGTTTCTGGTCTAGTTAACAGTACCATGAGTTCTATCTTATAGAACAGGCCTTAAACCAATCAGCGTTTTTATTGAAACTCCTTGTGTTTAACCTCAGCTGACTAACTTTCAAGTCTTTTTTTATTTCAGATGCTTTAAAAATGTTGTTCTATTTCACCACACACAAATACACATGCACATTTTAGACAAATATGTGAGTATAACCATATACTTGTTTTCACATAGATGACTCTGGTAAAAAATAAAGTTTCTCACACTGTTCACTCTATATATTTCTATTAATAATCTATGTAGAATTCTTTCACTGCCCTCTTAGTACCTGTGTGATCTCTATACAGATGTTAATACACACACACGTATCTACAGTGTGCTGACATTAGCTAACGTACAGCAGTGGGATCATAATCTCCAACCTTTCACATATTTTAATTTTCTCACATGGTGACATTTTGGAGAATATCCAAAGTCTTCAAATAGCTCTAATTAATTTCCTGTAATGGGCTACATGATATTCCATGGTGTGTCTGTTTCATTGTTTCCTCAGCCCCGAACCTGATGATTGATGCTGCCGTATTCCAGTTCCTTGAGACAGCAGTAATGAAGTCAAGACGTAACACTCAGACACTCAGGTTCTTGGGGACCTACGCTTTGACTTCTATAGGATGTACTCTCCTAATGAAAATGGCCAGAGTGAAGGGACTATCTAGTGCTAATTCCAATAAATGGTGGCCAAATTGATTCCTCCTGAATTCTGTGTCCTTCCTATGTGAAAGCGTGCTTTCCAGGTAACCTCATTGGCAGCAGAACTTGACTTCTGGGATCTCACAGCATAGAATCACCCTCCATCACCTTTTCATCACCTCCTTTTGTTCTCTCTCCTCTTTTTCCTTTTCCTTTTGACTATTCCCAAGCACTTTTTCTCTCAGATGACATTGGAATATATAAAGAAAAGGCATACTTATTAATGCACCAGAATAGATCACACACTGATCCCAATGTAGTTGAAAAATTCCACTTGTTAAAACAGAATAAGCAACTTATTTAAAAGAGATTGATGGACCTGGAAGAAAACAAAACGGATTTCCACAAGACACTTTCCTAGTCTGCTCAGCTGTCATAGCAAAATATATAGACAGAGTGACTTAACTAACAGAAACTTGTTTTCTTGCAGGTCTGAACCGAGACACAGTGTTCTTCCTGGTGAGAGCACTCTCTGTGGCTTGTAGGTGGTCAGCTCCTCTGGGTGTTCTTACATGGTGTTCTGTTGAGCAAGCCCTTGAGTGTCTTTATTTATAAGGACACTGAGGCTTTTGTATGAGGATTCCACGCTTATTACCTCCGATTGCATCTTCGTGGGTCCAGTATCTAAATGCAGTTATATTGGAGGCTGGGGCTTCACTATGTGAATTTGGGGGTGAAGTGAAATTCAACGCGCAGCACACATATAAAAAATGAATACACAGGGTCAGAGAGGTGGCTCAGGGGATAAAGGAACTTGTAGCCAAGACTGACAATCTGAATTCTGTATCTGGAGCCTGGAATGGAGAGCACTGACCCCCTGAAACTGTTTTCTCACCTTCAAATGTGTGCTTCAGCACATGACCTCTGTTCAACTTGCTGTGATAAAACTCCAACCAGGACTTGAGTGCTCAGAGCTGAGTATTTCCCAGGACCACCTGAAGTACAGCTCTCTTCACAATAGCAAGGAGCTGGAACAAACCCAAGTGCCCCTCAACTGACGAGTGGATAGAGAAAATGTGGTACATCTACACAATGGAGTTCTATGCAGCAGTAAAGAAAGATGACATCATGAGTTTTTCAGGTAAATGGATGGAGCTAGAAGATATCATGCTGAGTGAAGTAACACAGTCCCAGAAAAACAAATGATGAATGGTATCCCTCACCTATGGATGGTAACACCAATTACCTAATTGTATGGCAAACTGAGCAACGTTAATGTGATCTGAGAACAACTGTGCTCTTATATTGTAGAATCCCTTAAAAAAATAAATTGACAAATAAAATTGCAAAAAAAACACAACCCTCCAACCAAAACCAACTTGGGGAGGAAAGGGTTTATTTGGCCTACAGCTCACAGTTCATCATCGAGAGAAGCCAAGACAAGATGTCAGGGCAGGAACCTGGAGCACAGAGCATGGAGCACAGAACACTGCTTACTGGCCTGCTTGTCTGGCCCATCAGGAAATTAAGATTGTCTGGCCCATCAAGAAAATGGCCTTCAGACATGGCCAGAAGCCAGTCCAATGGACAAAATTCCTCAGTTAAGGTCCTCTCCCGAGGTGTGTCAAGTTACAACTGAAGGTATATCCAGCATAACTCCCCAATAAATAAATATAAATAAATAAATGTGAAAATTTTAATTTAATTGCATAGGTGAAATATTTAAGCACATGAAAAATGAGTGCATGAAAGTCTTGCCAAGTGCTCAGAGAACTACATGTACCATCTGGGGATGCTGCTAATCTCTAGTTAGAAACCGGGAAGCAATAAAAGAAAGAATAGGCAGGCTTCTATATATGAAACTTTAATATGCTGTATGACAAAAGATATCATAAACAGAATCAATGTACAAAATCAAATAATAGATGTGAAAATTTTAATACAGCAAACAAATGAGATATTTTTCATAACATAAAATGTGCTTATGGTTTGACAGGAATAGATCAGTATTAAAGGAAAGTGGATAAGAAAGGCCAGTCTAAGTATTTCTCTTTTTAAAACCGAAGTCTGACAATGAAGAGCCTAGTGTTCATCTATGTGTGATGGTTAATATTGTTATCTTGAAGGGACATAGAATCACCTAGGAGACCAGGCTCCAGGCCCATGCGTGAGGGACTGTCTTGATTAGGTTAGCCTCTAGGTATGTCTAGGGCAAGTTGCTGAGATGGGAGATCTACCTTAATTATGGGCAGCACCACTTGATGGCTGGGGTCCTGGACTGAATAAAAAGAAGGGAGCCAAGCATCGGCATTCATCTCTCCATTTCCTGATGGTGGATGCATCAAACTCCTGACACCATGACTCCAGGGTCCCCTTGAACTGCAGGAGGAAGTACATCTTCTTCCCTCTCGTTGTTTATTGTTGGCTCTTTTGTCACTGTGAGGAGAAAAGCAACTAAGATGCTATATGTCCAACGTGTAGCAACCACAGTGCTCGAATGCAGAACACCGTCCACACCTGAAGGAATATCACCTGCCTTTTCTTGGGTCATCATCAGCACCCAAAAGGTAACTACTATTCTGATCTCAGTCATGAATTAATTGTGTGGATTCTCGAAATGCAGGCACTTTACTGAGCCATCTCTCTCCAGTCCAACATTGCCACTCTTTTAGATGAGTGTCCAGCATTCCCTTGCATACATCAGCCCATTAATACACCGTTTAGAACTGACCACTGCTTTATCTGGTTGACACAGCTTTCTGGTGTTGCCTGTGCTACATCAGCGATCGTTTCCTGTACTTTTTTATGTAAAAGAGATTGGAGTTTCTGGATCAAGGAATCTTCATAGTGTAACTTAAGATTTTATAGCTGTTTTCACACAAAATATGGAGCTTTAGCATTCTGTGTCCCTGGGGGTTCCTAGGGCCTCTTGGATATGTGCCCTCTCTGAGAAGCACCCTTGGGGATCTAGTTTGGTGTTCTCAGGTAGACTGACTCGGGAAAGAGTAGAGCAGAAGGTGCAGAAAAGTGACTAATCTGTTTAGAGCAGAATGTAATTGTTTTATTTTATTTTATTTTATTTTTTATTTTCCAGAAGAGGGTGTCAGATTCCCCTGGAACTGGAATTAAAGATGGTTCTTAGCCACCATGTGGGTGCTGGGAATCGAACCCGTGTCCTCTGCAAGAACAGTCAGTGCTCTTAACCACTGAGCCATCTCTCCAGCTCCAGAAGGTAATTGTTTTATAACAAGAGATGGCTTCCTGAAGATTTAGAAAAGTAAAACAAAAATATGTGCCCCCATAGTTAGTGTATTAGTCAGGGTTCTCTAATGAAACAGAAGCAGCAGGACAAATATATAGCTATATACAAATTTATTGATTTGCTCACATGACAGAGCTCAAGTAGTCCAACAGTAGCCACGCTGCACTGGAGAGGCTGAGAATCCAGGGAACTGCTCAGTCTGCAAGGCTGCCAATCTGGTGATGAAGGCCAGATGGATTCCAGGAGATCTGCCAGTCTCAGTACACACTGGGATCTGAAGGGTTGATCACAGCAGCAAGACAAACTCACCAGTGAGAGAGAGACAAGCCGCAGGAAAAAAGGGACCAGATCCTTCTGCCATGACCTTTAATACTGCCTGCCAGCAGAAGGTAACGCCCATATTTGGACCATCCAGGTTGAGGTAGTCCAATCTGAAGATCCTTTTTCTCTTATTTGTTCCTTAGTCCAGTCAAGTTGACACCCAGGATTAACCATCACAAGTCCACCCCTTGTCAACTTGACACCCAATAAATAGCCTCTCCTTATGTTATGCTTAAATGTCAATTGCGAACAATGGCAAGGTCATAATTCCACCTAACATGTTATAAGTGTCTCATGTGCAATCGCAAAGCATTATATCTTAGAGTAGGTGGTAATGTCCTTGAGGAACACTAGTCCTTTGGTATCTAATAACCTAAACATGACAACACTTAACACTTATCTCAGTTGCACATTCAAAAGTGAACAACACAAGTATCTGCCTAATATATGTATATATATGAACAAGCATATTCTTAACCAAATAAGACAAAAGTTAATATCTATTATAATCCATGTTTCTGCAACTGGTCCCATGGCCTCAGCTGATATTTATGACTACTTTCTTCTACTACCCATTCTGTATTTCCTCCACCATCAGCAAGCACCTCTGCAGGTCTTGGCTCTTTCCCTGGAGGAGTGACCCATACCTTCATCCCTGAAGGGTCTGGGCCACTTATTGTCCTGTCTGGTTTGGGTTGCTGGAGATTCCCATTGACCTTAATCATAGGACATGGTAGCACCAGAAGGTGCCCTACAGCATCTCCTGCCTTCCAGACATAATCTTCCTTGCCCCCATTGTGGAGAAAAAGTCAAATTTTCCCCTGGTAATCTAGATCAATCACTCCTCCTCCTATTGTTATTCCTTCCTTAGCCTATTGGCTTAAAGGCAGTAGAAGCCCAAAGTGGCAAGGGGGAAGTCTTATCTTCCACTTCAATGGAACGTTTGCTGTATCTCCTGGCAAAATCACTACCCCCTTTGGAGCCAAAACTTCTAGACCAGCAGAATGCAAGGTCATGGGTACAGGAAGCAAAAATTTTCCTACTGGGCCACTAGGGGTGATAGTGAGTGGAATCGCTCCCACTTCCACCCCTTGGTCCCTGGACCCAGGAATCCTGGCTATAGGAGAAACAGTACCATATAGTGGGCACAAAGCATATACTGCCTGCTGGAGAACCTTGCCACAGCCCTCCAGGGTATTGCTACCTAATAGACGCTGTAACTGTGTCTTCAAGAGGCCATTCCATCATTCTATCAAGCCAGCTGCTTCTGGGTGGTGGGGAACATGGTAAGACCAGTGGATACCATGACCATGGGCCCACTGTCGCACTTCTTTGGCTGTGAAGTGAGTTCCTTGGTCAGAAGCAATGCTGTGAGGAATACCATGACGGTGGATAAGGCATTCTGTAAGTCCCTGGATGGTAGTTTTGGCAGAAGCATTACGTGCAGGAAAGGCAATTCCATAACCAGAATAAATATCTATTCCTGTAAGGACTTAAGGCTGTCCCCTCCATGATGGAAGTGGTCCAATGTAGTCAACCTGCCACCAGGTTGCTGGCTGGTCACCCTGGGGAATAGCACCATATCAGGGGCTCAATGTTGGTCTCTGCTGTTGTCAAATCTGGCACTCGGCAGCAGCTGTAGCCAGATCAGCTTTGGTGAGTGGAAGTCCATGCTATAGAGCCCATGCATAACCTCCATCTCTGCCACCATGACCACTTTGTTCATGGGCCCATTGAGCAACAACAGGGATAGCTGGAGAAAGAGGCTGACTATCCACAGAATGAGTCATCTGATCTACTTGATTATTAAACTCATCCTCTGTTGAGATCACCTTTTGATGAGCATTTACATGAGACACAAGTATCTTCACATCCTTTGACCATTCGGAGAGCTCTATCCACATACTTCTTCCCCAAATGTCTTTCTCACCAATTTTCCAGTCATGCTCTTTCCAAGTCCCTGACCAGCCAGCCAAACCATTAGCTACAGCCCATGAATCAGTATATAATCAAACCTCTGGCCATTTCTCCTTCCAGGCAAAATGCACAACCATGTGCACTGCCTAAAGTTCTGCCCACTGTGAAGACTTTCCTTCACCAGTGTCCTTCAAGGTTGTTTCAGAAATTGGCTGTAATGCTGCAGCTGTCCACCTCTGGGTGGTGCCTGCATAGCATGCAGAACCTTCAGTAAACCAGGCCCTAGTCTTCTCTTCCTTGGTTAACTAATCATAGGGCAAACCCCATGAAGCCATAGGTTCATGCTTAAGCACAGGAGGCATTGTAACAGGAGTGGGAACCATAGGCATTTGGGCAACTTCTTAATGTAGCTTGCTTTTCCCCTTAGGGCCTGCCTAGGCCTTGTCATGTATGTACCACTTCCATTTGATAATGGGCTGTTGCTGTGCACATCCTACCTTATGGTCTGGTGGGTCAGATAACACCCAACTCATGATGGGCAGCTCAGGTTGCATGGTGACTTGGTGGCCCATTGTCAAATGTTCAGTTTCCACTAAGGCCCAATAGCAGGCTAAGAGCTGTCTCTCAAAAGGAGAATAGTTGTTTGCAGATGAAGATAGAGCCTTGCTCCAAAATCCCAAGGGCCTCTGCTGTGATTCCCCTATGGGAGCCTGCCACAGACTCCAGACAGCATCTCTATCTGCCACTGATACCTCAAGCACCATTGGGTCTGCTGGATCATATGGCTCTAGGGGCAGAGCAGCCTGCACTGCAGCCTGGACCTGTTGAAGAGCCTTTTCCTGTTCCAAGCCCCACTCAAAGTTTGCTGCCTTCCAAGTCACCTGATATATGGGTCATAGTAACACACCCAGATGAAGAATGTGCTGCCTCCAGAATCCAAAAAGGCCCACTAAACGTTGTGCTTCTTTCTTGGTGGAGGGTCGGGCCAGGTGCAACAACTTAGGTAAAGACCTTAGAAGGAATGTCTCTGCATGCTCCACACCACTGAACTCCTAGAAACTTCACCGAGGTAGATGGCCCTTGAATTTTAGTTAGATTTATTTCCCATCCTCTCATGTGCATATGCTTTGCCAACAAGTCTAGACTAGCTGCTACCTCCTGTTCACTGGGTCCAATCAGCATAACATCATCAATATAGTGGACCAGTGTGATATTTTGTGGAAGAATCAGGTGACCAAGATCCCTTCTAACTAACTTTTGGCACAAGGCTGGAGAGTTAACATACCCTTGAGGTAAGACAGTAAAGGTATACTGTTGGCCTTGCCAGCTGAAAGCAAATTGCTTCTGGTGGTCCTTATGAACCGGTATTGAGAAAAAAGCATTGGCCAGATCAATAGCTGCATACCAGGTACCAGGAGACATATTAATCTGCTCGAGTAAGGACACCACATCTGGTACAGCGGCTGCAATTGGTGTCACTACTTGGTTGAGTTTTCGATAGTCAACTGTTTTTCTCCATGATCCATCTGTCTTTTGCACTGGCCAAATTGGAGAGTTAAATGGAGATGTGGTAGGAATCACCACCCCTGCATCTTTCAAATCCTTGATGGTGGGACTAATTTAATAACTGTATTAGGCATTTTTCTGTTGCTGTGATAAACCACCATGACCAAGAGAACTTATAAAAGGAAGAGTTTATTTGAGATTATGATTGACTGTTCCAGGGAATTAGAGTCCATCGTGGTGGGCAGCATGGTGGCTGGGGCTGGAGCAGCAAGCTGAGGGTCACAATGAGCACAGGAAGCAGAGAGAGAGAGACTGGAGATGGCAAGGCTTGTTAAACTCACCAAGCCTGTCCCCAATAACATAATTCCTCCAGCATGGCCACACCTTCTAAGACCTCCAAGAACAGTGCCACCAACTGGAGACAAAATGTCTGAATACTTAAAGCCTATGGGGGACACTCTCCTTCAAACCACCACAGTTAGTATCCATACAGAATGGCCCTTTTCATGCCTGTCTCTGGACCATACCCAGCTCTCACACAGCAATGGCTGTGTCTGGGAAATTCCCTCTTCCCCTTTCTGGGAGAAGGGTGGCCATGGGGCACAGTGCACTTCCCAGAGAGAGGCAGAGAAATTTCTCCTACTGTCTGCTTAGAACAGCAGGACATTTGAGCCCTTGCCTTTCTGAAATGCAAATGAACTCTGCTGTAGCTGAAGATAAAACTCGTGTGGATGGCAGCTTCCTTCAGAAATGTCTTCCAAGAGGAGAATGTGTCCCTGGAGCTAGGGGCAGAGCTTTGGGCAATTTGTGACCATATTCTGAGTTTAAATTGTCTAGAAAATATCTTTTCAACCTTGTTCACATGTTTCTGTCCTCTGTGGATACTGGGGCTGCAGGAAGTGGAGATTTCCTGAGCCCAGATGTGTCATGCACTTGTGCCTGTTCCAGCCTGCTCCCTGTCAATCTTCTGTATGACCTTACTAGGAATGGGAGGTTGTTGCACATTTCAAGATATGGAAACTGACTGCATCTAGAGGCTGGAGAGATGGCACAGCGCTTAAGAGCACTGGACACTCTTGCAGAGGACCTGGGTTCTAGTCCCAGCAGGCTATCCATAACTCCAGTTCTGCGATATCCAGCACCTTGTTTTGGCCTCTGTGGGCATTGCAAGTGAATGGTGTATGTAGATAACATGCAGGCAAAACACTCATACAAATAAAATAAAAATATATTAATTTTAAAAAAGATCTCAGGAGTTTATTTGCAGTAATTGCGTGACCTTGGGGATGATATCTTAACTGCTTTATCCTCTTGTTTTCTTGCCTATAACTTGGAGATGACAACAGTGTCTTTTTTGTAGGATGGTTGAAATTCTATAATTATGTTATATGGAGAATATGCTTGCTAAGTACTTGAAGAATACTTAACAGCTTGTGAATTCTATTTTCCGTGTGTTATCAATGTGAGCACCAGCCGTTGCTCCTGTGAATGATGATGATATTTATAGTCTGTCAAAAAGATTTTTTCTTATTCTCCCAGAATTGTGACTTACATTTAAAACTTAGGAAAAAGATGTTAGTATAACATATTCCAAATTCACAAAGCCGCCATCAGTTGGCATCAGCACCTACTGCAGAGGGCTAACCAAAGAAGCAGTTTAGGGAGTTACACATCTCTTACCCTCTGGAGTCCACAACCATTTGGAAACAGAGGAGGATGGCAAGGAGAAGAAACTGTTCTTGAAAGAAGATAGCTTATGCAGGCAGGCTCTATCATTACCACCCAAGCCAAGAATACAAAGAAAAGCGTCAAAGACATTGACCCAATTTGGTATTGCATACACCCCTGCCTAGGGTGCACCTCCTAGACTGGTATAGTAGTTTATGCTCTTGGAATTAAGAGAAGGTATGATAGAGAGAGAAAGAGAGAGAGAATTGACTAAAGGGGCCTTACTTGTTCTTCCCCTCTGGATGAGATGTTTGTTATTTTACTGTTTGTCTTAGATAAAGTTCCCCATGGGTTTCGATGTTTCAGTGAATTTTTATACCAAGGAGCTGAGGTCTAGATGAAGAACTTCTCACTGAAAAGGATTTAGGCAGTAAATAAACCACACTTAGGCCTTGGAAAGCTGGTGAAAGGGACAAAGAATAATTTCAGTTCTTAACAGTTGCACAAGTATTGGGACCTGGAAACCACGGGACAATGAGAATAAGCAACATGCTTATTCCTGGAAGTCAATATTTAGATGACTGTTGCACTTGAACTCATAAACCAGGAGAGTCAGGGATCAGAAGCTATCAAGGGAAAAATAGCTGCCTATTCACTCAGCCCTGGGCCTTCTCATAGCAACACACCTGCCTCCATTGTTTCTTCCCTGAGCCTATCATCCAGATACTCGGGTAAGAGGGAAGGTAAAGTCTCTCCCCCAAGTCTCCTTCACTGGTAGTTTAGGCTGATCTATTGCAAAGTAAAGCTTTGAATGCAAGAAGACAATGCATATTAAAGTATAATAGACCACAGTGCATTGGTGCCAATATGTTGTTGGGACATCTTTGTAAGGGGAAACATTTTAATATGATCCAGTTGGTATTCCCAGAGTTGCAAACTGGATTCAGATGAGCTCTCTCCACCAAGAACAAGGAGAAATGCTGAAGAATTTTAAAAATAAAATCTGACCGAGGTAGAGAGCTAACTGCAGAGAGAAAAGAACCTGACTCCGAGTGACAAAATTCCCCTTAAGGTATTTGCTGATTCAAAAGTGAGTGCTGAGAGGCTGAGAGCGTGAACAATGAGAGCATGGTGGGTGAAGGATTGGTTCGTGGAGCAACATTTCCTCCAGTCTCGGGCTTAGAAGGAAAAATAATTAGCTTCAGTGTGGACAAGGGGAAGACATATTAGCAAACATCTCAAGATTCCAACTGAAAACTTGAAATAGACTTTCTTTCCCCAAATTGTTTACAAAGGGAGGGTTGAGGTCTTTTTCTGCCCTTCCCTCCAGTTAGAAATAAAGTCAGTTTATCCTTTGAGGTAACCAACTGCTGTCTATTTGAACTTAAAGGCCACTCAAGGAGGGACTTCATCTGTGATAGGTAAATCCAACCAAATGTCCATGGCTGGAGAGGTCATAGAGCCTAGAGGAGAACCCATGACTGCCATATCCCTAAACTGTTATCATCTCTAATTGTATTCTGAATACTTATCCTTATTCCCACGGAGAAGTGTAGCTCTCACCACTCGTTAAAGAAGTTTCTTTTCTGCAGCCAATGGAGACATTATAGAGATCTGAAACTGGTCAAAATGAACAGACTAAGTGATGTAGTAGATGTACCTAAAATTTGACCTTCTCACCTAAGGTTCAGGAAACATTACAGAAGAAGGAGCAGAAAGACTCTCAGAGCCAAAGGTCAGGGGACCTGCTGCTAGATACTGTCTACCAGACATAACAGGGAAGCTACACCTATAAACTCTCAACACTGTAGTTGCCTAATCAGATCTGCGTATTACCAACACCAGTTGCATGCCAGTGTGTACAGGGTAAATTTCAAAAGGTCCCATCCCTAGACCAAGAGCTGTAGGTAATCAAAAGATGCTAAGAGATGGATGATCAGTCTTCTCCAGGGTTGAGCTCCATGATATGTTATCTAAAACAAAGTGGTCTGCCCCAAACACATGTACATATGAGCGCAAGCCCTAAACACACACACACACACACACATACACACATGCACGCGCGCGTGCGCGCGCGCACACATCCGTAATAAGGCAGCATCAGAGGAGTTGGAAGGGGAAGAACAGGTAGAAATGTCATACTCCTCTGTGAAATTCTCAAAAATAAAATAAAATGAATAATGCCTCCTCACAAGAAATATAGCCAAATTCTCTACTGAGGAAAACAGTATTTTCTAGGGCCTCAATGAAAATGTCATTTAACATTACTAGCATTCAAAAAACAAACAAACAAACAAACAAACAACAACTGTCAAGCACCCAAGAAGAAAAGAGCTCATTACAAAATAAAACAAGTGAAAACTCAACAATGAAAAGATATCCACAGGAGTGTCTTATTAGATGTGGATTTAAAAACATATTAATATGTTCTGGGCATGGTAATACATACCTTTAATACCAGCACTCAGGATGCAGAGGCAGGAGATCTCTGTGAAATTGAGTCCAGCCTAGTCTACATAGGGAATTCCAGACCAGCTTGGGGTACAGGGGTCTCCCTTTTCTCAAAAAATTTATTATATTTCTTTTTATATGAAGGCAACTATGCTGTTATAATGTGAATCCCTTAACAGGCTCTAGAATTAACTGACCACTTATTTTCAGAATTTGAAATTGTGGTATATGTATGGAGGATATGTATTCATATATTAGAGTAATGTAAAATTAAAGGGAAAAATGTGAACTTCTAAAAATAAATAAAAATAAAAAGTGTTTTTCTTAAAAGTATTTATGTACTTGAAAATTAGATAAATTTGAAACTTTGAGTACAAAGGTAGAGACTGAAAAAGGCAACAAATTAATTCTTTAAATTTATTTATATTTTTTTTATCAAATTTAGACCCGTGTCCCCCACCCTATCCCTCCACCCTACCAGAGCTCATGCATTCTGCCAAACATGCTTTTCACCTCTTTCTCAGTCTTTCTCAATATTCTCCATGAGGAAGTTGACTGTTTTGAGCAGAAGTTCACTGTTTCAGTCAGTTCTTTGATGCAGTCCTTTCTTTTGTTGTTTGTTGTTGTTTCCAATATGCATCACTCCCAACTGCTTTGGACAAAAGCTCAAGGGGCCATGCACAAGAAATACTTACAATTAGGTAATTGGCACTAGCATCCACAGATGAGGGATACCATTCATTGTTTGTTTTTCTAGGCCTGTGTTACTTTACTCAGCATGATGTCTTCTAGCTCCAGCCATTTTCCTGCAAAGCTCATGATGTCGTCTTTCTTTACTGCTGCATAGAACTCCATCATGTAGATGTACCACATTTTCTCTATCCACTCATCAGTTGAGGGGCATTGGGTTGGTTCCAGTTCCTTGCTATTGTGAAGAGAGCTGAAATAAACATGGCCATGCATGTATCTCTGCAGTGGGGTGAGTCTTGAGGGTACATGCCTACGGGTGGTATGGCTGGTTTGGGTGGCAAGTTCATTCCAAGTCTTCCAAGGGTTCTCCACACTGATTCCATAGTGGCTGTGTGAGTTTACATTCCCACCAGCAGTGGATGAGTGTTCCCCTTTCCCCACAACCTCTCCAGCACTTGGTATCATTTGTTTTCTTGATCCTAGCCAGTCTTATTGGAGTAAGATGATATCTTAAAGTGGTTTTGATTTGCATTTCCTTAGTGATTAGTGATGTTGAATACTTCTTAAGGTGTTTCTCCACCATCTCTAATTCCTCACTTGTGAAGTCTCTGTTCAGCTCTTTGCTCCATCTGTTGAGTGGGTCATTTGTTTTCTTTCTTCTTTATATATTCTGGAAATCAATGCTTTATCAGATGTTTCTGTGGTGAAGGTTTCCTCCCACTCTGTGGGATTTCTCTTCACTTCCTTGATTGTTTCTTTTGATGTACAGAAGTTTTTGAGTTTAATGAGGTCCCATTTGTCAATTGTTGACCTTAATTATTGCACAGCTGCTGTCTGATTTAGGAAGCTTTTTTCCTACACCTATGTCTTGTAGTCTGCTGCCCACTTTTTCTTCTATCGCCTTCAGAGTTTGGGGTTTCACGTTGAGGTCTTTGATCCATCTGGAGTTGACTTTTGTACAGGGCAAGAGGTAGGGGTTTAATTTCATTCTTCTACAAGTGGTGATCCAGTTTTGCCAACGCCACCTGCTGAAGATGCTGTCTTTTCTCCACTGTGTCTTCTGGCCCCCTTGTCAAATATGAGATGGCTGAAATTGTATGTGCTCAGGTTTGGATCTTCAGTTTTTGTTCCATTGGCAACAGGTCTGTTTTTGTGCCAGTACCAGGCTGTTTTTTATGAACTATATGCCCTTGTGATGGTTAATCCTGGGTGTCAACTTGACTGGACTAAGGAACAATAATGAGAAAAGGGCTTCTGATTGGACCACCTCAACCCGGATGGCCCACCCCAAATGTGGGTGTTACCTTCTGCCGGCAGGCAGTAGCAGTATTTAAGGCCACGGCAGCGGGAGCTGGCCCCTTTTTTTTCCTCCTGCAGCTTGCTTCTCTCATCTGGTGTGAGTTTGTCTTGCTGCTGTGATCAACCTTTCAGATCCCAGCGTGTACTTAGACTGGCAGATCTCCTGGAATTCATTCGGCCTTCAGCACTAGACTGGGACTCCTGAGACATCCAGCCTTGAGGACTGAGCAGTTCCCTGGATTCCCAGCCTCTCCAGTTCGGCGCTACTGTTGGACTCCATCACGTGAGCAAATCAATAAATTGTATATAGTTATATATATTCATCCTGTTGCTTCTGTTTCTTTAGAGAACCCTGACTAATACAGATTTTGGTACCAGAAGAGTGGGGTATTGCTGTGACGGACCTGACCTTGTTGTTTTGGGGAAGGATTGTGGAGGCGTTTGGAACTTTGGGATGGGAAGATCATTGAATGCCTAAAGAGTGTTGCTGTGGAGCTTGGAGCAGTTTTGCTGAAGGAATTGTAGAAGACGGAGGCCTGGCTTGTGAAGTTTCTAGTTTCAAAGGGGAGCAGAATCATCAGGACTGTGTAATCTGTGGGTTCTGGTCAGCTGGGGCTGAAAAAATCAGCTGTAAGTAATAAGAGAGCCAGTATCACTGTGGTGAAATCTTCTGGGAAGAATTTCTTCAGGGTCAGCACACAGAAATCTTGTCCAGAAGGGCCTGAGCTCCATCTCGAGCCAGAAGCAGGACTTGGTAGTGTGTAAGAGTCTCCCTATATGGTTCCAGTGTTGAATTTGAGGGGGTCACAGAGAGCAGCCGAGGCTTGGCACTGTGAGAGGTCAGGAAAGACCATTGGTGAAGTGCACTCGGTTGCTGTGAAGACCCCAGGATTGCAGGGGTCATGGAAGAGAAGCTGAGGCTTTGCACCAGGAGAGTTCAGAAGAGGCCATGTGAAGGTGCTGCCTCAGTTCAGTGGCGACCCCAGCTTTTGGAGATGCCGGACCGTGGGACGACCACCAAGAGCAGCGGAGGTGTGGAATGGAGTCAGGCTGGCCTTCGAGATGAGCTGTGTGTGCCACGGATGGCAAGTCAGAGAGGGGAGCTGGCGAACCCTTTGGAGCCCAGAAGATTGTGAGTATCCAGGTGTCCAGCCTTGAGCTACTTTGCTGGACTTAGGTTTTGTTTGAGAGTGCTGATTCTTCCCTTTAAATAAGACAGTGCTTGTTTTGGATTTCAGCAGCCCACCATTAAGAGACTTTTAATAGACTGTGAAACTTGTTAAGTGTTTGGACATTTTAAGGACTGTGGGGCTTTTAAGGTTGTACTGTCTTAGGTTGTGATTAATGTTAACATCATACTTTGGGGATAAGAACTGGAAAGGTGGTGGTTTAATAGTGATGTGTTTTGTGTGTCAAGTTGACAAGGGGTCAATTGTGCTGGATAGCTTTAGTGTCAACTTGACACACCTGGGTTGAGGGAGCCTCAATTGGGGAATTGGCTCCATTGGATTGGCCTGTGGCCACATCTGTGGAGTATTGTCTTGATGGTTGAGCAGTGGGGGGGGGGGGCAGCCCACAAGTGGTGCCACCCTGGGCAGGTTGTTGCGTACTGTATAAGAAGGAGGGCTGGGCATGAGACAGGAGAGCAAGCCAGTGAACAGAATTTCTCCATGGCCTGTGCTTCAGCTACTGCCTCCAGGTTCCTGCCCTGAGTTCCTGCCTTGGGCTCCCTGAGTGATGAACTGTGACCCAGGAGATGTAAGCTGAATAAACCCTTTCCTCCCCAAGTTGGTGTCGATCAGAGTGTTTTGTCACAGCAGTGGAAGCCAGACTAGAACAGCCCTATAGCATAGTTTGAAGTCTGGTACAGAGATCCCCCCTGTATTGTTCTTTTCGCTCAGGGCTGTTTTGGCTATTTGGGGGTCTTTTGTTTTTCCAAATGAATTTAAGGACTTTTTTTTTCCAAGCCTGTGAAGAAACTCTTGGGGATTTTGATTGGGATTGCATTAAATCTATACAAGAGTTTCAGTAAAATGGACATTTTTACAATGTCCATCTTCTGATGTCTTCTTTAATTTCTTTCTTTAAAAGTTTAAAATGTTTGTTGTAGAGATCTTTGGTGTCTTTGGTTAGGTTTGTTCCTAGGTATCTTATTATTTTTGAGGCTATTGTGAATGGGAAGGTCTCTTTGAATTCTTTCTCCAGTTCCTTGTTGTTACAATACAGCAAATCCATTTCAGAATTCATTTGCTCTGTTTAGTCGCAGATTAGATGCAAACAGAAGAAAGTATAACAAAGTATAACATATAAAGAAAGTATAACACCGATTTAAAGAAAATATGCAGATTCAATTACAAGAAAAAATAGAATGCAAAACAAACAACCCTGGAGAGAGAATAAAAAGACCACCAACACGAGGGAAAACAGAGTATTGAGAAAGAGTCAAGTGGAAAGAGTATTTGAAGCACAATAGCTGAGGGTTTGCCCCAAATGGATGAAAGACAAACTCAAGTCACAACTTGGAATCCTTCGACAGCTTCCAAAATGGATACATAGAAAGAAAATAGGTACAGCACATTACAGTAAGTCAGAAGAAAACCAAAGACCAATAGAAAAGTTTCAAGGCACCTAGAGGGGAAGAGACAGATGAAGTTCACAAGAGTGCCTGTGAGGTAAGTTGTGTTTCAATAGAAGTGAGATTTAAGGAGACAAAAGGAAGGCATTTCAAAGTGGAGAAATAAAGCATCAACATAAAATTCCTTTCAACAAAATGAAGGTAAAGTAACAAATATAAAGGAGTCTATCACCCCTGTGCAAGGCTGAAGAAAATGCCAATGGCTGATTCTATTTAGATAGGAGAAAAATGTTCTCAGAAGAATTTAAAGAATTAGAGAAGAAATAATGAGCAACAGAAAAAGTAAGTATATGGTACATTTTTAGATTGAATATTTACTGGGTGTGGTGGAACATATCTTTACTTTCAATACTCAGGAAGCAGAAGCAGGTGGAGCTCTGTGAGTCTGAGGTCACTCTGGTCTACATGGTGAGCTCCAGGCTGGGGCTATAGAGAGATATTATCTCAAGAAAAAACTAATAGAATGAACATTTACTGTATGAAGCAATCAGTAATAATATTTAGGACTTTTGTCCTATGTGGATTATATGATAACAGTAATGCAAGTGGGATAAATGGATTTAAAATGCTTCATCTTCACATTTATATAGAAAAGGGCATAGAAACTTCTTTAGGACGTTAGAATTCAATGTCACATTTTAGGTCCCTTTTTAACCACTAAAATAACAGTCAAATAATACAGTTTGCAAGTATTAGAAAAACATGCCACATAACTTTAACAATCTAAATTAAGGAAAGAAATGAGAGGAAAGGAAATTAAAATAGAAGAAAAAACACTAATGGTAAGTTTCTAGTTATAACCCCAAACATGGTAATTACATTAAACAAAAATTGATTAAATATTCCCATAAAACATGAGAATATTAAAGTCACATGAAAAGCAATAACTGCTTTAAGATCATTTCTTTAAAAAATTGTTCCAAGAGTAGAAACAATAACAAACATAGGAACATTGAAGCCATTTTTAAAAATGAAAATATAGAATTTTTTTATAACATTATTAGAGATAAAGAATATTTCACTACAAAAGGCTAACATACCTATAAAGTACAGTAAATCTCAAAATATACAAGCAAGAATTCACAAAATAGAAATATTCATATGTGCAGCAGAAAACTTTAACACAAATATTTGTAATTTGTAGGACAAACAGAAAAACAAACCAACATTATATGTGTTTGTGTGCTATATAATATACAGAATATAAAAAAACAAAGATAGAGACTGTCAATATTATTCAGTAAATTTAAAATATTTATAAACTCAAAAGGCAATATACAAAAATCAAATTATCAAGACAAATATAAAATAAAACTTTAAATAGCATTTATAATAACATCAGTGAATTAAATATAAAATGATAAATGTAAAGAGTATAGGGTGTCATCTCCTCCTAACAAGTGTCAAAAGCAGATGTAAGATTATATCATACATTTTTTTATGTGTATGAGTGCACTGTCTGCATGTAGGTTGGTGCACCCATCTCGTGCAATGCCACGGAGGTCAGAAGAGGGAGTTGGAGTCCCCTGGAACTGGAGTCAAAGACAGTTCTTAGCCACCATGTGGGTGCTGGGAATTGAACCTGGGTCCTCTTCAAGAGCAGTTGGTGCTCTTAACTGCTGAGCCATCTCTCCAGCCCCTATTCTGAAATTTTTATACCATTTCAAAAGACCAAGAAGAGAAAACCTTGGTAAAGAGTAACAAAGCAACAGGCTTCATGTTACTAGATTCTATAGAACAAATTCCAGTCCCCAGGATCTGTGTGCTGAACGGTATGTGTATCTGACTGTATTTGGAGACAGAATCCACAAGGAAGCATATAAGGTTGGCTGAGGTCACATAGTAGAGCCCTGATACAATGGGATTAATGTCTTTTGAAGAAGAGACATCAGATATGCAGTCTTTCTCTACTGTGGGTGCACAACACAGGAAAGGAGTTATCTACAGACAGGAGAACAACAGCAACAACACTCAATACTATTACCAGGCACTGAATTAACTAGTGCTTTGAATTTTGGACTACCCAGCCTCTGTGATCATTGTTATTTAACAGTGATTGTCCAAGTAGACTAATATAGCAGATGCCAGGACTCTCTGAAAATAATTTTATTCTTTCCCATTTCTCTAGTCGAGTCTATAATGAGAACAGTTTGCTTTTAGCCACTGGGAGGAATGGAGATGAGTAGACTGCATTTGAAGATTTATTTATTTATTTATTTATTTATTTATTTATTTATTTAGTGTATGTTGTTGTATGTGCTTGTCTAATGTGTGCCTGGTGCATACACTGTAGTGTGGCCATGTGTGGCATTCTTGGCCCTTCCTATGACACTGTTTTATTGACAAATCTGGCAGTACAAGCAATGAAAACAAGATTGCCTATTTCCTAATCCATTCTGTGGCAACTGAATATCCAAGTGAAAACAGTTAATAATGGTGCATATGCCACACTGTTCGCAAAACTCAATCACAAGATTTAATTCTAAATATGAAAACAAAGACTTATTAGGGTACAAAATGTACAGGGACTTGGCCAGATGGGATTCTATTAAATTGAGAAATGTCTGTTTATTGAAAGAAGCAATTACACAAAAATCATCGTTATAAAACTCATTCATAATATGTATGACAAGAATTCACATTTAGTATATATGTATATACACACATGTACACAGATAAACATATTCATATACTTCGATGCCTTTATCTTCAAAAAGCAAAAGACAAGAGGTAGAAAATCTAAGCAAGAGCCTGGAACAGACTTCAAAAGACTTCAGAAATGAAGATATCCAAGACTCCAGCAAACATAAGGAGGCTTAGCCTCCCCGTTCATCAGGGAACTGCAAATTAAATAAGATAATGAAAGAAATGAGATAACCATACTCAGCCACTAGAACGACTTAATTAAAGAGACTGGTGATACTAAATTTTAGCACAGCGCCAGCGAGGTCGGCACTCACATGCACTGATGGTAGGAAGACAAATTGGTATGGCCAATTTGGAGGACTGTGGAGCACTAACTGCTAAGACAGAATGCATGTAGGACTCTTAATCCTTTAGGTATCTTTTGATCCTAGGTATAGATCCTACAGCAGCATGTACCTATAAGTACCAGATGATATGTAGATGTATTTTACAGTGGCATTACCTAAAGCTCCAAAGTGGAAATCCAAATGCCTACCCACAGAAGAATGGAATCATGACTAAATGGAAGAACTGTGAAACCAAACCAAACCAACCAACCAACCAACCAACCAACCAACAAACAAACAAACAAACAAGCAAAAGCAAGCGAATACACAATAACTCAGCATTACAGCATGATGATTAGTAAAGTATCCATACAGGAGAAAATTCACGACATACATTCTTCTCTAGTTTCTGGCATTAGGTGTCAGGTCAGTGGCTACCTTTGGAGAATAGGCTGGGGCTAGTGACTGGGGCTTGAGGGGAACCTTGTTTTCTGGTAGTGTTCTCGCTCTTAACCCATGTGATGTTTACAAGAGCTTTTCATTTTGTGGTGATTTATCGATCCATACCTTATGGTTTCTGCAAGCTTCTCTACATGTGTGTGTTCCAGTGAATTTTTGTCAAAATATATGTAACAGAGATGTAGGGGAATTACTGGAAAAACAGAGTCATCTTGCTTCCATCTCACTGAGTTTCATCTTCTCCACAAATCAGTTAAGATACTGTTGATGTTGTTGTTATAACTATTGGAAGCCACAAAATTTCTGGGAACCTGAGCTTGGCACTGAAGTCGATCAGATCAAGAAAGAATAAACTGAAAGTTAATAACACAGTCCAATTAGCCAAAATGTCAATCTGAGTAGTGTAGCCAGGGGAAGAAACCAGATAACAGGAAGACCAAGAAAGATGGAGCCCGTGGCTTTAGATTGTAGCACCAGCCTGTGGATGTTGGCAGAGCATCCAGGATTTGTTGCTAAGATACTGCAAGGGATGTTGTAGCTACTGGTTTTCAATCATAAAATGAAATATCTAGAAAATTTGCCTATAAAGATGAAAGGTTTATTTGGGCACACAGCTTTGGGGTCTAGCTATAGGCTAGGCTCACAAAGATAGGTTGCTGGTGACATGGTGGAGGACAATGGTGGGGACAAAACTTCTCGACACGGGGACAAGATATGAAAGGAAGAGTGGAAGGGACCATGAGGTCCCACAAACCTTTGATGATTAATCTTGATTGTCAACTTGATTGGATCTGGAATAAGCTAAGAGACATGACTCTGAGCATATCTGTGAGGACATTTCCAGGAAGGATTAACTAGGGGTGGAGAGGAATCCTGTCCTAGAGTGGGCAGCACCTTCAGATGGTAGACCAGATAGAAGGAAGTCTGCAGAAGAGCAGTGAGGCTTCCTTGCATGCCGTTGCCCTGGCTGCTGAGTACAGCTACCCTGCTGCTGCTGCCTCTGCTGCCTCTTCTCTTCACTCATACCATAAGCCAGCTTCTTTGGCCTTGAAAAGAAGATTGAAAACCAGTGACTCTCCAAGGATCCTCCAAGCCTTCAGTGCTCCACTATGGGGACTGTTCAGATAACCAGCCTTGTGGATCAAGCAGCTACATGAGTCTCAACCTCTCCAGTATACAGGCAGCCATTGTTGGACTACCCAGGCCCCACTGCACATGTCAGTCTAATCACCCTTTACAGTGGATAGTCATTCTAGCAATTATTTTTCCTCTAGAGAACCTTGATTAACACAGGTGTATATCTCTAATGACCTAAAGACCACACACACACACACACACACACACACACACACACATATACACAATATTAAAAATAAAACAAGTCTTTGGAAAAAAGAAGAGCTTGAGAAGAATTGGTATTAGTTCTTTATATATTTGATAGAACTCATCTATGAAACCCAAAGATACTAGATTTTTTTTCCAATGGGAGGTTTTTGTTTAACAGTCTAATTTTCTCACTCAATTTTGGACTGCAGATTTACTGTTTCCTCATGAGCCTGTCATGGTAGGTGGGAAAGTCTGGAAATTTGCCCACTTCCTCTGGGTTGTCCAAGTTTTTGGTGTAAATTCTTCATAGTAGTCTCATTTTCTTTTGTACTTGGATGGTACTGGCTGTGATTTCATCTTTCATTTCTGATTTTATTTGAATCTTTCCTCTCTACTTTTTTTGTTTAAAAAAGTTAGTCCACACAAGGGTCTGTCAATTTAGTTTATTCTTTCAAAAAATCATTTGTTTACTTTTGTTCAAAGTTTCTATTTTTCTAGTTTCTATTTCATTTATTTCTGCATTCATATTTGTTATTACCTTTGTCATTTGGTATCCTGCGTTTCTATTCTTTTTCTTTTGTCTCAGGATAATTTTGAACTACTTTTTGTTTTTTTGACTTCTCCTTTGGCCTGTTGGTTGCTTAGAAGTATGAATCTTCAGGTCTACATTTGTAAACATTTTCAGTTTTCTTCCTGTTATTGATTTCAAGTTTTATACCATTGCAGCCAGAGAAGAAGTTTCATATTATTTCAGGCTTTTAAAATTTGTTAAAGATTATTTTGTGTCCTAAGATAGGCTCTATCCTGCAAGTGTTCCATAAACACTAAAAATAGAATGCATTCTAATGCCGTACTGTGTGTATCTGTTAGGTTCCTCCGGTCTGTTAAGTCCTTTTGATACATTATGTCTAAACTGCATTTCCAGTCCAATATTACCCTATTGATGTTCTGTCTAGACAATCTACCATTGTTGCGAGTGGGATATTAAACTGCATATTATTATTATATTGCTATTTATCTCCCTCTTCAGATCTAATAATATTTTCTTTATATATTTAGACCCTCCTATCTTAGCTGCATATGCATTTACAACTGTTCTATCCTCCAGATAAATTAGCCCCTTTATCAATGTAGAATGACACTGTTTATCTCTTCTTTTACAGTTTTGATTTATTCATTTTGTCTGATATAAATATAGCTGCCTTCATTTTCTTTTGGTTTCTATCTGAAATGGTAATAAAATGTCTTTATCCATCAACTTGCTTTCAGTCTATATCTATCCTTAAAACTCATGGGAGTCTCTTTCAGGTAGCTTATACTTACATTCAAAAAATTATGATTGGTTACCATATATATATATATATATATATATTTAATTGAAATTTAACTAACTAATTGAAGATATCTATTGTTATATAAAGTTGTTATAACTGCTGATGCTTTACTGTTCTGTGGTTATTTTGTAAAGCCATTTTCCTTTCTCCCTTTCTCTCTGCTTTGTCATTTTTGGTTTTTCTTTTTTTTCTTTTTTTCATTTGTTGGTTTTTCTACAGTGGTGTGCTTTGATTCCTTTTTATCACTTTTTGACAATCTACCTCAAGGTTTTGCTTAATGGTTACCACGAGTATTAAATAAATCAACTCACAGTTATAATGATTTATTTGAATCTGGGACCCACTTAACCTTTATTACATACAAGCTATTACACCCTAGAAACTCCAATATTTAGTTTTATATATCAAATTTTACATTGTTGTTTTTGTTGTTTGACATAGGGTCTCACTATATAGCCCTGGCTGATCTGGAACATACTATTGTGGATGAGGCTGGCCTCAAACTCATAGAGCCTCTGCCTCCATAGTGCTGGGATTAAAAGTGTGTTCCACCACAGCTGGCTCAAAACAGACTTTTTAAAAACATTGTATATCCCAGAACAGATTACTATAGCTACAATGATTGTTATTTTATTGTTTTAACTTTTATAAGAGATCTGTGATTGACATTTCACCACTGCAATATCGGAGTATTCTAAATTTCACTCTGCACTTACTTTCATAATGTTTCACCCTTTTGTCATTTTTTTTTAGATTTAAAGTTTTATTATGTATATTTTTTGTACAAGATTATCAAATCTAGACCTGTGTCCCCTACCCTATCCCTCACACCCATCCCCTCACCCCACCAGAGCTCGTATTCTGCCAAACATGCTTTCATCTCTCTAGTCTTTCTCAAAATTTCCATGTGGAAATTGCTGTTTTGAGCAGAAAGTTCACTGTTTCAGTCAGTTCTTTGATGCAGTCCTTTCTGTTGTGTTGTTGTTTGTTGTTGTTTTCCAATATGCATCACTCCCAACTGCTTTGGACAAAAGCTCAAGGGGCCAGTGCACAGAAAGACTTAACAACTAGGTAATTGGCACTAGATCCACACAGATGAGGATACCATTCGTCGTTTGTTTTTCTCGGGACGTGTTACTTCACCAGCATGATGTCTTCTAGCCCAGCCATTTTCCTGCAAAGCTCATGATGGTCATCTTCTTACTTGCTGCATAGAAACTCCATTGTGTAGATGTACCACAATTTTCTCTACCACTCGTCAGTTGAGGGGCATCTGGGTGGTTTCCACCTCCTTGCATTGTGAAAAGAGCTGAAATAAACATGGCCGTGCATGTATTCTGCGGTGGGGTGAGTCTTGTGGGTACATGCCTAGGAATGGTATGGCTGGGTGGAGTGGCAAGTGCATTCCAAGTCTTCCAAGGGTTCTCCCACTGCTTTCCATAGTGGCTGTACAAGTTTACATTCCCACAGCAGTGGATGAGTGTTTCTCTTTCCCCAACAACAACAGCTCCAGCACTTGGTATCATTTGTTTTCTTGATCCTAGCCAGTCTTATTGGAGTAAGATGATATCTTAAAGTGGTTTTGATTTGCATTTCCTTAATGATTAGTGATGTTGAACACTTCTTAAGGTGTTTCTCAGCCATCTCTAATTCCTCACTTGTGAAGTCTCTGTTCAGCTCTTTGCTCCATCTGTTGAGTGGGTCATTTGTTTTCTTTCTTCTTTGTTTTTTGAGTAGTTTATATATTCTGGAAATCAATGCTTTGTCAGACGTTTCTGTGGTGAAGGTTTCCTCCCACTCTGTGGGATTTCTCTTCACTTCCTTGATTGTTTCTTTTGATGTACAGAAGCTTTTGTGTTTAATGAGGTCCCATTTGTCAATTGTTGACCTTAATTCTTGCACAGCTGCTGTCTGATTTAGGAAGTCTTTTCCTACACCTATGTCTTGTAGTCTGCTGCCCACTTTTTCTTCTATTGCCTTCATAGTTTGAGGTTTCACGTTGAGGTCTTTAATCTATCTAGAGTTGACTTTTGTACAGGGTGAGAGGTAGGGGTTTAATTTCATTCTTCTACAAGTGGTGATCCAGTTTTGCCAATACCACTTGCTGAAGATGCTTTCTTTTCTCCTTTGTGTCTTCTTGGCACCCTTGTCAAATATGAGATGGCTGAAATTGTATGTGCTCAAGTTTGGATCTTCAGTTTTGTTCCATTGGTCAACAAGTCTGTTTTTGCACTGGTACCAGGCTGTTTTTATGACTATAGCCCTATAGTATAGTTTGAAGTCTGGTATACAGATCCCCCCTGTGTAGCTCTTTTCACTCAGGGTTGTTTTGGCTATTCGGGGGTCTTTTGTTTTTCCAAATGAATTTAAGGACTTTTTTTCAAGCCTGTGAAGAAACTCTTGAGGATTTTAATTTAGATTGTTTTAAATCTATACAAGAGTTTGGGTAGAATGGACATTTTTACTATACCTTTTGTCATTTTCGATGTCGTTAATTACAGTTTGAATAATTCTTCCCATGTTTGAAGAAGTTCTAGTGGTGATGAACTCCTTTGCTTTGGCTCTCTTGAGGAAGGTTTCTCCTTCATTTTTGAAAGACAGCTTTTCTAGGTAAAGGATTCTTCCTTAGCAATTTTTTCCTCTCTAGATACTTAGCATATATTCTGGAAGTCTCTCCTGGCCTGCTAAATTCCTGCTGAGAAATCCATTGATAACCTGGCAAGGGCTACTGTTTATTATGTCTTGGTATAGTCTTCTTTGGGGGTGAATCCTATGGGAGATCACTGAATTTTTTTGTGTATGGATGCGTGTATTTTTCTCTAGATTTGTAAAGTTTACAGCCATCATATAGGTGCTGGGAACTGAACTTGGGTCCTCTGCAAGAGCAGCTAGTGCTCTTAGCCACCGAGCCATGTCTCCAGTCCCTCATTATTTTTTAAGACAACTTTCTTACATTTTGTGTGTGTGTTGAGAATTCCACACTATGAATTTAGTGCTCTTAAAGATGTTCTCAAATCTTGTAAGTGTTCTCTAGTCCTTCTCACTTGATTCCTTTTTCTCCCTTGACCATGTATTTTCAAACGACTCGTCTTTAACCACACAGGTTTGTTCTTATGCTTGATTGTTTCTGTTGCTGACACTACCGCGTTTTCTATTTGTTTATTGTATCCTTCAGCTCCAGAATTCCTGCTTGCTTTCTGGTTATGATTTCAATTTCTCTGCCTCTATTCTGACATCTGATTTTCCTGATTTTGTTGAATTATTTTGTTGTTTTACAAGTTGAAGTAATTTCTTGAATTATTTGTCAGTTAACACACAGATTCCTATGTATTAGGGACGGATTACTGGAAAGTTACTCTTTTCTGTTGGTAGTGTTAAGTTTCCCTCATTTTTCTTATTTCTCCTTCTCTTGCTCTAATGAATGTGCATTTGCTGGAGCAGTCAGCCCTTTGTCCTTCATGGCCTTATTTTAGTGTGTGTAGGGAACTCTCCTTATAGTTGGATCTGGGGATTCTCAGTGGGTAGTGGAAGCAGTTCTCACTCCATTTATTACTCCATTTAATGTAATCTCTGTGGCTCTACTAGCTGAGGTCAGAATTCACAAGCATTTCAGAAGTCTTCAGTGGCCAGCTCTATAGGAGTCTGAAGAGACAGTAAGGCAAAGACAGTTAGGTCATAGATGGAAAAGGCTGTAACAACCTCCTGATCTATTTTTTCCCACTTGGGAAGTTATAGCAAAGGGATTCCCTTTAACATTGGGTACAGCTTCCAAATGTAGTGTTGAGAGGCACTGCTCTGGGAATGTGTGGAGGAACCACTCCTCCAGAGCCCAGTATACAAGTTGCACCTGTATTCAGGCATAAGAACCCTTCCTGCCACAATGGTAATGGTATGCAGGGTGTGGCTGCTTTGGAGAATCCAGAGTCCATAGAACCTACTCTGAGGCCCATAGAGAGCTGCACTTGCTCTGGGTCTGGGGTAATAGAATTGGTTTCCAGAGCATGGGTAGGTGCAGAGAAACCAAGACTCTGGGCCTGGGGGCGGGGCGGGGGGTGACTGTGGGCCTTTTGTGGTGGCAGCTCTGCTGTCTCCAGGGTGTCTGCCATATATCTTACATCTGCAGAGCTCACATCTGGAAGGTGGAATACTCAGCATGGCTGCAGAGCTGTCTTGACACATAGATGGTTGGGAAAACTTGTAGACTTGACTCTGGGGTGAAACAGCGGTGGCTGGTAAGGGATGCAGCACTATCTCTTTTGGAGCATTTCTGCTTTTACTTCCAAGTTGAAAGATGCCAGTGTCCTAGGAATAGCAGGACCCTGGGAACTGGAGCATTGCCCAGAGATCGATCCCCTGCCCTTCTCTGCCTCTGCCTCTACAACAGTTTCAGGTATGTCCATCTCACCAGCAGTCCTTTCTGTGAAATCAGCTGTGTTTTTAACTCATTGTCTTATTGCCATTACTCAGACCATCAAGCTCTCCTACACTTCTTCCATTATATATAATTGTCTAATTTTTTTGTGAGTACATTTGTATTTCTCATTCTACTGTCTTGTTGATGTCCCTCCTGGTTTCTCCTTTCTTGTGCTCAAAATAATCATAGTGCAAATACTATGTACCAGGAGCTGTCCAAGCCCTGAAGTTACAGTAGCAAATAAAAGAATCCTTGTTTTCCCTCAATTTACATTTTAATGGGAATTTTATTTGGACTTAAAACTAGTTCTTACACTTTTAAGCTCTGTGAGATTTATCTCTTTAAAATTGTCACTTGGGGGCTGGAGAGATGGCCTAGCGGTTAAGAGCACCGACCGCTCTTACAGAGGACCCGGGTTCGATCCCCAGCACCCACATGGCGGCTGAGAACCGTCTGAAGCTCCAATTCCAGGAGAACTCCAGTTCCAGGGGAATCCGAGACCCTCTTCTGAACTCCGTGGCGTTGCACGACACGGGTGCACAGACTTTCAGGCAGACAGTACATTCATACACATACAGAAATAAATAAAATTAATAAAAAAAAATTTTTTTTAAAGTAAAAAAAAATAAATAAAATTGTCACTTGGCCCCTTTATTGTTTTGTTTCTTGAAAACTAAATGAGGTACTCTTATATGCAAAATACTTATCTCATCATAAACCTGATATTAGCTGCTGATAATATTTTGTGACAATGGTGGGAAAGTGTTCTCATATCCATCACTATGAGATTCTGTGTGTGTGCGTGTGTGTGTCAGTGTGTGTGTGAGTGTGCACATGTGGCAGCACATGTGTGTGGGTGAGTGCATATTTACATATGTGAGTGCACTTGAAAGTCAGAGATCAACCTTGAGTTTTGGTCCATAGGAGATGTCTGCCTAGTCTGACACTGGGACCTGGGGTTTGCTAATTAGGCTAAGTGGCTCAACAAGCCCCAGGGGTCTTGGCTATTTCTACCTCCATGGAATTTTAAGCATGCCACCACGCCCAGCTCTTTATGTGAGTTCTGGGGATCAAGTTCAGCTATGCATCTTGTGACATAACCTGTAGAAGGCTTCTCTTGCTACGAGGAGGTACTGCACAGTCCTGGCAAGGGAAGGGAAGTGGTGGCCACCTGTGGTCACTGCTGAGGGACTGACCCCTCAACACAGAGGTCAGTTGGTCACTTCCGTAACCTGACCTGAGAGGTACTTCCAGGTCCTTAGCCTGAGAAGTGGAACACTTCCCATCTGGCTGTGCTATCCCACCTGCCCCCAAATTGCTGGTCTCTGGACAGGAATTTCAGGCTGATGGCTGATGGTCGATCTTCAGCCTACACCCACTCACAATCCACTCCACAGGTTGGTGGCCCAATTAGTCTCCATCCAACCTCACACTAGCTTACCAGGTCAGCAATCTGATAGATCCCTATCTAACCCACTAGCCACCGACACTCGAAATCCAGGCCTGCTTCAGCCTATATATGTGCAAAATAACAGATCTGGGAGTTCTGTGACTATGGTAATGGAGAATTCGATTTATTGCATGCTGTGAGTTGCTTTTATAAGCAAAATGACATAAAATCTCTCAGAGCCAATCACAGACCCCAGTCTTGCACCCCTGTATGCTGTTGTCCTGCCTAGCATTTGTCTGGGCCACGAGTTGCTCCCTCTTGGGGCCTGGGGTCAGAGGAATCCCATGACTTCCATGTTGTGCCCTGAGGGATGCTAGCTGAGAAATAGCCCCTAATTCAAACTAGATCTTCCCACAATGAGCACTTTGCCAACTGGGCTGTCTCCCCAGCTCCACTCTAAAGTTCTTAATGAGGCTTGCATTAAGGAGCACAGAGATCTGAGACATAGCACCACCCTTGTAGAAACTACACTATGTCAGTTTCCTCCTCTGCATAATGATTTGCAATAGGATGAGTTTAATGGGGTATCATAGTCTCTGAAGCTCGGGTCTATCTATGGGTCTCTGAGTGTAGGGTGTAGAAGGAACACTGAACTGAGATCTCGAGAACTTCAGCTGAACTCTGAGCTGCTTTCTATACTGCCTGTGATCTTGGTTGACTTAGTTCTCTCAAGTTTTTTTTTAATTATATTTATTTATTTATGTGTATGAATGTATTGTCTGTGTGTAGGTTTGTGCACCTGTGTCGTGCAATGCCGCAGAGGTCAGAAGAGGGTCTCGGATTCCCCTGGAACTGGAGTTCTCCTGGAATTGGAGTTACAGATGGTTCTCAGCCGCCATGTGGGTGCTGGGGATCGAACCCGGGTCCTCTGCAAGAGCAGTCGGCGCTCTTAACCACTAGGCCATCTCTCCAGCCCCGACTTAGTTCTCTTTTTGTAGTAACAAAGTGGACATGTTAGCTAGTGGCCCTGGCTTTAACTTTCTATAACCTTAGCTCAGAGCTGAGGTCAGCCAATTAACAAAGGACTTCTGCAGCACTGACCGAAGAATCATGGAATCTGCCTCTGATGCTTAGTCGTAAGAGGCAGCTGATGACAATGGTGATGCTGATGATGACAATGATAGTGATGACTGTTTCCGTGAACATTTATTATGCTCTGCCCTCTGTGCCATTCACTTTCCCTGCACTATCTTCCTGAATCCTCAGAATAGCATTCATTACTTTTCCATTTTACAGGTGAAGCAATGGATCCACCAGGGAATTAATTAGCTTTCTCCAGGCCACAGAGTGAGGTAAAAGAGGAACATAGTGGAAACCAGGGAGTCTGGCTCAGGACACTTCCTGCCCCCGTTGTAGGATCATAGATACCTCATCATTCCATCTTGACTCTGTTTTGTGACAGAATCATTATAATGGGCTGTTAATGGATTGATGTAGGTAGTGAGTTAAAAATTGATAAAGTAGTTCAAAAATTCTGTTTATCTGATCAAGTGCCCAGATTTTATTTTTGTGATTTCTGAGCCTAGAGAACTAAGGATTGGAAAAAAAAATAAGTGAATTTGCAAAGATCCACACTCTGGTTAGTATTTCAGGCATGATTTTAGCTGGTTCTCTTGATTCAGAGTCCAGGGATTTCTTGCAACATGGCAACTAACTGTGTAAAAGGAGAAATAATCACCTCCCCGTGGCCTGCTTCACACGTGAGAATGTGAGACAGTCATCTGGAAGGTGTAAAATGTCCTACAAACATATGTCCTTATGACTTTCAGCTCAGAAGCAGGTCCCAGCTCCCTGCACAAGTACCTGTCCCTAGCACCTTCAAACCTGTACCTTAATGAACTCAGCATGGTGCTACAGATGGGACACAATACGGGCAGGCAGACAATCCTCTTTCCCTTTGGCATTTCGGCTGCTGGAGGCTCTGACACCCCGCAGGTCCCCATGGCAGAGGAACATGACAAGTTAATTTCTGCAGCCAGCCAGGCTGGAGGAAGCTTAGAGATTGGGTAATGAGAGGGGCGCTGATTTCTGCAGCAGGAAGAGCGAAGTCAGATAGGACAAGTGGATTATCAGAGACAAACTGTATTATACAAGAAATAAGTTGTAATTCCTGATTTTGTCCACACAGCAGAGTTGATAAGGGAGGTGCCAGGCTGGTGAGAGAAGTTGTTATGCACGGAACCCAGGACTGTATTTGAGGTTGGTGATTGTATGAAATAAATATCAGAGATGGGTGCCCCTATTTTTTCTAGACTTTACAGAATCGTATAGCCTATTGGGGTTTTGCCAGCCATGGACTGAACCCTTTCGAAACTTGAGCCAAAATAAATCATTTTTCCTCAAATTATTTAGGTAGAATCTCATCACAGCAGTAAGAAGTTCTGTCCTCTTTTACTGTCTGTCACTGTTTGTCTTTCTGTCACTGTCTCTCCTCTGTGTCTTTTCTCTCTCATCTTTCTTTTTTTTGTGTGCTACAAGAAATTTATTAGTTTTAAAGAAGAAAAATTTCAGACAGGTACAAAGGAAATTAGAGGACTCTTCTTGGTCTCAGAGTGATAGGTGGTCTGCTTGTATCTGCTCTTCATGATCAGCTGCAGCAAGATGCAAAGCACAGTTTACCCAGAGAGCAGTTCCCACTGAAACTCTGCAGTTGCATGTCAAGAATTTTCTTACACCTGGATACACAGAGAATGTCAGATATTGAGTATGGAGTCAGTGACATGTGGAGTCTACATTCTATCATGACAAAATAGACCTCCTATGGGTTTGTTATGTTAGTAACATCACAAACATCAGAATGATTAACTCCACACAAACTGAAACAATGCACCCTACAAATGTTGGCCATGTACAGGCAGGACTTGAGGCTAATTTCATGACTCTTCACTATTAAATACCCTGCACTAATCACATATTCATTTGGCACAATGTCACACTGATCTAAAACATCAGAGTCCATTATTTTACACAAGAAGAAGTTTGTCTCATTATACTCAAGACTACTCCTTTTGTTCTGGATGGATATACTTAGGATGTTGGTCTAACTTCTAGTGAATTCAATAGATAAAATGTTGGTACAAAGACCTTATGAGAAAGGTCAAACTGGCTAATTTTTTACTCACTGTTACTTCTTTTTTTATTTTTATTTTTATTGATGCTTTGTGTATTTCATACATCATTTTCCAATTCAGTTCAGGCATATATCCCCTTCCCTTCCCCCCACCCCACCCCTACCCATCCCCGAGCATGCATTCTGCAGTAACTTTTCTGCATCTTTCTGGTTTTTTTTTTGTTGTTGTTTTCATTTTTTTTAACAATAAGTGATAATTTGTGAGTACAAGCATCCTTCAGGTAAAACCAATTTGTGAGCAATTGTGCCCAAACCCACACAGCTCATGGGTCCCACCATCCAGCAGGGGGGGCTTGTATGTTCAATCAAGTTGATCAAATGAGTGTCCAGTCTATATTGTTGTAGTTTCACCATTCACTCCAATCGCAGCTCTTACATTCTACCATGCCCCCTCTTCCGCAGATTGTTCCCTAGGCTTAGAAAAGGGGCACAGGTGGATGAGAAGCAAAACAGTCTACTTTCTCTGGAGCTGTTGTCTTGGTCTCTAGTCAATTCTGGCTGTTTTCTTTCATGGGCTGCCAGCTTGTCCAGGCATAACCTTTCGATCCTACTAATGAAGCACATGCAATTAGATAT
>VZQC01015004.1:9049378-9109209 GCA_009823505.1 Rhizomys pruinosus
CACACACATGCTGACTCTCTTCTCTCTCTCACACACACACATGCTGACTCTCCTCTCTCTCTCACACACACGCACACACATGCACACACACACATGCACAAACACCCACACATGCACACGCACACACATGCACTCACGCACACACATGCTGACTCTCCTCTCTCTCTCTCTCTCACACACACACACACATGCTGACTCTCTTCTCTCTCTCACACACACACATGCTGACTCTGTCTCTTTCTCTCTCACATGCTGACTCTCTCTCTCTCACACACACACATGCACACACACACACACACACACACATATGCTGGCCATTCTTTTCCCTGTGTCCCCTGGTAACTTCTTAATTCTTCTCCCTCAAACCTAGAGAATAGTACAGGTTTCACTATGGTCCTGGAATGGAGTCCTTGAAGGTCTCAGTCAAGCATGGTGTGATGTGAGCTGAGTCACCAGGACCGATGGCCAGAGTGAGCTGTCTTCACCATCTGAGGAGCTCACAGAGAAGAAATCTCAGCAGGTGAATTCAAAGCAAAGCCCTAAATTCAAGCCCAAAGCCAATGTGTGATGTTAGATTGATAGCAACTCAGCAGAGCAAAGTCAGAGTTCCGAGTAAAGACAGGAGGAGCAAGGTCAAGTCAGGGAACACCCTAGAACGGACTTGGAGGAAGGCAAGATGGAGGAGAGGTTTCAGGGCCATGACCACTCTGTGTGTGATTGTCAGTGACCTCTACTCTTTCCTCTAGATGTCATTGTTAGTAAAAAAGACAGCCTCGGTTCCATTTTATTGGTCATTTGTTGTGAAGGGAGGGTGGGCAAGCCACAGGAATGAGAATGGGGTCAGGGCAGACAGAGATAAGGGCCAAGCCCCGACACAGGAGCTTGGAGGGGACATTTCATTTTCAAACCATAATGAGAGATGGGGTAGCAGAGCAGGGAAGCTTCAGGATTAGAGTGGAGGTAATAACACTGTGTTAGTGCGAGTGCCCCAGGAAACAGAACCAGCAGGTGAATAGCCTACTCCTCTCTAGAGAGCCTAAAAACCCCAGAATACACAAATGGCTTATTTAAAATGGCACAGGCAAGATTTACATATAGCCTAAGGAGTTTTCCTATATAGTGCAAATTATTTCTATATTATTTATAATACCTAACCCAATGTAAATGCTGTGTAAAATAGTTTGCTATATTATTTAGCAAATCACTGCAAGAAAATAAAACTTTTCATACCTGCACATGCTCGGAACAGACTCTATTCCCTTCCAAGTGTTTCTGATTCACAGCTGGTTAAACCCATGATTGTGGAACAGAAATGTAGTTGAGAGAGAGAGAGAGAGAGAGAGAGAGAAAGGAAAGAAAGAGAAAGAGAAAGAGATTTATCGCAAGGAACTATGTCATGTAATACGGGTGCTGGAAGTCAGTCTGTTGTAGGCTGCACGCAGATGCTCGAGAACCAGGACTGCTGATACTGTAAATCCCATTTTGATGGCTGGACTCCATGATGAAGTGGATGGTGGCCCAGATAAATTTGTGAGGCAGAAGAAAGAGGTGACTCCTTCTTTCTCCTTCTTCCTCTGTTCCACTTTGACCCTTAATAGCATACCAGGTCTGACAGCAGAGCAGACTGTTCCACAAATCCACTGATCTAGATGCTGGAAACCCAGCCAAGAAACAATGCTTCACTGGGAACCCTGTGGCCAATCATGTTCCCACATAAAATCAAGTACTCCAAATACCAATACCAATACTGCTCCAAGACTCCTTACATTGATAACCACCATAAATCCACTGAACCCTTGTGTGCTGGACTAAAGTATGATATGGGGTGAGTCTTCTACTCTTTCTATCTTACTGATAAAGAACCTGAGACACAAGGAGATAGAGTACTTTTTCCAAGGTCAAGGTTACACTCAGCACAAGGAAAGTGTCCAGCACAAGGACATCCTTATTTGGGACTTGTTTACCCCAGGCGGGAGGAGAGCAGGCAGATTTCTTAGTAGTTTGAGAACTCAGATTTCACCTCATGACTTGGTGGTGCACCAGCTCAAAGTCTGGAAATACAGCTTGGCTTTTAGAGTTCTTTTACAGGCTCCTGGTATGTTTGGAGCTGCATCCCCCCCCCCGCCCCCCTCCCCAGCTCTCACATGTCCTGTTAGGTGCTACTCAAGGTAGTCAGCAGACTCAGACAGCTCCCAGGGCTACTTGCTCCCTCCCTCATACTGAGGAACAGGATCTGACTTCTCTCCATTGAGCTGTTTCTTGAGCCTCATCCTTTTGGGACAATATGGGTCCTGTGCCTGTAGGGGAATGCGCTGACCGGTGTAGACCCCTGGGAAGACACTGAAATGACAAGTATTTGAGTTTGCACACCCTGTATTTGGAGGATTCAAGGATCACTTTCATTCCTGGCATGAAACAGAAGCCACCCAGGAGGTGACTGCAGTCTGCCCCTTCCTCCTGTAGGTGGTGAGGAGAGGAACTGAGGCAGCAGGTTGTTCTCTCTACATCACTCATCCAATCTTTGAAAGGTGCTCAGAGGGGATGGAGCTGTGGTTTACCCAGCTCGATTTCTCTGGAAATGATCAGTAGATGAGAACATAGAGAACTCCTGGCTTCACTTAGAGTCCCAGACAAGCAGGAAGAGCTCAGCAGGATGGTTTTGCAGAACATTCCAGCATCTAGGAAAAACATCCCAATTCCTACCAGGTTCCAGCCACCTGCTCCCTTTGGGTTTTGGGCCAGCCTTGGATGACAGGGACACAGAGCTTAAGGGTCCAACCCAAGCCCAGAAAGACATTGCAATAATCCAAGGGCTGGGGCAGGACATAGCGTCGGGTCAGTGTTTTTCAAGGGCTGGGACCTTGCATCTTTTTCTGTCCCTGTTTTCCTGTTAACGTCTAGTTTCTGGACAGTTGTTGGGTTGATTTGTTGTCAGACATGGCCCCACATTATTTTTCTGTCTAGCCCACATGATTCTAATTTTTAGGCTTCTCTTTGGTTTCTGAATTCTAATCCTTTTTTGCCCTCATCACCTATGGATATCCACAGGGATAATGACACCAGGCATAATCTTTGGACCCCTACTCTGTGCATCGGGTTCTATAGATATTATTCTAATGGCACTGCAAGGTTGGCTATTATTATTTCCATTTTTACTATGAAGGAAAGCAAGACTTGGCACAGCTAAGTAAGTCATGCAAAGTCTTTTCATCTGTTAAATGGTAGTGTTAGGGTTCAAAATCACTTTAATCATTCCATTTGGGTCTCTGTCCAGCTGACTGATTAGTCAGTTTTCCTTTACTATAACAAATACTTGAGATAAATCACCTTATAAAGAGGAAAGGTTGATTATGGCTCCCAGTTTTAGAAGGCTTGATCTTGGCTTTGCTGCATTGGGCCTGTGCTGACATATCAGAGTCAGGGGGCCATATCATAGAAAAGCTGTTCAACTCATGGCTGTGACATGGAAGGGAGAGGGATAGAGACTATTATCCCATAATGCTCTTCAGGATCACACCCCTAGTGATCTAAACCCTTCTCACTAAACTCTGTCTCATAAAGAGCCACTTAATAGCACTATGAGCTGGTGGCCAAGTCATCAACACAATATGAGTCCCTCAGGAAGACTTATTCAAGCCATACCACTCTTGTGGCACTATTGCCAAGCCTGTAAAGGCCACAGCTTCCTTTTTAAGAGTTGGACTCAAGCTTGACAAAACTCCCTTTACCCCCATACCTTTAACACAATTGAAACTGGCTTGAATCTTCAGAAATGCTTTTACTAAACACAAAAGAGAAATGAAAGCCGGCGACAGCAGCAGCAGCAGCAGCAGCAGCAGCAGCAGCAGCAGCAGTATACAGACAACACGATAACAGCCGACACAGTGGAATCACAGAGGAAAAGCAGAAAGCTTTCCTGCTGCCGAAACCTAGTGGTCAGGGAGCTCTTCCCTCTAGAAGCTGCTGTACACTCTGCTTTGGTACAGCTCAGCCCCGTGCATGCTTCTGATGGAGGGCTGAGCAGAGGATCCGAGTTGGAGGAGGAGGACCAGGCTGGGCAGGACTTGGCTGCGGGCTCCGCAGCACCCGACACAATCTCCCTGGGTTCTGTGGCCTTGATCCCAGAAGCTGGTCCTCTGATGTCTCTGACATCTAGGTCCCTAATCAAGGCTTCTGAACACTCCTAGTAAGATGTCCCTTGGATAAGTCAATGCCTCTCTGTCTGTCTTCCTCCAAATTCTTTCCACTTGTCCAGCAAATGGTGCCATCATGTGCCAAGTCAGACGACACAGCTGCCAGAAAGAGTCCTGATTCTTCTGTGTGCCCAGATGCCCTGTAATTTCTGCTGTGTAGTTTCTCTCAAAATGTTTTTCCTTCTCCCTGTCACATCCCCCATCTATGTCTGTCACCCTCTACTCAAATTCTGGTCACCTTCACCTCTCACCTGGACTATTGCCTCAGCCTTGAATCGGCTTCATTTCTTTCAGTTTTACTTGCTTCAATTTATGCCCCACACTAGGAGTAAAAATTCTCAAACCCAAATATAATTATTTCATTTTTCTACTTAAAAGTCTATAAAACTTCTCCATTATCTTCTGCTCATTCCTCTAGGCTTTTTCATGAATCCCTTCCTCCCCTTCATACCTCGTGGTCTGGTGACTTGCCCCTTGTGCACGGCCTCTGATGTGCTGCACTGACTTGTTTTGGAATGTTGCCCGACTCTTCCCTTGAAATGATGGTCACCTCCAGCCTCCTGATCTAGTTTCAGCTAGTAGGCCTTACATCAGACTTTCTCTGAAATATTTTCTTTAAAAAAATAATGTGTGTGCATCTATGTGCACATCCGTGTGAATGCACATGCATGTGGAAGGCCAAGTTGACATCATATGTCTTTCTCTATTGCTTTAAAACTTCATTTCTAATGCAACATCTCACTGAACTGAGAGCTTCCTGATTGGCTAGCCTGGATACCAATGAGTTCAAGGGATCCGTTTGCCTCTGCTTCCTCTCCCCTAGCACTAGATTTTCAGATGTGCACATGATGCCTAACTTTTTTTTTTCAATTTTTTAAAAAAGTTGTTTATTTTTTTAATTTAATTTTTATTGATGCTTTGTGCATTTCGTACATCATTTTCCAATTCAGAGCAGGCATATTTCCCTTTCCCTTTCCCCCCACCCCCACCCCATCCCAGATCATGTATTCTGCCGTAGCTGTCTTGCATCTTTCTCTGTTTTTNTCTCTGTTTTTTTTTTTTTTTTTTTTCTTCTTCACTTTTTAGCCTAACTTTTATGTGAATGCTGGGGATCTGCAATTGACTATTCATGCCTGCACAGTAGGTGCTTTGCTGACTGAACCATCTCTCTGGCTCCTAAAATGTTTTATATGTCTTATAATACTGGGGTTAAGTGCTTCCTCAGTGTGTTCTGTTGTAATTCTTACTGCTGATAACATCTTTTATATTTTAAGAATTTCTGTGGGTCTGTGAGGAACAGGACCAAAGCAACTGATTCATTATTGCAATACCATCTGTTATCATAGTTGTCTAACACAAAGTAAGCAGCATTCCATAAATATCCAATAAATAGATAAAGAGAGGGATACTTGAATGACCAGGGACCCACTTGATGAACATTCTGAGAATATTACTGTGCTGGTTTGAATGGAAAGTGTTTACATAGGCTCAAGTATTTGAACAGTTGATTAGTTGGTGGCATTGTTTGGGGAGGGTTGTGAACTATTAAGACAAAAGTCCAACTCTCACCTCAAAGCAGAGAAGAGATAATTTATTCTGGATCCAAATATGAGTTATCATGATGGCTGGGAATATAGATTCAAGTTACCCCAAATTCCGTGTTCCAATGTGGTAATGGTTTCATGACATTTTTACAGTAACAGATCAAAGGAAGCCATAAATCAAGATACTTTCCAAACACATTGGTGGAGACATCAGAGAGGCTGATTAGGGCAGGGAAGGGAAAATTCTGCTATGGGCCTCAGATGCTGTCTGACAGGCTTCCTAGAACTTGGCTTGGTGGGAGCTGATCATCTGCTAAGTATTCCAAGAGGTTTTTAATCTGTTATCACAGGATATTAAGTCAGAAATAGAGGTGGGCAATAAATGGGTATTTGACTAATTATGGGCTGACAATGGTCTAAGATAAATGGTTAATTAGGCTCTGTGTAGGGGTCCCGCTGAGTGGGTGAAAAACCACAAGAGAATGCAAGCTTCCCAAAGCCTATCGAAGAAAGGGTCTCCATCAGTGCCAACCACAAGCGCACCAGCAGAGTCAATAAGAGAATTCCCTCTGCGTCCATCCTTAGTCCATGCCTTCACGATTTGGAGATGCTAAACTTTCTCTATGCCACAACTTGAAACTGACCAGCCGCAGCAAACCACGGCACGCAGTCAACAAACACATGCCATACAATTTCTCCTGAAGCATAGCTTTCTTGAAGGCGTTGTTTCCCATCTTGCAGAGATCCTACCTTACCAAACTGGTCTCCATGCCCCACGTTCCTGGTGCTGTTTGTAGGGGGCCCACCGAGATTTGTGGGGCCCATTTAATCCCAGGACAATCCATGTTAAAAACACGTGCAGGAAAGCACACCACATGGACGCATGTTGAGGTCCAAATGAAGAGAGAGTTTTTATTCCAAAATGTCTGGTTATATATCCCAGCATGACTCATATCCCAGGGTCAAATCCTAAACCTTTTCATCACTATACCCCACCTCATGGGTGTGGCCAGGGAGGTCCCATTGGTTTAGAATGCTACCCATCTTAACTAAGTTTTCCCACAGCTCTGGACCTGCAACAGTCCAAACTCTGCACAATCACTGAATCCGTAATCAGTGGATCAGCCTTGCAAAAGCACAGGTTCAATTTGAAGATGTGGGGGTTTTCTGGGAAGTTTCACTCAAGGAACCTTTAGGAGGTGAGTTTTGAGAGTTCATAGCCTTGTCCCCACTTCCTGCAAGTGGTTCAAGATGAGTGCATGCAGTTTTTGGTCTCAAGTCACCTTTGCTGCCACGTCTCTATGCAATGATGGACTCACATTTGAATGAGAAGTAAAAAAAAAAAAAAAAACGAAACACCCTCTTCCTTCTCTAAGTTGCCTTGGTCATGGTGTTTTATCACAGCAACAGAAAAGTAACGACTACAATTGCCTCTAGGTTCCGTTAGGTAATATGGACCCAAGAGATAAGGGCTGGATTTCTTTCTTGTCAGCAGGACCTTGACATTGAAACATGTGGTTCATCTCGTCTTTCCACAAATCGCATTATGGTCTCTAAGCCAGCAAGTTCCTGTGGGCCTTGTCTGTCCCAGTTCGCAGGTGCAGAATTAACATTTAAGAGCAAACTTAGTTCCCCCTTCCTTTCTTCTCTAATTACCCTTCCTTTTTTTATTTTTTGGCTTTTCACTTCTGCTTTCTTGGTAGGTGATACTCATGCCATTTCCAGATTCCACACATCCATCTTCTTCTTTGAATTCATCTGGGCTTCCAGGGATCTCACTCTCCTTATGCTTTGTTTAAGGATGTATTGTTGGGACCAGGGCTAATGCATTTCTAAAGGTAGAATGTTAGCATGTGAATTGATTACCCAGGATGCTTTCAGACTGACGTGCCCCACATGACACTTCCAGCAGAGGAAGGGGTGGTGAGAGAAGCTACTGAAGAGTTGAAAAGGGATTAGTGCTAATTCCTCCAGGCACCTCCTTGTGATGTTTCTCAGTCAATAAGAGATTAGACAGGGGAGAAGATTTAAACACAGTCATGCCTTCTCATCTCCAGACTAATCCCCTCCTCGCTTTTCTCACACTAGGCCTTCTGCAGAGTCCTGGGCCTGAGTCTTTGGATGCATACAGAGCTTCTTCCTGCTCAGATATGTTTTCTGTTGTTTTCCCAGCAAACCAGACCCTGGGAGACATGGAAGGATCAGAGTTGCCTTATGGTCTATGGGGTTGGTAGAAGGGCTGGTGAGAAAAAATGTCTAGCTACAAGATGGAGAGAGAGAAAATGAGCAAGTCAGAAATGCTCTCATCAGTGTTTTTAATCACGGCTTCACCTTCATTCTGCAACCTGAGGCTGTGGCTGACTCCAGAGGGCCAGTATGACCACAGCCTCTAGGTGAACTTCCCTTCAGTGTGGCTGGGATCCATCACTTGTTTCTAACTGGCAAATATGTCAATGGTGGTGGGACGACAATCTTTTGATTATTATGTTTGCTAAGGCCTATTTTGCTAGTGTGCTCGTGTATCAGGTATTAGGTTATAAAGAAGAGGTCAGCAGATTGACAGCCTCTGGAGAAAGTGGACATCTGTGTGTCCCTTGGAATTCTGGGAAGCCCAGACCAAACATTAGGGGATTAGTACAGGGAGAAAGAGGCAGTAAGCTTAACACATATTTTGCTGTGCTGGTCATTGTGGTGCTCAATTAGGCCTTCCAGCTGTAGCTGGACCATAGATTGATTTTCTCTCTTAGCAGCTGGCATAGCTGTCCTCCAAACATATGAGAGCTAGTCTTTGTTAGAAAAAGGGAAAAAAAAAGAAAAAAGGGGAAAAAATGGTGCATATATGTTGGATCTATGCAGACGCGAACCCCAGATAAAAGGCAGGCACACCAGACTTAAGGTTACTCCGGGAACATATCTACTTCAGGAATGGCCAGGACTGACACACCTGCTGGTACATGGCGGGTACCAGCAAAAGATGGCTGCTGAGGCAAGCTCCTTTAAACCCATTGGGTAGGGCCTCAGGTAAAGGGGAAGAGGTCACTGACTGACAGCTTCTGGAGGAAGTGGACATCTGCGTGTCCCTTGGAATCCTGGGAGACTCAGACCTAACAGTCTTCAGGGAGGAGGCTTCCAGGTCAGTTCCAGTTCCATTGCTCCAAATCCTGTGTCTGAAGTATGTCAGGTTCCAACGGATGAAGTCACACCGAGGGACATCTGAGCACACGAACTTGACCTGATAGGGCTTAACATATATGACCAAATGCATGAAGTCCTGCGGGCTGGCTGTGAGGGATGCAGATACTGAGGGGGGTCTAATATGATTGAGATGTACAAAACCCACAAAAATGCAGTATAATGTATTTACAAAATAAAAAGATTAACATATAAAAGAAGTCAGTGACAGAGGAAGACTGTAAACCACTCCCCACCAGGGCTACACATAATGAAATAGAGCACATGCAAGAAAAGCCGTGTTCTCTGAATGTGGAGAAGGCAGGCTCTACCTTAAGGACGCTGGAGCGTGGGGCTTTTCCCTCTTAGTCCTGTGGTCTTGCTGCAGTGCTCTGGCTCACTCCTCTTCTCGGGAGTGCTTTACTCTTCCTCAACAAACTCCTATCCTTATCCATATCTATCCCTATCCATATATTCCTGGCCTGCTTCTTTCTCCTGGTGCACAGGAACCTGAAAGTCTCTGCAGGTACCCTGTGGACTGTCATGCACTGTGCAGTCTCCTCTCCCTGCTGGCTTGCTAGTTCTCATTCTGCGTGGCTGGCTTGGAAGAAGTGAACCATGACAAACCCTACAACCCCAAGGAACTGAATGCTGCCTTACAACACGTGAGGTTAGAAGGGAGCCTTTAGATTTCAGGTGAGAAACCAGCACTGGTCAGATCCTGATTACAGCTTTGTGAGACCCTGAATGGAGGATCCTATGCCACATGTGGATCCTGGTATTCTGATAACAGGAGATAATAACCAGGGAGCTGTTTTAACCGTGTTGATGAGGGCTGTAATTTCTTCTTTAGTGATAAAATATCAACAGTGTCAGAAAACTGTCCTGAGGGTGTGATGGATAGAAAACTGTCCTGAGGGTGTACTGGTTAGTTTTTGTCAACTTGATATAAAGTAGGAAGATGGGACCTTGACTTAAGAATTTCCTAGATTAGATGAAACTGTCGGGCGTGTCTGTGAGGTGTTTTGCCAATTGCTAGTTGATGTGGGAGGGCCCAAACAGGCCACCGTGGCCGCTGCCATCCCTAGCAGGTGGGCCTGGGCTGCATTAGAAGGGTGGCTGAGAATGCAGGGAAGCAGCCAGAAAGCAGTTCCTCCATGGTCTCTTCTGCAGTGTCTGCCTCCAGGTTGAGACCCTGCTCTGAATTCTCTCAGTGATAGATTATGGCCTGGGAGTTATAAAAGGAAATAAATGCTTTTCTCCCCAAGTATCTTTGGGTCATGATGTTTATCAAAGAAACAGAAAGCAAAGTGGAAGAGGGGATCCCCTCTTTCTTGGTCTGAACACCATGTGCTAACTTCATTCATTTATCTTCTTCTATCATAAAAGTGGTCTTTCAGGATGGGCATTGAATCTGTCCATACCCACGTGAACTTGACCTTTGTAGCTCAAGTGGATGGTTTCCCAGTAAAGGCATCCAGTCCTCAGCCATTCTCCTTTCAGAGAAACCCGTGGGTCTCTTCTGTCCTCTTTAGCTAGTTGACTATTTGAACTATGTGCCTAGTTTATAGGGAGGATATTGTGGAGACAGTTTTAATTTTTTTTTCTCCTTTCCTTTTAAACAATTCTTTACTCAGCAGTCTTTGAAGATCTGCTGTTTAGATTCCATTGGTGCAAAGCACTTTCACTGTCAACTTCAAAATTCCCTTCTCAAAGCACTCTGTTGAGGGCAGAGTGGTTTGCCCCAGGCTGGTGGTTCCCTTGGTACTCACAGCATCCCCAGCTGAAGGGCAGCGGCTGGTCCCTGGGCTTCAGGCAGATAGACTCTCGGGACTGCATTTTCTTGTATGTAAGCAATTTACTGACTGCCAGTTATTTACGACTCCTGGCCCGGTTTTCATTTTCAATACATGACTGTTGTGAAAGCCTTATAAAATAATGTGAAAGCTTTTCAGCACAATGCCTAGCCCCTTGACTGTTAAGAAATAAATATTACTCTTTTTTCTCTGTGTATGTCAATGAGGGATCTGAGCAAGATGAAGGACAAAATGAAGCTTCTAGGGGGTGAAATGTTAAATCTCACAGCTGGGTGGTTTGCTTTATTTTCCTCTTCCTCCTCCTCTTCCTCCTCTTCCTCCCCCCTCCCCCATACAAAGTGCTTTAAAACAGTGCCTAGCCACAAATGCTACTTGTTACTTTTTTTAAAAAATTACTTTGTGGGGCTGGAGAGATGGCTCAGTGGTTAAGAGCACTGACTGCTCTTGCAGAGGACCTGAGTTTTATTCCCAGCACCTACACAGTGGCTAAGAACCGTCTTTAAGCTGGGCATAGTGGCGAATGCCTTTAATCCTAGCACTTGGGAGGCAGAGGCAGGTAGATCTCTGTGAGTTCAAGGCCAGCCTGCTCTACAGAGTAAGTTCCAGACCAGCTGGGGCTGTAGGGAGACCCTGTCTCAAAAAACAAAATTGTGTGTGTGTGTTGCATGGAATAAGTGTGGACGTCAGAGGACAACTTGCCTTGTAGGAGTCAGTTCTCTCCACCTATAAAATAGGCACATAGTTCAAATAGTCAACTAGCTAAAGAGGACAGAAGAGACCCACAGGTTTCTCTGAAAGGAGAATGGCTGTGGACTGGATGCCACTGGAAACCATCCACTTGAACTACAAAGGTCAAGTTCATGTGGGTATGGACAGATTTGATGCCCATCCTGAGAGACCATTTTTATGATAGAAGAAGATAAAGGAATGAAGTTAGCACCTGGTGTTCAGACCAAGAAGGATCTCAGGGATTGACTCAGGCTGTCAGACTTGGCAACAAACACCTTCCCTGAGTGTCATCTCATCAGCCCTGTTACTTTTATAATTGTTGCATCAGCCATTGTCACTGCATTAGCCTGTGTGGTGGTCTCTCTCTCTCTCTCTCTCTCTCTCTCTCTCTCTCTCTCTCTCTCCTTCTTCCTCCTCCTTTTCTTCATCCTCCTCCTCCTCCTCCTCCCCATCATCCCCTTACAGTTTTTCTACCTGCACTTTTCTTCTGTGACATCTAAATTGGAAGCCTGGGTAAATGACATTTCCTCAACTTCCCTTACATCTGGGTTCTTGCTCAGCTTTGCCAATAAGGAAGCACTGTCACAAAAGGAAAGCCCTGGGTGGGCTTCTCATCTTCCTGCTTTGGGCAGTGTCTGAAAAGGCTGCTTCCCTTTGTGATCCTATCAGCTCTTGTTGGTGATCAGAGTCTCAGTGGGATGGCCCTCCCCAGAGCTCCCAGCAGATCCTCCTCCCTTTTTTCCCCCTGGGAACCAAGAGGCACTGTTGCTGTGCCTGAGCATCTCTTCTTTGTCCCTCCAGCCCCATGGGGGACCGCTGTTTCCTGCAGTGACTCCTCTATGTTTTTTGCAGCACCCTTTTTTTTCTGGGCCCTAGCAACACTTTGGTAACTAGTTCCTTGTGTTAGATCTTTTCTTTTTGAAATACCTAGTATGTTATCTGTTTTTCTGCATAAAAACTGACTCTCGAAGGCAGGGACTTTCATTTGCTCACTGCAGGGAAAGGCATTATAAGTAACTTAGAATCAGGGCCTTGAGGGTTACCTACCTTCTACTGGCCTCTTGGTCAGAACGTCATCAGGGGAACCAAGTCACTCCCAAATACACTTTGTCAAGGGTATAAGAGAAAGTAGAACTTAGGCATCTCCATTCTCTACTTTCCTAAATTATTTCTGGCGGCATTTAGAGACCCCTGCAGCTGCTTGCCCCCCCCCCAGCTCCTCTCTACCTCATCCTCTGCTATCACTGGCAAAATAATCCTGAATGTTAGGTTACAAAAAGGCCATGCACCCCCAGCCGCCAGATAAAAAGGCATGGTGGGGGGGGCAAAGGCAGGGGGCAAAAGGCAGAGAGAGGGGCAGAGAGGGAGAGATGGCGGTGGGGGTCCACCCATTTATGGCCATGGGGTGGTACCTCAGGTACAGGGGAAGAGGTCAGAAGATTGACAGCCTCTGGAGGAAGTGAGCACCTTTGTGCCCCTTGGGATTCTGGGAAGCCCAGACCTAGCACCCAAGGCTCTTCAGTATCCAACAATCCAATAAACTCCTACAGTAGTGATCTCTGAAATCCCAATACTTACTTGATACTGTCTTCACTGTAATGATATTTTTCTCATTAGAAACTGGTATGCAAAATTATATTATCTTCCCATGATTACTGAGATGGTAAGTGATAGGACTAGGATTCTGACCAATTCTGATTTCCAAATTAAGAAATGTAAGAATTCCCATCCATCCATCCATCCATCCATCCATCCATTCATCCAAGAAAGTTAAGTACATGCCAAGCATGGCGACAACCACAGTAATTGGTAGTCAGAATGTTATTTCTTAAAGTGCAGCTTCTTAAACTGTGAGTTGTGTAACTACACGTGGAGCCCAAAGCACTTGGCAATTGCACAAAGTTTTCACACGTGCAGCATCCAGAATTAATCCAAAATCATACACTTAAAGCCAAGGTGCTTGAACTCATGGGCTTGGATCTGAAAGTACTGCATGTTATAAACTGCAATGATTTTGGTGTGTGTAAAAGTTTTCTGCTCTTATAAAAACACAATGGGTTAAAGAAAATACTTAATATTTTCCTGCCAATATCCCTCAGTTTATAAGTATCAAATTAGTACATCTTCAGATATATTGTGCTAGAGTATTTGATTTTAAAAGTGCTATTTGAATTGATGACTTGAGTTTCATAAAGAAAGTCAAATAAATTTTAACTTATGATTAAGACAGAATTACTGACAATATTTGAAAAGGCCCCACATAGCCTTCTGCCATTTTGTATTGCATATGTATGTGGAAGGATGTTTTCATCATTGACAATTAAAATATCAAAATATCAATCAATTCTGAAAGCTGTTGAAGATGCTCTGTGTTCTACAATATCAAATACTCAGCCAAGGTTTAATTATTTATGTAAAAGTAAACAAGCACCTCTACCTCATTAGCATGTACATCTGCTTTCATTTAAATGAATGATAAAATTATAAGTATACCAAATAATTGTTTTAAAATAAATTTCATCATGATTTATTATCAGAAAATGTTTGATTTGTGTACCCATTTTATAAACCTATCTATATGGGATTGAATAAACATTTTTTGGGCAAAAAGAGGTCATGAATGAAAATACCTTGAGAAAAAAACACCCTGGGCAACCAGTTACAGAACAAGGCTATTTCATTCTCAAGCTGGTTCTCTGTAAAGCATTTTTCTTTTATTATTTATGTATTTAATTTATATTTAGTGTGTGTGTGTGTGTGTCGCGTCCCCCTTCATCCAGCGAAAGAAGACACAACATGAGAGCGATCTTCCTCGAGCAGTTTATTCGGGTAACCTTACATCCACTCTCTCTCTCTCCCTTCCCGGTTCACCACCTATAAGGCCTGTCACAACCAATCGACTTCCACCACGTGGGTCTCAAGGATAGGATATCTCTATGTGGAACAGAGGGCTTCAGCAAAGCCAAACCAAATAAGGACATGTTTGCTGCATGGAGCTCTCACCCCTGTGGGGGTGGGAGGCGGAAACCGGCGCCATCTTTGAGGCACGGCACTCCGCAGCTCCCAACAGTTCCCCCTTTTTGTTTTAATAGAGCATGGTCTCGAGGCCGCAGATGGCTGAATTTAACAATCCCCCCTGTCTTAGGATCATTCCTTCATTAAACCCGTCATAGGATACCCCATCGCCCTGAGGGTTCCATGCCTTAGGTAGAAGGAAAGTTGCCCGTCTCCGAGTAGGATCATGAAGACATTCAAGGGCGACACGACCTTTAAGGATTTTTGCATAATTGAGAGCCAAGTTTGTGGGGAATGTCCATCTTTAATGGCAACAAAAGCCTGTGCTAGTTAAACCATGTTCCACTGTTGAGATACTCTCATTTTACCAAAGACACCACAGGAAGAGGAAAAATCGAACAACATTACGCATGCCAAAGATCCCAACCCCGCCCATTCCTTGAGATGATTCATGCTGTTGAGATCCAGGATGACAGTCCGATGGCAAGGTCCAGGTCCACTCCTTGATTCATGTCACTATTTCCACTCTTAGTTTGGTCACCAATCATTCAAACTGCTCAGACCAGTTTCCTAGAAGATAGCTAGAAAGTGGTTTAGATAGATTTGCAGCATGGAAAAGTTTATTATTACTGAATACTAGTTATCAGAGGCCTGAATGTTTAAATTCACATCCTGATTGACTATTTGCCACAATATATCTATCTCTTCCTGGACAAGATCAATGCGTTGATTAACAATCATCAGTCCTCCTTTCAGGAGGGTGTTGATATGTAGCTGAGTGTCCAGGACCTGGGAACATTGGAGGACAAGTTATTTAAGGCCAAGGCCAGAATTTCCCCCCAATTAATGCCCAAACAATGGGAGCATATTTAGGTTGGCGGGGTGCCTGTTCTTCCCCATGCTTAGCTGGCCACCACCACTAATCCAAGAGGCATTGGCAGAATGGGCAGGGTCCAAGGAACCTCTGGCAAATCAAACCAAGCCGCTACTGATATTACACGAACACATTTTGAATTTTCGCTAATATCTTAACCTTAAGAAAATATGGACTACCACTTAATGCAAAACTTCTATTTCATTAATACTGGCTATTCCTACATCTAAGGGAAATAGGGTACATCCAAAGATGAATTAGTACTAAAAAGGCGAGGGAAAGCTTAGCATCATGGCGAACTGGCATTGGTCTGGGAACACCGACAGTATCCCCCATCGCGGATCCATCCGGTTGTGTTACCAGACTCAGGATCACGACAGCAGGTCAGCAAGGGGATCTTCATCCTGAGAAGTTTTTGTTACACTTTCTGGTGAGCACCCACACGGGGTCAGTTCATTCTGTGGAAAAACACAAACAAGCCTCTCGCCCAGACCAGGACTGGGTTTGGTCCATTCCACTGTCCTGTAAGTATATTCTTCCATTTCACATATCCTTTTTCCTTTCCTTCAGCCACTGATGTCGATCAACAGCAGAATTATTATTTATGGTCAAATTTTAAAAATTAAAGTGAAGAGAGTTAATAAGAGCCTATCTTTTGGCCGTTTGTTCTTCCCAATTCCCCCTTTGTTTTGATAGACACTATTAATGTGCGATGAGCACGTTCTATAATTCCCTGTCCTTGTGGATTATAGGGTAGACTGTGAGAGCAGACAACATTTATCTGCCGACAAAATTGGGTAAAGGAAGCAGAGGTATCTAAAACTGGGCGTTGACCAAGATCCATAGCCAAAAATGTAGAGTCAACTCCCGTAGACCCAAATCCTTTGTCTTTTCTTTCCTTAGAATTAGAAGGGTATTTGTCATGAAGACTGGGAAGCAATAATAGTTGTGCAATTCTATCCCCAGGAGAGACTGAAACAATTCCACGCGGGGACTCCACCATAATTTTAACTTGGCCTGTATAATCGGGGTCTATAACTCCTGGATGGACGTGAAGCTCCTTTAAGGCAGATGATGAGCATCCCAGGAGTAACCCTACAGTACCAGGTTCTAGCAGTCCATGAAAATCAGTATCAATAAGCTGTACTCCCATGCTAGGGCTTAATACGAGCCTGGAGGTGGAGTGGAGGTCCAATCCTGCGGAGCCCGAAGTGGCTCTCCGCCGTCCTGTGGAGGAACAAAGGTGGGCCACCTGCTGGGCTCTGGGTCTGTTGGATGTCTTCCATTGCCCCATATATTTGTGGGCCCTGGGGACGTGGGCCCTGTAGCCCATTTTTTGAATGAGCTCCTCCATAACCAGCACTAAGAGGCTTACCATTAATGTCTTTCACTGATCTACACTCATTTGCCCAATGATTTCCCTTTTTACATCTTGGGCAAAGGTCTGGTTTGTCTCTGTTTGACTCTCGCTGCAATTCTTCCCTCTCCCTTCTCATAGGACAATGCTCTTTAAAATGGCCCAACTCACCACATCTAAAGCAAGCGCCTGATCTTCCTGGGTTTTCTTTTGCTTTGAAAGCTGTATGACTGCGGCTGCAAGACCGGCATTAGTTAAGGGTCCGCCCATTTCTCTGCAAATTTTCATCCATGCCTCAATGCCTTTGTTTTTGTAAGGATTTATTGCTTGCTGACACTCTTTTGTACATTGTTCAAAAGCTAATTGTTTGATAAGTGGCATGGTAGTGTCAGCATTACCAAAAATCCTACCAGCCGCTTGAACAAGTCTGGCAACAAAATCAGAAAAGGGCTCAGTAGGTCCCTGTATGATTTTAGTTAGGTTGCCTGTTACTTCCCCTTTATTTGGCAATGCTTTCCAAGCCCTAATGGCAATGTTATTTATTTGAGTATACACTTGGTCGGGAGATTAATTTGTGTGATTGGCGGTGCGGCCTTGCCCCAAAAGCATGTCTCTATCCCAGGCAGCCTGGGGGAGGCCAGCATTTAGATTAATAGCTGCTTGTTCACAGGCAAACTCATATTGCAAGGACTTCCAATCTAGATACTGTCCTGGGCTCAAAACTGATCTTGTCAATTGAGCCCAATCACTCAGGGTCAAGCAAAACCGATTTAAATTTTCTATTTGTGTAACAGTAAATGCGGCACCTACCCCATAAGCTCTTACTGATTCAGCTAAATTTTTTATTACTTTAAAGTCAAGGGGTTCATGATATCTTTGATTATTGTTGGCTGGGTCTACAAACACTGGATAGGCTGTGGCCACTTCCCTCCAGACCTCGGGGCAGAAGGAAATAGAAGAGGCACCGCCCCGACTACTTGAGGGAGGGTCATAAGGAGGAGGCGCCGTAGGGCATGGCCTCAAACCCGGAAGTTCCTCTTTTAATGGTGTTTTAGGTTTTGTGCTCTTTGGAGAGTTCCCTATTTCTTGTTTCAGACTCCTGATCAACTGCAAAATCTCCTCCTCTTCATCCTCAGGTTCACTCTGATCTGAATCTGAGCTTTCAAGATGGGTCACTTCCTTCTCTCCATTTGACTATCTCTTTTTGATCTTTCTTCCTGTAACTGTTCCAAGGCTGCCTGCCCTCTTTCCAATGCTGGACAGCACTTTTGATCCCCCAAACAGGCACGCACCAATCTCCATATCGGGCGGGTACCAGCCTTAAGCGTGCCTTGCTCCCACGCAAAATCAAGATCTCTCCCCAATTTATCCCAGCTTGTTACTGTCAAACTCCCTGACACTAAGAACCAGGGGGCAATAAGATCACATTCTGTCAAAAAATTAATCAATGTTTCCTTTTTAAGTTTTAGCCCCTTTGCCTTAAGCAAATCTTTGAGGGAATAAAAAAATTGGGTGGGTCGGTGAGTTCCCCATGTTAACTCCTTTGGGACACACCCTGCAGAATATTGAGAAGACGATTACCCAGAAAAGAAGACTAACAAACAGACTCCCAGAAAAAAGTAGATATACTTCCATCTACTGATCTTGGCTTGCAACTCCACGAGCTTTCACTTTTGATTCGCCAAACAGCGAATTTATCCTTGCCGCTTTACCGCGGTCTTTGACTTGTCGCTCACCGCGACCTTTATCGTCCCTCCTTACCCGGGAACTTACCGGCGCCGCCCCAACTGTCCGAGGTTCTGATCAGAAGCGAGGATCCCTGTACTGGGCCACCACTTGTCCTGTCCTCCTTCATCCAGCGAAAGAAGACACGACACGAGAGCAATCTTCCTCGAGCAGTTTATTCGGGTAACCTTACATCTGCTCTCCCTCTCTCCCTTCCCAGTTCACCACCTATAAGGCCTGTCACAACCAATCGACTTCCACCACGTGGGTCTCAAGGATAGGATATCTCTATGCGGAACAGAGGGCTTCAGCAAAGCCAAACCAAATAAGGACATGTTTACTGCATGGAGCACTCACCCCCATAGGGGTGGGAGGCAGAAACCGGCGCCATCTTTGAGGCGCGGCACTCCGCAGCTCCCAACATGTGTGTGTGTGTGTAGATACAGTATGTCACTGTGTGGATGTGGAAGTCAGAGAACAATTTGTGAGAGTTGCTTCTCTCCTATGACCCTGTGGCTCCTAGGATCTGAACTCAGGTTGTTAAGCTTGGCAGCAGGTGCCTTCACCCACTGAGGCTTCTCACTGACCTTCCCTCTGGTTCTTAATAGAAATAGTAGCAACAACGATAAACTATGTTAGCAGTCAGGAGGAAGGTGAGTGAGTATGAGATGCTGAAGTTGCAGAGTGAACCCTTCCAAAACCCGAAAGTAATGTTTGTATTTATTTTGATTTTTCAAAGACCTTTTTTTTTTGTCTTTTTTGAGACAGGGTCTCCCTTTAGTCCTTCCTAGCAGGCCTGGAGCTTGCTCTGTAGACCAGGCTGGCCTTGAACTCACAGAGATCCTCCTGCCTCTGCCTCCCGACTGCTGGGATTATAGGCGTGGGCCACCATGCCTGGCACAAAGACTTAATTATATGTGTCCGTGCATGCCTGTGTTGGAGTATATTCTCATACATGCACATGCCCTCAGATGATGGAAGGGAGCACTAGATGGCCCTTGAGCTACAGTTACTGGTGGTTGTAAGCCGCATGACGTGGGTGCTGGGAACTAAGTCCAGTCCTCTGGCACAGCAGTCTGCACTCTTCACGCTGACCAATCTCTCCAGCACTAGTAATGTTCATTGATAACTGGTTCTTTGATAACTGGTTCATTGATAACTGGTTGTCTCCTTGACTTGTAGCCTCCATTTCCAGCGATGTCACCTTTCCTGCGAGGTTGGTCTGCTTTTCTCTGTCTTTCAGTGTGGAATATGGTTTTGTCCATGACAGACCCTTGGGATGTGTCTTTTGAATATATTTCTGATTCTCTTTTTTTTTTTAATTTTTTTTTATTGATGCTTTGTGCATTTCGTACATCATTTTCCAATTCACATCAGGCATTTTCCCCTTCTCTTTTCTCACTGTGCTTAATCTCTTCCATATCTTCCCCTCTCTGTTTCTCTAGTGATCTCTCCCTGTCTCTATTTCTGTCTTTCTCTCTCTTCTTATAGGTAGGATGCCAATGGCTCCAAGTAATACTCTGACTCAAACTGGTGAGAAACAAAACACAATGGGCAGTTTCTCTCAGAAAAACCATGTCCAAATATTTGAAGCTGCCAGAGTTGGTTGATGTAGTCAGCCATTAGGTCCAGAATTGGTTGATGTAGTCAGCCATTAGGTCCAGGGTTGGTTGATGTAGTCAGCCATTCCATCTACATCTTCTCTCTTTTCACCATCTTTTGACTAACTTGATGGCTACTCAGACAAACACACTCAGGAGAAACACAAGTCCAGTACCTGTGCTGCCTCTGCTTCCTCTTCACCTGTATTCCTGTCATCATCTCTTCTTCCCATCCTCCTCCTCCTCCTCCTCCTCCTCCTCCTCCTCCTCCTCCTTCTTCTTCTTCTTCTTTTCCTTCTTTCTCTTCCTCCTCTTCCTTCATTTCTTATCTCGTTGTTTAACTCATGCCTGCAACTGACTGGATCTCACCAATGGGGGCAGAATGATTATAATTGACATATAACTATATAGTAAAAGATGAGAGGGACTACACTGTCCAGAACTGTGACCAATCTGAGGTTTCACCCACTCTTACAGTCTTCTGGATGCCAGCTGATGACAAAGGATGCTTGGATGAGGGAGAACACACAGTGATTCTTCCCAGTACAATGGGCACCTAAGCTTCAGTTCTGTGTCATCAGCCTCTCAACTGCCCTGGGAACAGCATGGAGGGAACTTTGAGAACCTCACAGTTTAGGATCTGCAGGTTTGGGGAATGAAATATTTTATAATGGATTATAAGGGAATCTTTATATTTGCAGGTACTGTAAACAACAAATTGCATATATTTTGAATATCAAAAGAGGAGGGAAATAAGAACATTTGAAGAAATAATGGTCTCCAAATCCATATTTGATGAAAATTATATAGTCATAGAACCTTAAAGCTCAATTAATCCTGAGTAAACATCAAGAAAACCACACAAATACACACAAGTATCTCACAAATCACACAGATAAAAATTTCAATCTTCAAAAAGGAATAAATGCTACCAGAAGTAGTAAATGTTGAGATGAATATGAACACCTTTTTCTCATTTATAAGCACTTTGAAGTTAATCGGCTGTTTAAAGCAAAGATATTAACAGTGTACTGTGAGACTGATAACACATCTACAAGTAAGCAGTCTGACTGGAATAGCAGAAGAGAGGAGGAGTGAGGGCAGGTGTGTGGTGCTCTCCAGCTCCTGCAACCTGTTGGGCAATAGTGTTTGAAGGGAGGCAGTGATGAATTAAAGCTATACAGTATAAACCCAACACTAGAAAAAAAAGTTCAGTGAATAAGCCGATGCTAGAAATGGAATGAAATGAAAGCAGGTGCTCGGTTAACTCAAAAGAAGCAGAAAAAGAAAAAGAACAAGGAAGAGATGAAATAAGAAGATGGCAAAGGTCAAGTACAGTGGTGTAAAATCCGACCATGCTGGTAATAAATTGCATCAAAATGGAACAACACTCCAGGGGGCAGCAGACTGGAAGAGAAAGCGGGACTTATGCATACTATTTATAAGAAATTATTGATGTAAAGGCACAAATAAGTTAAAAGTAAAAGGATAGAAAAATAGTAAAGAAGAAGGAGAAATTATACCAGAATACTGGGCTGTCCTCAGTGTTTTATTTTCATGTATTACTTCAATCAATATTCAAGTAATTTTAGGATAAACTAATCATTTTAATGAAGAGGAAATTCCAAAGTTCACTTTAACTACCCTAAGATCTAAGACAGCTGAAAGGCACAAATCCTATTGTATCTATAATTTATTTTTGTATTCATATCATCTGTGTATCTACAGAATGAAATATAACCCATAATACTTGGCTAAGAGTAATTTTATTACTATTACTTTGTGTGTATGTGTATATTGCTATACTCATATGTGTCTATATGTGTGTGAGCATGGTGTACAATACATGTGTGTATACTGGGGCACATACACAGAGAAGCCAGAGGAAGATGTCGGGCGTCATGCTCATTAATTTTCACTGTCAACTTGAAACAACCTAGAGACACCTGGGAAAAAGAGACTCAACTGAGGAGCTTTTCAGATCAGACTGGCCTGTAGCCATGCCTGTGAGAGGTTGTGTTGCCTGGTGTTTGATGTGGGAGAGCCCAGCCCACCATAGGCCATATAATCCCTCAATAGGTAGTCAGGCTGGATGAGAAAGCTGAGAAAGAGCTGGGCAGCAGGCCAGCAAGCAGTGCTCCTCCAGGGATTTTCTTCAGTTCCTGCTTGAGCTCCTACCCTGAGTCCCCTCAGTGATGGCCTGTGACCCAGAAGTATAAGCTGAATAACCCTTTCCTCCCCTGCCTTGCTTTTAGCTCGTGTATTTTATCACAGCAACAGAGTGGAAACTTAAACAGGATTTCTGCTCTGTTACTCCACCTCCTCCTTATTTCTCAGAGACAGAGATAGATTCTCTCACGGAACCTAGAGCCACATTGTCAGGCAGCAAAGCCTGTGTTCCCCCTGCCTCTACCTCCATAGCACTGAGGTTATAGCAAGCACACACCCACAGCAAGCTTTTTGTAATATGAGAACTGGGGATTCAAAATTGTTTCTTCATATTTACACAGCAAGCATTCTTACCCACTAAGCCATCTCCCTAGCCTTGGTATTCTTATATTGTTAGTTGATGTATAATAATTGTACATATTTATTTGGTTCAAAGGGATAATTTCATACACATATACTTTATGTAATGATTAAATCAGAACAATGAGTATATTCAGTTCTTCATGCATTTATCATTTCTTTTTGATGAGAACATTAAAAATGTTTGTCTAAATATGTTGGAATAGAAAATTCATTTTTGGCTTTGAAGAAAAAGAAAATTCATTAACTGTAATCTGGATAGTACAGTTCAAATGTATCACTGGTTGGATGGATGGATGGATGGATGGGTGGATGGATGGATGGATGGATGGATGGATGAGGGAAAGAACAGGTGTACTTAGAAATAGCTCTGCCTCACAATCAAACTGATAGTGTGTGCCCCATACAGGCTTTGATTAAACAGGAGAACAAATATTTCCAGCAATAGGTAATGTCACACATAAATGATCAAGATGAGAATTCAAATTCTTTGATGAGAAGACAGGCCTGCAGGTGGTTACTAGACCCAAGGGAAGGGTGGGCTTTTCCAACACCTGTGCCTGGCACTGAGTCAGATATGGCATCAGGGCTAGCGATGAAATAGAAGAAAGTTTCTTTCTCCCCCGTGGTGTGCCCTTCCTTCATTCTGAGTATGAACAAACACCACCTCCTATCATGGTCTGTGGGATATCCTGTCTAAAGCAGTGTCTGGTCATTGGAGTATGACATCTTTGAGAGCTATTATATGTTTAAATGGTGCCAAAGAAACTTGCAATTACATCTGTCTCTCATTCTTGGAGCAGAAGGGCAATGTGCTTGCCAGAATCATTAGGATGTTCAAACCCATCAAAACTATTCACCACGCATCCTGTAAACAGATGACATTGTACTATCACTATTTGTTTGAAAGCTACATTCTTAGGATTCACTAGATGGAATTTATGGCTATTCACTAGAGACATGAAAGAAAAAATATAGTAGAGATATTATATGGTATCACTACAAAAATATATAGAACTCTCGTGTTGGCTACTCAAGAAGAGAATATCTGGGCCCTAGAAAAGAATTGGAACCGTGGTCTGGAAAGACATCAGCACAATCTCACTGGCTCATACGTTTCCCTTTTGAATGACTGTTATCCCTCTGAAGCCTATCTTTCCTTGTTCCTCATTACGCATGTTAAGCCATCAATGTCCAGCAAAGAGAATCTTGAATTAATATCTCCTGCATTTATCAGGCTTAATTAGGTTATCTTCAACCATATTTTAAATCTTTGCAGGAAATGTTCAAACGGACATATTTTAATTCAGCATAAAGCCACTTAGGGGAATCATGAAGCATTTTTATTTATTATTATTATTTATATGTGGCTATACATGATATGTGGAGCACATGTGGAGCTCAGGAAATGTAACTTTGTGGAGTTGGTTCTTCTTCCTCCTTCATGAGGTTTCTCAGCATAAAACTCAAGCCGTGCAGTGCCTTTACCTGCTGAGTCATCTCGCCAACCCTAAATTAAACCCCACACATACCTGGTTCATTTCCTCTGAGACACTCAGTATAGGATAAGTTAGGAGACAGGAACAAACAAATTCCTAGCTCACAGGCCATCTGGGTACTCTTTTTTTTTTTTTTTTTTCTTTTTTTTTGGTCTTTTTCAAGACAGGGTCTCCTTGTAGCCCGAGCTATCCTGGAACTCACTCTGTACACCAGGCCGGCTTTGAACTCACAAAGATCTGCTTGCCTCTGCCTCCTGAGTGCTAGGATTAAAGGCGTGCACCACCATGCCCGGCTATGGATACTATTGATGCCGGTTGAAATTTAAGAAATACTGCTTTTCTGAGCATGTTGAAACACTCCTGCAATGCTAGCATACTGGATGCTGAAGCAGGAAGACTGCTATGAATTTGAGGCCAGTCTGTATAGTCTGGGCTACATAGCAAATTTCAGAGTAGCTGGAAGTACATTAAAAAAAAAAAAAAGGAAAAGAGAATATTTAACATCCAGAATATATAAAGAACTCAAAAAAAATCAAGAAAACAAATGACCCAATAGTATATGGGGTATGGATCTGAACAGAGAGTTCTCAAAGGAAGAAATAAAGATGGCTAAGATCTTAAAATTTGTTCAGCATTGGAGAGGTTGTGGGGAAAGGGGAACACTCATCCACTGTTGGTGGGATTGTGAAATCATACAACCACTATGGAAAGCAGTGTGGAGAACCCTTAAAAGACTCAAAATGAGTCTACCACCTGACCTAGTCATACCACTCCCGGATATATACCGATAAGATTCATCCTACTACAAAGCTACATGCACATCTATGTTTATTACAGCTCTCTTTACAATAGTGAAGAGCTGGAACCAACCCAAATGCCCCTCAACCAATGAGTGGATAGAAAAAATGTGGTACATCTGCACAATGGAATTCTATGCAACAGCAAATAAAGATAACATCATGAACTTTGCAGGTAAATGGTTGGAACTAGAAGACATTATGCTAAGTGAAGTAACACAGTCCCAGAAAAACAAATGATGAATGGTATTCCTCATTTGTGGATGCTAGCACCAAATACCTAGTAGTAAGGCAATCTGAGCAATATATATTATTATATACACATATATAATATATATTCCCCCCTGAAAGCAACTGTGTCGATGCAAGACATATATGGCAAAATGCATGAACTCAGGTGGGGTAGGGGGCATGAAAAGGGGAATGAGTTTAAAATTGGACTGAGAAATGTTGTATGAATTGCATAAAGCTTCAATAAAAATGTTAAAAAAAGCCAGGCGTGGTGGCACACGCCTTTAACCCTAGCACTTGGGAGGCAGAGGCAGGTAGATCTTTGTGAGTTCAAGGCCAGCCTGGTCTACAGAGTGAGTTCCAGGACAGCTGGGACTACAGGGAGACCCTGTCTCAAAAAAACAAAAAAAAAAATATTAAAAAAAAGAAAAACAACTGTTAATAGTCAAACTTTGTAACAGAGGGATTTGGTTACAATATATTAATTTGTAAAAAAAATAAAGGAGAAAACATTTGGGATTGAAAAAAAAACTGTTCAGCATCATTAGTAATTAGGGAATTACAAATTTAAAACCAAGTAATATTTCATCTTATCCCAGTCAGACTGGCTAAGATCAAAAGAACAAATGATACCAAATTCTGGAGAAGATATGGGGAAAGAGGAATGCTCAATTACTGCTGGGGGGATTGCAAACTCATGCAACTACTATGGCACACAGTATGGAGAACTATTAAAAACCTGAAAATAACCCTGCCATATGACACGGTCATGTCACTCCTTGGCATATACCCAAAGGACCCATCCTACTGCAGAGATACTTTTACATCCATGTTTGTTGATGTTCTTTTCACAATACCTAAGAAATGGAAGCAATCTAAGTGTCCTTCAACTGAGGAGTGAATAATGAAAATGTGGTTCATTTAAACACAATGGAGTTCTACTCAGTGGTAAAGAAAGACAACATCATGAAATTTGCAGGAAAATGGATGAAATTGGAAGCTGTTATGCTAAGGGAAATAACACAGACTCAGAAAAACAAAAGACATATGGTTTTATTTGTGGATCCTAGCACCAAATCCTTGTATATGAGTATATAGCCTTCTGTGTGATATATCCTGATATAACTGTAGGAGCCAGGAAAGTGGAAAGGAGCCAGGGAGGTAAAGAGAAAGAAGGAACCTGAGAGAGAACAGCAGGAGACAGGTGTCACCAAGGGTAAAATGGGGGGATTTAAATGGAAGGGGGAGAGAGAGGGTTATATAAGGAACTATGAGGGTAAAGGGGAGTAAGGAGCTCATGTGGGGGGAATGACCATAGGAGACAGATATTATCAAGGGAGAAATGGGGATACTTTAACTAGAGAGGGAGGAGGGAGGGCTAGACAGGGAGAGAGAGAGAAGAGAGGTAAATAATGCCTAGCTGGTTTAAAAACCAGAAACAATAGTTCAAGAACCTACTGAAAATTTACACATACAATCTCTCTCTATGAGTCCATATATATGTATATATGAAGGTTATATGACAAGAAACAGTGCCAGAAATGAGAAATTGCCCCTCAAATTGTTGGGCAGATAGTCCAAGAGACTCCTCAAATTATACAGGCTATTGGCACAGAGCTTCAGAACCTGAAGATAAGATGCTATTGCTGAAGACAGGACATACTTCAGACACAGGACTTGGAGCAAGGGAGCTGGAACTGACCTGGAAGCCTCTCCCCTGAAAGTTAGCTCTCATAGCTTTGGAGAACACTATGCTAAGGGAGAACATCAATGAAAATTCCAACACCAGCTTTAAGGCCTAATAGCCACAAGAATGACCAGCGTAGCAAACTGCATTGGGGTAGTGGTGGCACTTTTATCTTGGGAGCAATCAACAGCTACCTAATTAGACCTAAAATCCACTCATTGAGAGGGAACTTATGTATGGTACTATAAACCCAGCCAAATACACGTGGGTGGAGAGGTCATAGATCTTAGAGAAAACCCCGAGGCTGTCACATCCCTAGATAAATGTAATGTCTAAAATGCATGCCAGTCACTACTCATGAAAGAAGCTTCTTCTTCAACAGATGGAGACTACTACAGAGTTCCACAATAGGTCATGCACATTAAGTGACATGCTCAACCCTAAGTGACACATCTACAACAGAACCTCTACTAAGACTCATGAAACATAATGGAATAAGGAGTAGAGTGAATACTAATGCATCTCTCAACTCCCATCAATGAATCTCCCTCATGCTACAGAGGATAATGAACCCAGGGCTCAGGGACCATTACAGAAGATGGAGTAGAAAGTTAGTAAGAGCCGGCAGGGAAGCGCATGACCATATGGAAATAGAGACTTACAGGCTCCAGAGACCTTGCTCATGTGAACTTACGGCAATGGTTTCACATGCACAAGACCCATGCAAACTCAATCAGACAAAAACCCATCATAGTCCCTGTCTTGAAAAGACCAAAAAAAAGAAAAAAAAAACACCCATCATAGAACAGTGAAAATGGGCAGTAGACCCCAATCTTAGCAGAAGAACTATTGTGTAGCTGATGACTGCTGGGTAAAGAGAGGCTGCTCTTCTTTAAGGGGATGACTGTAGGTAGGCTGATTAGACCCCATATGACAGATGTCAGGGACATTACCTTGACTTTATAGGCCTTAACATAAATGCAGAATGCATTTAATCCAGTGGAGGGGGCTGTGGGAGGGTGCTGATGTGGAAGGGAGTATGAAGATGATTAAGACATTGTATATGAAACACACAAAAAAATCACTAAAAAATACAAGACTGGCCTGGATGTGCCTGTCACTCACCTTACAAGAACACCCACCGAGTACACTCTGCTCCACACTGTCTTTACCCTGTCAGCATATGGAATAACTCCTAGTGAGACAGAAAACAAAGTCCCGTCAATGCAAGGGTTAGCTCTTAACCTGGGTACAGAATTCATATAGTCAGGTCTGTTCACATTCCATTGTTCTCCACGAATAAATACCAAAGAGACGCACACATTCGTTCTGGCCACAGGAAGGGCCCCATGGAGGGCAGTGGAACTACTGAATTGGTTTTATTGTTGTTTCATTACTCTCTGGATTTATAAGTGACAGTGTAAGTAATGTTTTGACAAACATACTTAAAGGTCATGGAACAATCATAACTTTTTCTATTGTTAAGATTTCTTTGTCCAGCCCGTGTGGGCACTTTGGTCATCCCGCATCATTGTGCACCATAGGAACTACTTGCATTTGAAAGAACAGTAAAAAGGAATCTAGTCACTATTTTTTAAAATTTCTACTCAAATGTACTCTTAGAAAGGTTTTCCAGAATGTCCTTATCTAACACTGTCTTTTCCCTGCATACCTTATCACATTACCCTGTTTCATTTTCTGCATAGAACTTAAACATCACTATAGTTACTTTATTCCTTTAATTGTTCTAAAATTTATGCCGCATGAGCTTCACAAGGCAGTGGCTTTGTCTTTTTCATGGCTCTATCTTCAGAACTTAGAACAGTGCTTCACACAAAAGATGTGCATTCAACATTTTAGGATGTGAATTGTTAATATCCCCTGAGATGGACCTGCTACATTCTTGCTGCTGATTAAAATGGAGTTGGGGCTCGTGCTGAGTGGATGCCAGGAGCTGGGGAAGGCAGATAAGGAGGCTCCAACTTGATGCCCACACACAGGGCCCAATCTGGATTTGTTTTCGCTGGGTGAGGAATTCAACTAATTTAGGGAAGCCGCAAGCTTTCAGCTCATGATTCCACCCTGGTGTCTACCTTCTTCCTCTCCAACTTGGCGTGGACCCAGCCTTTCTGGAAGGAAGCTTCTCCTAGTTCTAATGAGCTGCATCAAGTCTCCTGGAGGGATGCATATTCTCATCTGGAGAAAGAATAACATTTGGTGAGATTTGACCCTTCATGGCTGAGAACATTAACACATGAGTGGTAAAAGGAAACTAGATATTAACTAGAGCCTTCTCGCTTCCAAAGGGAGCTATGGGACTGTGTGTGGTCTTCGGAGATTAACTGCATTGGTACTGTCATTCCTCATGTGCTTGGTAACATACAAACGCATATCTGTTCTTTAATAATCTTAACCATCTCACGTATAAGAAATTGGATTACTTCTTATACAAAAACACTCAAGTCATTTACCAAAACTCATCTTACTAGGGTTTGGATTCTAGTTTAAATGCTCACCCTTCAAATCCAGCACTTTCATATTGATTTTCAGGAAAGACAAATAGCTCAGATGGAGGGACAGTCTCTCTACTCAAAGAATGAGAAAGCACTCACTGCCAGACAAAATTCTATGTACAATGAATCACAATCAGGAATCAGTCCCTAGATTCACTGATTGTGCCTTAGTCCATTCTGCTATGAAGGACTCATATTATCCTGAATAACTAAAAACATCTCTTCTCACAGCAGAAATTCATAGACATAAAGTGACTGAGGTCTTAAAGCTTAGAAGGATAGAAAAGGAACCAGAGAACTTGGGTTTGATTTACAAATTCACCACTTACTGGCTTTGGACTGCGGGCTCAGTCTATCTTACCTCCCTCCCCCTCCTTCCTCATTTGGCTACTTAAAGGTTTTGGGTCTCATTACTGAGCAAGTGAGATCTGTCCTTAAGACAGATCTTGTTAATTACCGACCTACACCCATCCCCTTTGCAAATGTATTATACTAATGGTAGAACAACTTAATTACTCGTATGCTTTAAGCCACTGTAAATCAGGACATATATATTACATGTAGCCAAATGGCAAATGCATGCTTGTATCATACATGTGTGTTCCTGGAAACAGAGTGGTGAGGTTTGGAGCGAGTTTCTCATAGGCCACTCAGCAGTCCAGTGTTTTGGGCAAGTTCCTTAATTAAATGATCAATATTATAATCATTCTGAATTTACAGGTGCTGTGTTTTAAATGTGCCCCCCAAATTCATGCATAAAAACAATGCAACAGTGTGGAAGGTGGGGTCTTTGAAGACTCCATCTTCCTTGAAAGAATTTATGCCAATTATAGTTGGATTTGCTGGAGTGGGTTCATTGTCTCCTGCCCTTCTGCCTCCCATTATGCCAAAGCACAAAAGAAGACCCTCACAAGACACCAGTACCTTGATCTTGGATTTCCAGCTTGAAAAATTAAATTTGTGCTCTTTATAACTCACCCAGCCTCAGGTTACAGCAGCACAAAATAGAAAATAGGGTTATTCAGAGGACTAAATGAGATTTTCCATAGAAAGTATTTAACACAGCCCTTTAAACATTATAAAAGCTTAATACATAAATACTTATTCTTGCTTTCTGTATTCTGACTTTGAGAATTTGTTCCTTTCATTTAACATCCTTGGTTGAAGAAACCTCCTCTCATACCAAGAAAGTTTAGTTACCTTTTCATTCCCTAATAAGACAGAGGCCTTCAACCCAAATGAGTTGGAATAAGCTTCCACACTGGGCATGAGAGCCCTGAAGAGAAAGAACTGAGCTCTGGGTGTTGGGCATTGTCCTGTAGGAATACTGCGGCAGCACAGTTCCCCTCCCAGCTGTCTCCCTTCCTCCCCCCAGCCTACTCCTCTTTGATAGAGTTATTTAGTTGTTCATCAGCCCACAGTGGCCACCAGAATATCTGAGTTCTCTGTGAGACTCCTAAGTGTATTTACTGCTGAGCAACGCTGCCTCAGAACAATTAAATCAAATGACAATTGTCAGGCGTGCTGGCAGATTTTTGGCCTTCGTAGGTTAGCACCTGGAGTCCTTAACAGCCTGCTCGGCTTCCTGCTTTGTACTGCATCCCCCCCCCCGCCCCCCCAAGCACAGGCCATTGTGTCCTCAAAGCAGATCTATCTGGCCTCAGGCTCTGGAATTGACCAGTTTCTTAATTGGAGGTAGGAAAAGCGGCAGAGATGTAGCCTGGCTTAGGGTCTCACTGTGGCCTGTACCCCAGCTCCATAGTGAACTGGGCTCTGGTGTCTTCTGATTCCGGAACTCTAATTCTTGTTCTGAATTACTCTTGTCTCTCAACATCTGAGTCCCTTCTGGGACTTCACTATCCTCCTTTCTCTAGCTGGGCCACCTGACCTCTATCTTTAGTTCAGGATCCCCTCCACTTGATCTGAGCTGGGAAAGACCAATTGCATTAGGAACACTACAAACTTTGTTTCCATATTGGTCATCAAAGGAAGGCCATGGCAATTAGGACCAATGACATGACTAAGAGTGAGAGTTCTTCTGAGATGAATTATGTTTTAGGATATAAGATACACCCAAATAACTGCACTCTTCCTGCTTTTATCTCCCTCTGCCTGTACTAAGGAGCTTGTTACATGGTTGGTGAATTCTAGAAATCTGAATCTGTGAAAAAAGATATGGTTTGGTGTACCAATGGGCATGTGGTTATCCATGCAAAGGGCTGCCCTGGGAGTCTCTCTCTCTCTCTCTCTCTCTCTCTCTCTCTCTCTCTCTCTCTCTCTCTCTCTCTCTCTCTCCTTGTGCTATTCTATGACCCTCTATCCCTTTTGTTCGAATGCTGTCATTTTTTAGTTTTGAACAGCTGTCTGGTGATCCATTTAGGATTTTGGTTCATGGGGCGGGGGGTGGATGCCTCCCTCTAGGCCTTCAAGTAAATGCCAATTTTCCTCTCTAAATTTATAAGAGAGCTCCGCATGTGGTTTTGGGCACTGTCCCAATAAGCAATAACACTGTACGGAGTTTTCCCGTTTATCATTGTCCCCTGCTAGTCTCCCTTCTTTGGAAAAAGCCAGCTGAGTCTTCCTTGGGTTCCAAAGACCAGAGCTTTTGATAAATTCATGAACCTCATATCTGTTTATATTTCAAACTCAGTGCACAAAACTAAGTCTAACACATGAAATGCAATCACAAATGCTATTCCTATAGCCTCACAATGCCCTGGCTCTGGTGGTATGTATGTAGAATGAAATGCTAAGCATTTGCTCAAACATACCTTTAATCTCAGACCAAAAAAATTTCCATCCACAACTTCCTCTGGATTTTCTACAATGATTTCAGATTTCTTATGTTTGCCTGAATAAAATACCATCACTTCAATAATTGGAAATACAAAGGCTTTTCAAACGAATGTGCTGTATAAGATTCATTCTTTTTATTTGGTTTTGAATCCAGTAGTTGACTTTTAAGATGATTTTGAGATTTGTAGTGAGGGATTTCTTAGCATTTGACCTAGACGCTCCTGCAGCCAGAGAAAGAAGAGAGAATTTAGGTTTATTAAAAGGACAAAAAAATGATAAAATGTCTTTGAGAAGTTGAGTATTGAGTTAGTGGAATGGGCAAAGAGGAAGTGGTAAATCTAGACAAGGTTACTCTCTGTCACAAAGACAACTCTTTGTGAGGACCCCAGGGGATTGCTCGTCTGTGCGGAGATTTCTCTCCCTCTCTGGTTCTGAGCTCACTCTCAGCAATGCTCGCCCTCTCCTGCACTCCTGAGTTACTCCGTGATGATTTACCATTGCTTCTCTGCACTCCATTCATCAAGCTCAATTTCCTGAGAGGTTTAGGAAAAAAACTCCCTTCCTGCCTGATGCTCACCTTACTGCTAGGGTGGAGATTCTGGCCCAACTCCAGACCCTGCCTTTCACATTCTGAAAGGAACCTGGATTGTGAAGAACATGGGCTTCGGATGAAGTTTTATTTGTATCTTAGCTCTATTGTAACTTCGGGTAGGACATTATTTAGGTGAGTGGGCTGATGTGGTATATGGTATATATTTGTTGATTGAACAGTTTATCATTTGGATTTCTTGTTAGTCCATGTAATATTATTATATTCCATGTAACGATTTGGGAACTCAGGATCTGCCCATCTTCCTCTAAGGCCTTAGAATCTTTTCCTCTGCATGTATGTATGGAAACAGAAGGTAGAGAAGGTTTAAACATTTCTCTACATTCCATCATCACGATCCTGTCATGGGGCTCCCATCAGATGAAAGGTGAACTTGAAATGCCATCTCGTGACTGTTCAGCTACTTTATAGCAATTGCATATCCCATTGAAGAGGTAGGATCACTTTTTGGTGAGTGTCTAGCCATCTCAAATCTTTCCTAAACCTCTATTCTTTTATCTGACAAGTGGAGTTTCTGGAAGAGCTAAACATATCATCTAAGGGTGCATGGTTGGTAAATGGAAAGTTTAGTACAAAGAAATAAATGATAGGGCCCTATAGTCGATTTGATAATATCCTATAAATATTCACGTCTCTCCAGAACCTCAGAGTGTGACCTTATTTGAAAATAGGCCTCTGCAGGTATATTTAGTCAAGAATATCCAGGTGAAACTGGGAGTGGTGGCGCATGCCTTTAATCCCAGCACCCTGGAGGCAGAGGCAGGTGGATCTCTGTGAGTTCAAAGCCAGGCTGGTTTACACAGCGAGCTCCAGGCCAGCTGGGACTAAAGGGAGACCCTGTCTCAAAAAGACCAAAAAAAAAAAAGAATATCGAGGTGAGAGAATCCTGGGATTGGAGAGGGCCTAAAAGCCACTGCCTAGTGTCCAGCAAATAGAGGACACAGACGGAAGGAAGACTAGGTGAAGCTGACTGAATGGAGGCTGGTCTAGCCAAGAAGCTCCAGGAGCTACCATAAAGGTTCCCTTCTAGAGCCAGATGGAGTGTGGCCCAGCCCAACTCCTTGCTTTTGGATTTCTGGCCTTTAGAGCTGGGGACAGACAATAAATTTCTGTTGTTTTCAGCCACCAGCTTTGTGGTAATTTGTTAACACAGTCCCAGGAAACTTCAGGCTTTTCCTGGGACAAATGAGATAGTCTTCTCACTCAAAGGGAAGTTAGGACCATAGATTCTCCAGAGCAAGTGGCCTTGGCCTTAGACAAAGAAAAGCATGTATGTTTAATTTGTGATGTCATTCCATCATACTGAAACATAAGTGTGTATGTATGTATATATGTACATATGTACGTATATGTGAGGTATGAGGAGATTTGGGAATGGTTAAGCCCAAGATCTAGCATCATAGTATGCCCTCATGTATGTATGTATGTATGTATGTATGTTTGTATGTATGTATATGTGAGGTATGAGGAGATTCGGGAATCATTAGGCCCAAGATCTAGCATCATAAGTATGCCCGTATGTATGTATGTATGTATGTATGTATGTATGTATGTATGTATATGTGGGTATGAGGAGATTCGGGAATCATTAGGCCCAAGATCTAGCATCATAAGTATCCCCTCATGTATGTATGTATGTATGTATGTATGTATGTATGTATGTATATATGTACGTATATGTGAGGTATGAGGAGATTCGGGAATTGTTAGGTGCGAGATCTAGCACCATAAGTATGCCTGTATGTATGCATGTATGTATGTATGTATGTATATGTGAGGTATGAGGAGATTCGGGAATTGTTAGGCCCGAGATCTAGCATCATAAGCATGTCCTCATGCTCCAGCTCTTCATAGCCTTGGAACTAAAACTCCAGTCTGTCACCAACTCTTTATGTGATCTTGGACTAGTGAGTTAATCTTCTCACAAGGGGCACAATATTTAGTCCCTGCCTTGTAGATGTAAACAATATCATGCACATAGAACATTCTCCATAGTGAAACTGGTACAAGCTGCAAACTTCTTTCCTGCTCTTATTTCTCTCTAATCTGGACCCCAAGCTGAGGTTTGAACTTGCACATTTCCTATTTTCTTCACCTTATTTTTACAGACAGGGTCTCTCACTGAATGTGGGCCTCACTGACTGGGTTTGACTGACCAGCTAGCAAGTCGGATGGATTCTCTCATTCTTGTCTGTCCAGGAATTATAACCATATATCACCACACCTGGACATTTTCATGTGACTGCTGAGGATCCAACTAGGGGCCTCATTCTTGTCTGGTGAGCACCTTACAGACTGAGCCATAACCCTCAGCTCTGCATTTCATACTTTGAAAATACTTTCATATTGTAATTTCCATACAGTTAAAAGCCCCGCCTATCTGGGTTTCTGATCTGTCTGTAGCACATGACAATATCGGCAAGATATATCGTTGAATCTGCCTTGTCCTTGGTCTAAGTTCTTTTATGTATTATATAGTCTCTACAGAGTTTTCTTAGCACTGGGCAAGAAAATAAGTTCAAGTGAGTACTGGTTTGATTGCAATTTTATGAGACTAAGAGGAAAGGTCTTTGGGTCCAAAAGAGAAGATTTTGAGATTAATTTGTTTTGAGTCTTTTAATTGTTGAGGACTGCTGGTTCTCGGAGTCTGACAGCTTCATTATCTTTCTAACTTTTACATATAGCGATTTATGAGAGTCTGTTCAAGGACTGTATTCAGGATCATTGACTCCAAGGAAATTGTGGCGCACAAGCCATTTTCTCCTTGGACGGACAGAGGAAAAGGTCAGTACTTTTAAAGTCAATAAAATAACACTTTCACTCACTTGCTCTCGCTTTTTTTTAATGCTTTGGGGAGCTTGCTTAGACATGGAGCACGGTGGAGCACACCAGATTGAGAACCTGGAGAGCTGACTTCCCTTATCCTGAAGTGCTCCACCAGCTTCCCATATCTGTGTGTCCTGCTGGGCCATGGGCTCCTGTCTCTGAATCACTCCACTGGCTACTGTGGAACCTGGAAACAGAATAGGAGGTGTTGATGCTTGAGGAAGCTGGTGGGGTGCCGGCCTGTCTCATGGCTGCCTGGCAATCTTCTCTAGGGGCAATTCCTGAGTTGGTGCATATTGGGAATGTCTTACCAACACTTTCCCACCTTCAAAATAATAACACATCAGCAATCCTGCAAAGATCATTATAATGTGCAGACATGGTGGTAGGCATCTATACCATCTTCATCAAATTCTCCTTATTGCCCACTGAATTAGATACCATCACTGCTATCATTCTTAGTTTTACATATGGGAATCTGTGACTTAGAAAGTTTGGGTAACATGCCTAGTATTGCACAGTTTAGAAAGGCAAAGGTAGACTTGAATCATAACTACTAATATACTATGAACCCCTAGAAGGAAGATGCTCCAGTGCCCTAAAGATCCCTATACAAATATTTCCATATCTTATGTCCTTGTTAAAGTGGGAAAATGAAAATTCCTCCATCAGATTTCTCTTATAGCAGGAGCGAGGAGCACAAGTTTGATGGGCTCAATAACTTCCTTTTTCCACTTCCTCTTTGACCACAAGTCTCTTTTATGATGGTCCCACTTAGTTAAGCATTTTAACTAAGAAAGATCTTTAGCTCTTTCCCTCCAACTCTTTGATCTCTAGGGCTGGAGCTAATTTGATCCCAAGTAAGTACAGGTAATATGTTGCTTTTAATTCACTTGGGGCTGGAGGGGGGTGCAGGACCCTATGCACCTGCAGACAGAAGCTCTTGACTACTGAGGACGTCACCTGCAACTGACAAGTTCTGATAATCTGATTTTAGAGACCAGAATTCAAAACAGGAAGTGAGACTGACACCTTGTCAGGCCCGACAGTAAGTGACAGCAGAGACTTGAAGTAAATAAATTCCCTTCTTTGAGCCTGAATTTCCTCAAAAGAAAAAAATGTAACTGAGGGTTGGAGAGATGTCTCAGAGATTCAGAGCATTTGCTTCTCTTGCAGAGGACTAGAGTTCAGTACCCAGGACCCACATTAGGTGGCTCACGACTACCTATAACTCTAGCTCTAGGAGAGCTGAAGCCTTCTGGCACCTTCAGGCACCTGTATGCACATCTGCATATACACCTGCACATACTAACAGAGAAACAATATTTACCCCATAAATGGGAAGTGAGTAAAAAGAGCAAATCTTTATACAGTAACCCCATAGACACTGGGATGTGTTCCAAGGGCCCCAGAAGATGCTGGAAACCATAGGTGATATCGAGTCCTAATAAAACAATATTTGGTCCTATTCATACATATACAAATTTAAAACCCTTTGCATCTTAACTATGCACTTATTATACAGTGCGTCCCAAACTTTTGCAGCTTAAAGTGTGACAGCAAAAGTAGTGTGAATTTTTTTTTCTTCACAGTTTCATAGAAGATTCATTCCCTGAGTGTCATAACTGTGAAGATAATGGTAAAGACAGACAGTGCTGATACTGGCGATGACAAGGAATATAATCCCAGTAAACACGGGATGTCAATAGTGTGCTTGCTTGCCTGTACTGATGGCCTCTCCACTGTCATTGGTATAAAATTATTTTATGTGCTTGGGGTCTTCTTCTGTCACTGCTGTCTGTGTCTCACAGATCCTGCGGACAAAGACTGTTTTACTTCCAGGTCCTTCTGTTTCACCTGCTCATACTTTCATGGTGCTTTGAATGAATATCTATAATGCCTAGATATTATTGTATTAAGTCCTAGTACTAAATTAGGCATATATTAAGTATACAGCAACTTTCAAAATAAGTTTAAAATGCATTTTACATTACAAAAAAATGCATCCTTGCCATAGATCTTAGCAACATCAGCAAAGAGTTTTCTTCTTTCCTTATTAAGAACATTCAGGTTTTCCCTTAATGAAAACACTTATGGGTTCTTTCTAGCACATTCCAATTATGGACATCAGAGCTCTTATGCTGTGAGGCCAATATTAAATAAAGTAAAAAGTACTCGAACACAAAAACGGGGTGCTATAAGAATATTAGACATCAATCTTTTCTTTCAAACCTTGAAAACTTGGAACTTGGTTTATGACAATTGTGATCTTTTAATCCCACACACCTTATAAGAAAAGAAAGGAAAGACCCTGATGCATTCCTGAGCCTGATGGTAGGGTCTCTTCTTAATTTTGTGACATTTTTTTTTTCTTTATGGTCTTTTTGAGACAAGACAAGTTCTCCTTCTAGCCCCAGCTGGCCTGGAACTCACAATGTAGATCAGACCAGGATGGCCTTGAACTCACCTGCCTGCCTCTACCTCCCCAGTCCTGGGATTAAAGGCTTGGGCCACCATGCCAGGCCGGCAAAGACTGTGAGGTCAGATCCTAGACAATGGGGAAAGGATGCAGTTCTCTTGTGTCAGGGATAAAAGCTCCCCAAGCTTCCAGGTCCAATGTGTTCCTGCTGGATCATGCAGGTCACCCTTTTGCAAAAGCCAAGTCTGCCTTGCTGAGTTACTTTCTGCTTTCCCTGCATGTTCTTTGTGTGGCATTGATGGGGGTTCTTGGACCTCAGATTTTAGTTATAACAATTTAGGGGCTCAACCAGGATTCTAATATCATCTAGGAAGAAGTCCAGAACCCTAATTTTGGGGAGACATGTTGTGGTGGTTCCAAGGTGAGGCTTCTTTCATCAGTAATGATCCTAAGACAGGAAAGTCTCTTGGCTACATAGGGTCCAAGAAGACTCCTAAGGGATCATGCAACTCTGTGCCTGGACCAAGGTAAGAGAAACTCTGGGAATGACAAAGTATCCTTGGTGGTCTCGGCACTCTGGGGGTTGTTGGAGCTCTGGTCTGCAGTTCCTTCAAGGAAATTTGTCAGAGATGGGTGAAGAGAGAGACTTAGATGCAAGAAATCTCCTTCCTAGGGATGAGGGGATTGAGCGTCTAAGCAACTAAATAGGAGATAATTAGGCCCAACTGAGCTCTAGTGTTTTATTTAATTAAGGGGCAAAAAAGAAAGAAAGAAAGGAGACAGGTCTCCCAGATGTGGGGAAACTACTCCTCTGCCTGGGCCGGAGCTTTCTTTTCTTGGAAGAAGGGTGGATGATGATGAGAGAACTGCAGTGGTTATTTGGGAAAACATCCAGCAGGTGAGGGGGTCCTGACATAACTGAGGTTAAATTCTCCATCCAGGACCCCGAATGGGACATCAATAATGAAGGTCTTGGGAAAGATGTGCAGGGCTGGAGAGATGTTCAGGGCTGGAGAGTTGTGCAGGGGCTGGAGAGGTGCGCAGGGCTGGAGAGGTGCTCAGGGCTGGAGAGGTGCTCAGGGCTGGAGAGGTGCGCAGGCATTAAAGGCTAAGGCGAACAACCAAAACTTCAAAGGTTCAGTTCCCACCACTTAGTATTTCTTTACTTTCTCTCTACGGCTTCCTTCTCCCTGCCCTGGCTTCTAGTCCACACATTTGACCTCCCTGCAGGGTCTCAACCTGCATGGCTTCCCTTCTGTTCTCATACTCAAGGCAGCTGCCAAGATTTCCAGCTTGCCAGCCCTGAGGATTTTTCTTTAAATTCTTATACAATTGTCCTAAAGCTTCCATTTGAGTCTAAGAAACCTCTAGGGAGTGCTCTTTTCTCCATATTACTATGGTAATCAGGACTGGACTCCCCAAATTCTAATGACTTATTTATTTGGTGACCATGTGGAGAAGTTCTTCTACAGGTGTGTAGTCTGTAGGCTAAGCAGGGAAGTTCCTTGATCTATCTTGCTATCCTGCTGCAGGGCATTTGAGACAATAAACTGCTAACCCCTTGGAGAAAAAAAATGTTCTTGTTTTGTTTTTACCTGGCCAATCTCTGTTTTTATTATTTTAAATACATTTTTACTGAATTTTTCTGTATTTCATACATGCATCGTAACCCTCTTCATACCCCTTCCTTATCAGCACTCCTCCATAGCCCACCCCACTGGATTTCAGCATTCTATCATTCACATTAAGGCCTAGTGAGATTCAGACACAGCCTCCATTGCCCTGTAATAAGGTCAATGCATTTTTATAGCAGACTAAGGAGGTAATAGCAGACCTCCACACCAGGAGTTTAAGTTTTAACATTGTTTTGACCTGTTTCTAAAGGGGATTCTTTAGGGTTTTAAATTTTTGCATGGTATATTTACAGCTTTTTAAAAGTGCACTATTATTGTGGGGTTTTGACATTGTTTGCATAACAATGTCAAAAAATTTTTAAAGGGATTATTTCAGATTTCAACATCTTTTATATGGTATATTTACTGATTTTTAAAGTGACTATTTCGAATTTTTGTGTTGTTTTATTTGTCAATTTATAAAGGGAAAGAACATTCTGATATTGTCTCTTTCCAAATTCTTTTAGGTACCATTGTTTACAGTGCTTCTTATTCTCCAGATTATGGGTACTTAACCCATATTATGTATGGTAATTTATTATGGGGAACATTTAAGGGAATTAAGATTCAGCCCATGAGTGAGTCAGATTAAGAAACAGTCCCTAATTTATAGAATCTTTTGAAGTTGGATGAGTTTCCTGATACATGGGACCAATATTTTCTCCAGAGATGTTGATGTATAGTGAGTCCCACACAGGCAGAATAAGATTAACCAGCCAACAGGCAGCAAGAATCCATTAAGGTCACAGGGAGTTAGAGAGTCACATTGGTACAATGAATAATCTAAACAGACTGCTCCCCTTTTAGGGTCATTAATAAAGAGTGTACAAGCCCACCATGTTGGTGAAGATAGGAAGGTGACGATTAATCCAATAGGTGCCACTCAAGGGAAATTGATAAGAAGATCTCCAGAGGATGCTCTGGTGAGGGGGAATATTTGGGGAACATTCCAAAATATCTTCTCTTTTTTTAAGTCTTTCAGTTTGTCTGTCTCCATTTACAGACACAGGCTAACTAATTGTGGGTACAAGCTTTTTAAGCATCTGGTCACCTCAAGTATGACCAGGGAGAATCTCAGGTTTGACACTGGTAAAGGCAAATACTTCTATCAGCCTGGTCCTGTTTGATCATGGGTAATCAAGTACCCATGGCTTCATAAAGTTTAGAAGCATCAGGTGACCTCTTAAAACCACATGTTATGTCTTTCGTCAATCTCTATTACTAATGCAAGACTCAGCAGATGAGAAGACTCGCCTGGACAAATGTATATCAACTATTTCCAACAGAGGTTATTTATCTTGTGACACAAAACGTTTGTCATAAAAACAACCAACTGGACACTCTATTTTGTGACACAGTGTGGAAAGTAAATAACATAGATTAATGCAAATGCATAATGATTATCAAGAATTACTAAATATCAGGATAGATTTTTAAAAAGAAGATAAAAGACAATTTACAATCCATGGAGAGGATAGAGAGGACCCTCTGCCTAAAATTCAACAGTGACTGCAACATCACAGTTTTCTTTAGTTGATTATGCTAGAGGTTGTGACATCAATTTGAAAATTGCTTGCTACGTGCCTGCTGTTTCTACCTACTGTTCACACTCGTTCAAAACCTACAGCAAGGTTTTGGTAGACCACTCTCCAAAAGAGTATTTTAAGTGTTTTGTGTTTTCTACAGGGTTTGCCTAGGAACTTATAAAGCTGCAATGTGTGCACAAGTACATTATCTTATGTGTGTAATTTGCATAATACTCTTCTGAGCCAAAAACTGACATCTTCATGAGTTTGGCTATCCCTACTTATGAAAGAGCATCACAATTGGGCTGCTGACTGCTGTGTTCCTTCATTAAAAGGGGGAAGGCAGGGTCATTGGACCATTGCCTGAACATCCAGCTACCCTTCCCAGCCAGCTGTAAGACTTTTGTCTAGGGACAGGCCCTGACACATTCCTGAACCTAATGGCCTGGGGTAGGCGCTTTTCTTCCTTTGGGTTGATTCTTTTAAACTAGCCAACCAGGAATGACTGTGAGGTCAGATCCCAGCCAATGGGGAAAGGACACAGTTCTTTTGCAACAGGGATAAAAGCACCCACCCCCACCCTGCCCCCAAGGTTCTGGATCTACTACTGTGTACTTGCTGGATCTGACTGATCACAAAGGTCACCCTTTTGCAAAAGTAAAATCTGCTTTGCCGAGTCACTTTCTGCTTTGCCCCAGTGTTCTTTGTGTGGCATTGATGGGGTCCTTGGACCTTGGGTTTTATTTCTAACAATACCACAAAGGTGGAGTGATGACCTGGACTTAGAGTTCTATTCTCTTCATGGCAGGCCTGAAAAAGTTATTTTACTTTCCCAAGTTTCAATTTTCTTATCTGTAAAATTTAGATAGTAATCTCATATTACAGTTTGTGACATTTCCATACAAAACTTACTGGGTGAGCCCAGTTGAGCACTACCTCTAGTGGTAATTTCTCTACCTGATGATGTCAGGTGGTGTTGGGCTTGTTGAGTGACACTCCTAAATTCTTCAGCCCTCCTATTGGCTGTCAGGAGGCTCACAATTCCTACGTGATGCTTATGGATTGTCAGAACCAGAGAAAATTATATTTCCCTGTGGCCATGCCCACTCCACCCTCACCATGAATCTAATGTTTTAGATTATGTCTAACAAAATACAAAATACACCTGTTAGGCAATAATTAATTTGTACTTATGCTATGTAAAAACCAAAAGAATTCCACAAAGAGACTTTATGACAAGCATGAATTATTCAGTTTTTTTCTATATTGAATGAATAGTTTTAAGTTTAAAAAATGGAAGGAAAATAAAAGAGGCTTCGGAGAGATAGCTCAATCCATAGCACTTGTCCTTCCAGCATGAGGATCTGAGATGGATCCTAAGAATCCACATTAAAAAAAAAAAAAATCCAGGGGCTGAGCTGCATGCCTGGAGTCCCAGCACTGGGGAGGAGGAAACAGGTGAGCTTGTTAATCAGATAGCCTAGCCTGCTTGATGATCTCCAGACCGGCGAGAGACTCTGTCTCAAAAAAGTATGATGAAGCAGGCATGGTGGCACACAGCTTTAATCCCAGCACTCAGGAGGCAGAGGCAGGTGAATCTCTGTGAGATCAAGACCAGTTTGGAGTACATATTGAGCTGAGAGCCACTAGGTAGGGCTACGGGGGCCTTGCCTCCCCTTCCCTCCAGAAAAAAAAAAAAAAAAACCCAAAACGAAGTGGATAGCTCCTGAGGAATGACACCGAATGTTGACCCCTGGTTGTGGGAAATCAAGGCTGCAAGGGTTAGCTAATGTTTGGACTACATGATGCTCATATAGGCCAAGTTGTTGACACTAGACTTGAGGCAGGGACTAAGAATCAGCACAAAATGGCTGAGACATACAAAAGTTAACAGTGATGTAATTCGTTATATAACTGGTTTTGGCAAGAAGCCACCTTTTGCGCGATTTCCTAGAAAACGTCCTTGGGACCAAGGGCACATGCTTTCACCCTGCGGCCACACGCCCAGCAGCCTACAGCGGTGCTTTTGCCTGGAATAAATAAAGCATGTCTCATTCGCCAGCAGCTGTGTGATTCTTCTTTAATCTCTTGGCTCCTCTCTACCGTCCATCTCTAACTCCCAAACTTGGCCTCTGCATATATACATATATACACATGTACTCACATGAGCTTGTGCTCATAAACACACACACACACACACACACACACACACACACATACACATGAAAAAGAAAATGAAAACTTGGCATCTCAGTTTGTTTCTGTGGCCTTATCTCGGGCTCCTGAAAGTTCTATTGGCTTTTATAGCAAAAAGCTTACATGCACATTCTTTCCTCAGAGGGTAAGGCCTTAGACTTCTGTACGCCCATTGAGAAGGGGCAGGCTGACTAGGGGATGGGTGTTTGCTCAGGCTGTTAAAACTAGAGTGGCACTCAGAAGTCCCTTAGGTTGAAACCAAAGTGATCAAGTAAGCTAAGAAAAGGGCCAGCAGGAAAAGAATCCAATGACAGTCCCCTCTTCTAGAACTTTGCAGTCAGTCTTTGCAACAAGCATTTGTTACTGTGATTTTTGCAGAGGAGAAAAGGGAAGTTAAAGAGGTCCAGGGTCCAGTGAGTTGCAAACAGCTGGGTCTTCTGGTTCCGAAGCTTTTCTTATATCCGCTTTGCAGCCTGGGTTCCCTGTCTTCCGTCACTGCCCGGAATTCCTCTCCTTTCATCTTCCTTTATCTTCACCTTAGCCATTCTTCTGAGAGTCCCCAGAGTCCAACCTGCTTCACCACAGAAGCACAGCCAAATTCCAGACCCTTGGAATTTGCTGCAGCTACAAGCCTGACAGCTTCCCACTGTGGGCTGGGAAATCATTATTGTCAATAATTAGAATTAGATTACTCTTGTCAAAACACATGAAATCACAAAGCTAGCACGGACACATCTTAGATCCCTTTGTCCCTTGGACTCTCTCCCTCCTAAAAGGGACCCATGTGATCCTGAGAAATTTCCCCTCAATTCTAGACTCCAGGCATGGTTTACAGCTAAGCATTGACTTTTATTTATCTCAGAAAATGATGAATGAGTCTTGAAGATGGACTATAGGGAGAGAGGCTTAAGTTGACAGAAGCTGGAAAGAATGAGTCTTCAGGGAAGACAGGATGACCCACATTTTCTGTTCTGATCAGGTCACTCTCAGCTCCCATGTGACCTGAGGGAAAGAAATAATTTTTCCACTCAGAGTCCTAGAAACCAGATTCCATTTGATACAGCAAAAGATCACATTCTAGAATAATTTTATACTTAAACTTTGCAGTAAGTTTGTTATAGTGATGTTCTGGACAGGTGACATTACAGTGGTTGAATATGACACAGAGTTTTCCCTACTAGATCCCGGGACATGGCCCAGAACATTCCTCCTCAGAGCATTTCTAGGCTTCTCCCAGTCCTGTGGGGGACATTCATGTTTGATGTTGGCTGAACATGGTCAGAGCCGATGGCTACAGGCTCAGGACTCATCCTATGGGGTATTGTTGGCTTTACTGTGCCTGGGCTGGTTGTGGATGTGCTCTTAGAAGTGAGGACAAAGCACAATGGCTACTGCACCACTAACTCACAGGAACCCTTCATGCCATGCAGTGACCATGTGAAGTCTTGAAATAGCTTGTGTCTCTTTCCACTGGTGGAGAATGGATTGCATGATGGTCTCCCTCAACAAATGGGGGTGAAGATTTAAGGAGAGCTGTGCCTGGCACATGACCAATACTCAAAATGTAGTAGCTGTTGGATCTCTTTCTCTAGGTTTTGTATCAACAAATAAACAAGCAAAAATCTTCATATTCTAATGAGAGACAGCAGAGGGATGAGTGGCTTCCGGGGGCCTCATATAATTATGTCCTTCCCACCAGCCACAGGCGGCCTCCTCCTCCCCTACTTGACCTGTCAGCCCACGCTCTTTAGTATGACACCTCTCATTTCCTTCTCTCTCATTTTAATTTTTCCCCAACACGAAGAAGCCCAGATATTGAGTAACTGGTTGGGTGATTATTAGATTAATATTTGACTAGAATGAAGAATGGCGAAGTAGGTGCCACTCCTATTTCGCTCTCCCTGAATCCCCCATTGCCTGGCCCCCTGATAAATGCCAAAGAGAAAGCTTAATGCAGGAATAATGAATTGAGAATGGGAGTGAATTATCGTTAGGAAAGGCTTGAATTTCTTCCCTATTTGGAAACGGAGATTATCTAGACGCAAACATATTTTTCCCTCAATTACTGGGAATGGACATGCTTCAGTGCTCTTGTATTTAAGAATAATGTTCCATGCTGTATTTTCTTCTGGTGCCTCAAAATTATTAATAAATAATAATAATTATTTTAGTTTTTTAAATTTTATTATTTTTATTTTATTTGAATGAGTGTAGCGCCTGCATGTTTGTAAGTGCACCCATATCATGCAACGCCCATGGAGATCAGAAGAAGGTGTCAGATTCTCCAAAACTGGAGATATAAATTATTGTTAGCTGCCATGTGCTGGGACTTGAACCTGGGTCCTCTGCAGGAGCAGTTAGTGTTCTTAATTGTTGAGCCATCTCTCCAGCCCCATAATTTTTATTTTATTTAATTTTTTTATTTATTTTTTATTTATTTCTGTATGTGTATGAATGTACTGTCTGCATGCAGGTTTGTGCACCCATGTCGTGCAATGCCATGGAGGTCAGAAGAGGGTATTGGATTCCCCTGGAACTGGAGTTCTCCTGGAATTGGAGTTTCAGATGGTTCTCGGCTGCCTTGTGGGTGCTGGGGATCGAACCTGGGTCATCTGTAAGAGCGGTCAGCGCTCTTAACTGCTAGGCCATCTCTCCAGCCCCTAATTTTATTTTTTTGAGACAGGGTCTCCCTATAGCCCTGCTGGCCTAGAACTTGTTATGTAGACCAGGCTGGCCTTGATCTCAGAGATCTGCCTGCCTTTGTCTCCCAAGTGCTAGGATTAAAGACCTGAACTACCACACCCAGCTCTAGGCTCCAGTTCTCCATTTAAATACTGTATACTAAATAAAGACTCATATTGACTCTAGAGCTGAAATTAGATCATCCTCCTTGAGCAGGAGAGACAAGTAACAGGAATGAAGAACTCACTGTATTTTCTCTCTCTCTCTCTCTCTCTCTCTCTCTCTCTCTCTCTCTCTCTCCTCTCCTCTCCTCTCTCTCTCTCTCCCTCTCTCCTTTCAAAGCGTGAGTCAAGGACAGCTATCTAATGAGCACAGTTCCTGGCTTCCTGTGCTTTGCTTTCCTTCAGACTCTGGCAACCCTGGAAAGGCTTTCTCATCACTCTTGCTGCGGATGCTCTTACCCTTCTGCTAACTGGAAGCTGGAGGTAATTATGGGCAGAGGTGTGAGCCATAGCAGTTAAGTGGAAATTCACTTGGACAGCAAACTGGACCTCTAATTATTTGGTTGCTGACACAAAGAGCTCATAATTTAGTTGATGGGTGGCTGATTCAGTCCAGAAGTTTCTTCCAACAATAAGAAGTCTATAGCAGTGTGAGAAGAGACCCGAAGGAGATGAGGAAGAGAAAAGGTTAAGTAGTGAAGATTAAGGAGCAGAAAGATAGGTGATAAGGGACAGGAAAGAGGGATGGGAGCAGCTAATGTGGATGCAGTCTATCTTTACTCTCTATGAGTAGAGGAACACTAGCGTTAAGCCCTTAAAAAAAAGAACATTAGCATTATTTCAAAAGGCTTGTGCACAAATTCCTGTTTGAACAACACTGCACAACCATTTGGCAATATCTACTACAGCTAAACAGATGCTCAAATCTATGACCCAGGGAAGGTTTCTATCTCAAGGAATGAACACACATGCACACAAAAAATACATACAGTAGCATCCATTGAGGAGATGCTGAACATATTCACTGCTGATAACCACGAGCATGACCCAGCACTCAGTTTTGAGATGAGTCAGTGAAGACAAGTAGAGGTACATTTTGTAAAATTCTGTTCTTGTGGAGACCCATTAATTATTAATTCTTAGGAGGAGGAAATACTAAGGAATAACATTATAGGTATTTTGAAAATCATGTAACGAGTCTAAAATACACTTAAAAATGTAAAATCTGAAAATGTATATAGTTTATGTAAGTCATAGTTCAACAAAACATTTTAAATGGCAATATCCTTTTAAGACTGAGTAAGAACTGCCACATACTGTCAGGACAAGATGGCAGCTCCCAGGGCAGCAGGCACAGCCTGACCGGCAGAGGCAGAACCAAGGCAACTGTAAGCAGCAGCCGCAGCCCGTAGACACTGGAGGCAGCAGTGGCAGCACATTCTAGACTCTCTGCTGTCTACACAGGGAACACCTGGGGCCCTTCCTTAGGCAACCAGTTCTGGAGTGCTAGTAGGCAGACGCTGCAGGGAGCACTGGTTCTGCAAGTACTCTCTTCCAGTAAGTGTATGAGGTTGGCCTCTGTGCTGGATAGCTTTAGTGTCAACTTGACACACCTGTGTTGAGGGAGCCTCAATTGGGGAATTGGCTCCATTGGACTGGCCTGTCGCCACATCTGTGGAGTATTGTCTTGATTGTTGAGCAATGTGGGAGGGCCCAGCCCACTATGGGTGGTGCCACCCTGGGCAGGTTGTTGTGTACTGTTTAGGAAGGTGGGCTGGGCATGGGCCAGGAGAGCAAGCCAGTAAACAGCACTCTTCCATGGCCTGTGCTTCAGCTCCTGCCTCCAGGTTCCTGCCCTGAGTTCCTGCCTTGGGCTCCTTAAGTGATGAACTGTGACCCAGGAGATGTAAGCTGAATAAACCCTTTCCTCCCCAAGTTGGTGTCGGTCAGAGTGTTTTGTCACAGCAATGGAGGAGAAACTAGAACAGAAATTGGTACCAAGAGTGGGGTATTGCTGTGACAGACCTGACCTTGGTGTTTTGGGGAAGGATTGTGGAAGCGTTTGGAACTTTGGGCTAGAAAAATCATTGAATGCCTAAAGATTGTGGCTGTGGAACTTGGAACAGTTTTGCTGAAAGAGTTGTAGATGATGGAGGCCTGGCTTGTGAAGTTTCAAAGGGAAGCAGAGATCATCAGGATTGTTTAATCTGTGGATTCTGGTCAGCTGGAGCTGAAGAATCAGCTGTAAGTAACAAGAGACCAGAACCTGAAGTAAAATCTTTGTTGTACGGGGACAATTGATGCTGGTTAGCTGGGGCTGAAAAATCAGCTGTAAGTAATGAGACCAGCATCACTGTGGTGAAATCTTCTGGGAAGAATTTCTCCAGGGTCAGCACACAGAAGCTGTGATCCAGAAGGAGCCTGAGCCTCCATCTCGAGCCAGAAGCAGGACTTGGTAGTGTGTAAGAGTCTCCTTTATGGCTCTGGTGTTGAAATTTGAGGGGGTCACAGAGAGCAGCCAAGGCTTAGCACTGTGAGAGGATGTCAAGAAAGACTACTGGTGGAAGTGCACCTCAGTTTCAGTGAAGACCACAGGATTGCAGGGACTATGGAGAGAAGCTGAGGCTTTGCACCAGGAGAAGTCAGAAGAGACCATTGGTAAAGGTGCTGTCTCAGCTTCAGTGGAGACCCCAGCTTTTTGGAGATGCCAGGACCATGGGATGACCACCAAGAGCAGCATCAGGTGTGGAATGGAGTCAGCCTGGGCCTTCGGGATGAGCGGTGTGTGCCATGGATGGCAGAGTCAGAGAGGGGGAGCTGATGAAACCCTTTGGAGCCCAGAAGATCGTGAGTGAATCCTAGGTGTCCAGCATTGAGCTACTTTGCTGGACTTAGATTTTGTTTGAGTGTGCCTGATTCTTCCCTTTGAAATAAGACAGTACTTGTTTTGGATTTTACGGCAGCCCACAGTTAAGAGACTTTTAACAGACTATAAACTTTTAAGTGTTTGGACATTTTAAGGACTGTGGGGCTTTTAAGGTTGTACTCTCTTAGGTTGTGATTAATGTTAACATCATACTTTGGGGACAAGAACTGGAAACGTGGTGGTTTAATAGTGATGTGTTTTGTGTCAAGTTGACAAGGGGTCAAATGTGCTGGATAGCTTTAGTGTCAGCTTGACACACCTGGGTTGAGGGAGCCTCAATTGGGGAATTGGCTCCATTGGACTGGCCTGTCACCACATCTGTGGAGTATTGTCTTGATTGTTGAGCAATGTGGGAGGGCCCAGCCCACTATGGGTGGTGCCACCCTGGGCAGGTTGTTGTGTACCATATAAGAGGGCAGGCTGGGCATGGGCCAGGAGAGCAAGCCAGTAAACAGCATCCTCCATGGCCTGTGCTTCAGCTCCTGCCTCCAGATTCCTGCCCTGAGTTCCTGCCTTGGGCTCCCTAAGTGATGAACTGTGACCCAGGAGATATGAGCTGAATAAATCCTTTCCTCCCCAAGTTGGTGTTGGTCAGAGTGCTTTGTCACAGCAATGGAAGACAAACTAGAACAGCCTCTAACTGGGCAGGGGCAGTGGTATTACTGAATTCCTACCCACCAGCTGGGGAGCACCTGGGACCTCAGCCTCAGCTCCAAGATAGGCTTTCCTGCTCCTGGACCCAGATACAGATGTTTGCAGCCAGCCCAGGGGAATTTATGGGAGGACTCCACTTGGTGCAGGGTTTAAGCCTGCGTGATTGTTGTCTGTTTCAGAACCGTGGAGGAACTTCTGACTGGCTGGGTGAGGGGTGGCTGATCTCTCCAGTACAAAGTCAGAAGTGAGAAATTGAAGCCTAGACTGGTAACTACCCTTTCAAACTGTGATGGTTTGAATGAGTGTCCCCCATAGGCTTTAAGTATTCAGACATTTTGTCTCCAGTTGGTGGCACTGTTCTTGGAGGTCCTAGAAGGTGTGGCCATGCTAGAGGAAGTATGTCACTGGGGGCAGGCTTAGTGAGTTTAACAAGCCTTGCAGTCTCCAGTTGCTCTCTCTGCTTCCTGTGCTCATTGTGAATGTGACCCTCGGCTTGCTGCTCCAACTCCAGCCACCATGCCTCCCACCACAATGGATGCTAATTCCCTGGAACTGTCAATCGTAAGCTCAAATAAATTCTTCCTTTTATAAGTTCCTTGGTCATGGAGTTTTATCACAGCAACAGAAAAGTGGTACCAGAGAGTGGGCTGTTGGCTGTGAAGAACCTGTACATGTGGATGTTTGGAGAATTGTGGAAGACTTTGGAACTTTGGGCTAGAAAAGCTGTTGACTACTGTAAGCAGAGCTTAAGGGGCCATTCTAGTAGAAGCCTGGAATAAAACATTGCTGCAAAAAATGTAGTTCCAGAGGAAAATAAAGACTTAGGCAGCAACTGGGATGTTTTGATAAAGAGTCTGGCAGCAGTTTTCCCACAGCCCAAATGCTTGCCTGATGCTAAGTTGAAAAGCAATGGACTAATGTCTTTGGCAGAGGCTATTTCAAGACAGCCTAATGTAGAAATGGTGGCATGGCTGTTAATGGTGAATATTGTACAGATCTACAGTGAAGAAGAGCAGATGGGGCAGAAAGAAATGCAGAATGTACAGTTTGGATCTGAAAACTGCATAGGAAGATTAAAGGTGGGGCCAAGGCATGTGAAGGAGAGGTTCCTTTTGGTAAGGAGACTAAAGTGATTAAGGAGAGGCCTAGCTATTTACAAGCAAACAATTGAAAAAGTGAGATTAAAGTGATTAAGGAGAGGCCTCAAGATTTACTAGTAAACAAGAGAAACAGTACCTTCAGGGCAAGACCACACCCAGCTAAGCCTCCAATTTTTGAAAGGAAAATACTGAAAGCGTTTTCTACTCCAACAAGTCCAGGGCAGAGAAAATTTGTAAATGTGGTTAAAGTAGGAGAGAGTCCATCCCGAACTTGCAGCCAAATTCCGCAATTTCATTCATGTGGTGCTGGCTTTAGAGGCATGAAGGATGCAAGAGTGAAGGGGTCATCAGTTCTTCCTCCATGGTTTCAGAGAGCCACAGAGGCCAGGCAGAGTGCAGCAGGGGCGTCCCTGAATAAAGAAGGCCCTGATAGGCCATTGCGTGAAGCTGTGAATGTGAAGCCTGGTTGGCAGTGGAGACCCCAAGAAGACTTTCGAGATGCCAGACCTGTGAGATATTTGTCAAGGAGAGCTGCATACAGGGAGTGGTACCAGCCTAAGAAAGAGCTGTATGTTGCAAGCAAAGCTGGAAGAGCTGAGCCATCTAAGCCCTTTGGAAGTCAAGTCCCAGAAGTTGCACATGGAGCTAATGGACTTGGTGTTTGCCCTGCCTGTTTTCAGTCTCGTTTTGGTCCAGTATTTCCTCACTATGCCTCTATTCTTCTGTATTGGAATGGGAATGTGTATTCAGTTCCACTGTATGTTGGGAGTATGTAATTTGCCTTTTGATTTTACAGGAGCTTACAGTTAAGAGATTGGCCTGAGTCTCAGAAGAGACTTTGGACTGTAGACTTTTGAATGGCATTGAAACTGGTAAAGACTATGGGGACTTTAAAGATTGGACTAATTGCATTTTGCATTTTATGTGGTCAGGAGCCTATGGGGGCCAGGGAGTGGAATGTGGTGGTTTGAATGAGTGTCCCCCATAGGCTTTAAGTATTCAGACATTTTGTCTCCAGTTGGTGGCACTGTTCTTGGAGGTCTTAGAAGGTGTGGCCATGCTAGAGGAAGTATGTCACTGGGGGCAGACTTAGCGAGTTTAACAAGCCTTGAGGTCTCTAGTTGCTCTCTCTGCTTCCTGTGCTCATTGCAAGATGTGACCCTTGGTTTGCTGCTCCAGCTCCAGCTGCCATGCTTCCCACCACAATGGACTCTAATTCCCTGGAACCGTCAATCATAAGCTCAAATAAACTCTTCCTTTTATAAGTTCCTTGGTCATGGTGTTTTATCACAGCAACAGAAAAGTGACTAATACAATACCTAATATGAAGACAATGAAGACACCTGAAGAATGCAAGCAAAGCCGGTTTTCAATTCAAAAGAAAGAAACACTTGAGCTTCATACTAGAATCACAAACAACAAAAGAAATCCAAATGCCAAAATCACACCAAAACCCCCAGTTAATAAGGCTCCACCAAATACTACTAGTCATGTAGAAAACTCTTATAATGAGTACGCCCTAGATGAAACTCTGGACACAGATCTTATAAGAAATATCATAAACATGATCAAATAATTTAAACAATTAAAAAAACACACAAACAAATCAAAGAACTAAAATAAGATAGAGATAAACTAAAACAAGATAATGATAAAATTCAGAATGAATTCACAAAAGATATCAAAACACTGAAGAAAACTTGGGCTGAAATGAAAAAGGAAATGGCTTATGAGTATAAGCCATTTGGATATGGTAGGAGAAAGCCTCAAAAACAGGATAGATAAAATATAAAATGGAGTATCAAGACTGGAAGACAATATCAAAGAACTGGATTGCTCAAGCAAAGATTATGAAAAATTATAAAAAGCAAGATAGATAATGGAATAACCAGGAACTATGGGAAAGACCATGAAAATACCAAAACTGCATCACTGGTGTAGAGGAAGGAGAAGAATCCCAGGATAATGGTATTAACCAGATCTTCAACAGTATTGTAGAAGAAAAATTTCTGAAATTAAGGAAAGACATACCCATATAAATATAACAAGCACATAGAACACCAAATAGACAGAACCAGAAAAGAAATTCCCCACACCATATCATAGTAAAAACACTAGATGTTCAAAACTAAGAGAGAATACTGGAAGATGCAAAAGAAAAACAAGTCACATATAAAAGGGAAACCTATCAGAATTACAGCTGACTTTTCAAGCAAATAATGAAAGCCAGAAGAGCTTGGACCAAAATATTCCCAGTTCTAAAGGGCTATACAAACCCAGAATACTTTACTCAGCAGTAATGTCTATTGTAGTTGAAGGAGAAAGGAAAATCTTTCATGACATAAATAGGCTGAGAGAATTCATGTCCAGAAAGCCAGGCCTTCAGAGAAATACAGTACAAAGAGCACAAGGAAGAAACAACTATACCCAAACAGCAATAGAAAATACATAATGAAGGTACTACTGTGGAAATACAAAACTAGAACAAGAATGCACCAGAAACCAAAATGAGGGGAAGCAATATACATCTTTCAATAATAACTTTAAATGTCAATGGAATGACCTCCCCAATCAGGAGGCATAGACTAGTCAAATGGGTTAAGAAATAAAATCCATCCTTTTCTCTGCAAGAAACCCATCTGACCTTCAAGGACAGGCACTACTAAAAGTGAAAGGATGAGAAAATTAATTCAAGCAAATGACACTAAGAAATAAGCAGGAGTTGCTATTCTAATATCAGACAAAATAGATTTCAAACTAAAACTAATTAGAAGAGATGAAGAAGGTCACTTCATTCTTATCAAAGGAATGAAGAAGATATCACAATCATGAATTTATGCACACCAAACTCTGGTGAACCAAACTTAATATACACAATTCTACAGGACTTAAAGGCACAGATTAACTTCAACACACTAGTAGTAGAGGACTTCAATACCACACTTTGTCCATTAGACAGGTCAACCAGACAAAGAACAAACAAAGAGACATCTGAACTGAATAATAGGATACACCAAATGGACTTAACAGACATCTACTATTCTACCCAAACACCAAAAAATATACTTTCTATTCAGCACCTCGTGGAACCTTCAACAAAGTCAAACACATACTAGGACATAGAACAAGTCTCAGCAAATACAAAAAATTGAAATAATCCCATGCATTCTATCAGACCACAATGCAATAAAGCTTAATATCAATACCAGAAGAAGCCCTACTATTCATAAGAACTCAAGAAGCCCTACTATCTACAAGAACTCAAGACACCCCTAAATAATGAATGGGTCAATGGAGAAATAAAGAAATAAATAAAAGTATTCCTGGATTAAATGAAAAACAGAGTACAACACAACAAAACCTATGGGACACTCTAAAAGTAGTCCTAAGAGGGACATTAAAAAAATAGAAAGAGCACAAGTAAGCAATCTAACGTAACTAAAAACACTTGAGAGACAACAACAAATGAATCCCAAACCCAATAGAGAAGAAAAAGCAAAAATCAGAGGAGAAATTAATGAAACAAAACAAAATAAACAATACAAAGCGTCAATGAGTCCAAGAGCTGTTTCTTTGAAAGGATAAACAAGATAGACAGACCCTTAGCCCAGGTAACCAAAAGAATGAAAGAACAACTCCAAGTCAACAAAATTAGAGAAGAAAAGGGAAACAATTCAACAGACAATAAAAAGATCCAGAACATTATGTAGGAATACTTTAAAAATTGATCCTCTGTTAAATTTGTAAACCTAAAGAAATGGATGAATATCTGAACTCATCAAACACAAAGAAGCTTAACAGAAACCAACAGTTTAAACAGACCCATAACATATGAGGAAATTGAAACAGAAGTACAAAACCTCCCAACTAAAAAAAGCCCAGGGCCAGGTGGATTTACAGCAGAAGTTTTTTAGACCTATAATGAGTAGCTACAACCAATAGTACTTAAGTTATTGAAAAGGATAGTGTATTAGTCAGGGCAACAGGACGAATATATAACTATATACAATTAAACAGAAGCAACAGGACGAATATATAACTATATACAATTTATTGATTTGCTCGCGTGACGGAGCTCAACAGTAGCACCGAACTGGAGAGGCCTGGAATACAGGGAACTGCTCAGTCCACAAGGCTGGATGTCTCAGTAGTCCCAATCTGGTGTGAAGGCCTGGTGGATTCCAGGAGATCTGCCGGTCTCAGTACACACCGGGATCTGAAGGGTTGAACACAGCAGCAAGACAAACTCACCAGTGAGAGAGAGACAAGCCACAGGAAAAAAGGGACGAGCTCCCTCTGCTGTGGCCCTTTATACTGCCTGCCAGCAGAAGGTAATGCCCACATTTGGGGTGGGCCATCCAGGTTGAGGTGGTCCAATCCGAAGATCCTTTTCTCTTATTTGTTCCTTAGTCCAGTCAAGTTGACACCCAGGATTAACCATCACAAGTCCACCCCTTGTCAACTTGACACCCAATAGCCTCTCCTTATGTTATGCTTAAATGTCAATTGCAAACAATGGCAAGGTCATAATTCCACCTAACATGTTATAAGTGTCTCAAGTGCAATAGCAAAGCATTATATCTTAGAGTAGGTGGTAATGTCCTTGATAACCTAAGTAGGACAACACTTAACACTTATGTCAGTTGCACATTCAAAAGGGAACAACACAAGGATCTGCTTAATGCACACACACACACACACACACACACACACACACACACATGCACATTCTTAACCAAATATGACAAAAGTTAATATCTATTATAATCCACATTTCTGCAACTGGTCCCATGGCCTCAGCTGATATTTATGACTACCTTCTTCTACTATCCATTCTGTATTTCCTCCACCACCAGCAAGCACCTCTGCAGGTCTTGGCTCTTTTCCTGGAGGAGTGACCCATACCTTCATCCCTGAAGGGTCTGGGCCATTTGTTGTCCTGTCTGGTTTGGGTTGTTGGAGTTTTCCATTGACCTTAATCATAGGACTACAAAGGTAGCACCAGAAGGTGCCCTACAGCATCTCCTGCCTTCCAGACATAATCTTCCTTGCCCCCATTATGGAGAAAAAGTCCATTTTCCTCCTGGTAGTCTGGATCAATCACTCTTCCTCCTACTGTTATTCCTTCCTTAGCCTGTTGACTTAAGGGCAATAGAAGCCCAAAGTGGCCGGGGGAAGACTTATCTTCCAGTTCAATGGAACGTTTGCTGTATCTCCTGGCAAAAGCACTCCCCCACTTTGGAACCAAAACATCTAGACCAGCAGAACGCAAGGTCGTGGGTACAGGAAGCAAAAATTTTCTGACTGGGTCACTAGGGGTGATAGTGAGTGGAATCACTCCCACTTCCACCCCTTGGTTCCTGGACCCATGAATTCTGGCTATAGGAGAAACAGTACCATATGGTGGGCACTGATTCAAAGCATATACTGCCTGCTGGAGAACCTTGCCCCAGGCCTCCAGGGTATTGTTACCTAATTGGCACTGTAACTGTGTCTTCAAGAGGCCATTCCATCATTCTATCAAGCCAGCTGCTTCTGGGTGGTGGGGAACATGGTAAGACCAGTGGATACCATGACCATGGGCCCACAGTCACACTTCTTTGGCTGTGAAGTGAGTTCCTTGGTCATGCTGTGAGGAATACCATGATGGTGGATAAGGAATTCTGTAAGTCCATGGATGGTAGCTTTGGCAGAAGCATTATATGTGGGAAAGGCAAATCCATAAACAGAATAAGTATCTATTCCTGTAAGGACAAAACGCTGTCCCCTCCATGATGGAAGTGGTCCAATGTAGTCAACCTGCCACCAGGTTGCTGGCTGGTCACCCCGGAGAATGGCACCACGTCAGGGGCTCAATATTGGTTTCTACTGTTGGCAAATATGGCACTCAGCAGCTGTAGCCAGATCAGCCTTGGTGAGTGGAAGTCCATGCTGTTGAAGCCCATGCATAACCTCCATCTCTGCCACCATGAGCACTTTGTTCATGGGCCCATTGAGCAACAACAGGGATACCTGGAGAAAGAGGCTGACTATCCACAGAATGAGTCATCTGATCTACTTGATTTTTAAACTCATCCTCTGCTGAGATCACCTTTTGATGAGCATTTACATGAGACACAAGTATCTTCACATCCTTTGACCATTCAGAGAGCTCTATCCACATACTTCTTCCCCAAATGTCTTTCTCACCAATTTTCCAGTCATGCTCCTTCCAAGTCCCTGACCATCCAGCCAAACCATTGGCTACAGCCCATGAATCAGTATATAATCGAACCTCTGGCCATTTCTCCTTCCAGGCAAAATGCACAACCATGTGCACTGCCCGAAGTTCTGCCCACTGTGAAGACTTTCCTTCACCAGTGTCCTTTAGGGTTGTTTCAGAAATTGGCTGTAATGCTGCAGCTGTCCACCTCTGGGTGGTGCCTGCATAGCGTGCAGAACCATCAGTAAACCAGGCCCTAGTCTTCTCTTCCTCAGTCAACTGATCATAGGGCAAACCCCATGAAGCCATAGGTGCATGCTTAAGCCCAGGAGGCATTGTAACAGGAGTGGGAACCATAGGCATTTGGGCAACTTCTTCATGTAGCTTGCTTGTGCCCTCAGGGCCTGCCCGGGCCCTGTCCCGTATGTACCACTTCCATTTGACAATGGACTGTTGCTGTGCACGTCCTACTTTATGGTCTGGTGGGTCAGATAACACCCAGCTCATGATGGGCAGCTCAGGTCGCATGGTGACTTGGTGGCCCATTGTCAAACGTTCAGTTTCCACTAAGGCCCAATAGCAGGCTAAGAGCTGTCTCTCAAAAGGAGAATAGTTGTTTGCAGATGAAGGTAGAGCCTTGCTCCAAAATCCCAAGGGCCTCCGCTGTGATTCCCCTATGGGAGCCTGCCACAGACTCCAGACAGCATCTCTATCTGCCACTGATACCTCAAGCACCATTGGGTCTGCTGGATCATATGGCCCTAGGGGCAGAGCAGCCTGCACCGCAGCCTGGACCTGTTGAAGAGCCTTTTCCTGTTCCAAGCCCCACTCAAAGTTTGCTGCCTTACGAGTCACCTGATATATGGGTCGTAGTAACACACCCAGATGAGGAATGTGCTGCCTCCAGAATCCAAAAAGACCCACCAGACGTTGTGCTTCTTTCTTGGTGGAGGGAGGGGCCAGGTGCAACAACTTATTCTTTACCTTAGAAGGAATGTCTCTGCATGCTCCACACCACTGAACTCCTAGAAACTTCACCGAGGTAGATGGCCCTTGAATTTTAGTTGGATTTATTTCCCATCCTCTCATGCGCATATGCTTTACCAACAAGTCTAGGCTAGCTGCTACCTCCTGTTCACTGGGTCCAATCAACATAACATCATCAATATAGTGGACCAGTGTGATATTTTGTGGAAGAGTCAGGCGATCAAGATCCCTTCTAACTAAGTTATGGCACAACGCTGGAGAGTTAACATACCCCTGAGGTAAGACAGTAAAGGTATACTGTTGGCCTTGCCAGCTGAAAGCAAATTGCTTCTGGTGGTCCTTATGAACCGGTATTGAGAAAAAAGCATTGGCCAGATCAATAGCTGCATACCAGGTACCAGGAGACATATTAATCTGCTCGAGTAAGGACACCACATCTGGTACAGCGGCTGCAATTGGTGTCACTACTTGGTTGAGTTTTCGATAGTCAACTGTCATTCTCCATGATCCATCTGTCTTTTGCACAGGCCAAATTGGAGAGTTAAATGGAGATGTGGTAGGAATCACCACCCCTGCATCTTTCAAATCCTTGATAGTGGCATTAATCTCCGCAATCCCTCCAGGGATACGATACTGTTTTTGGTTCACTATTTTCCCTGGTAGAGGCAACACCAATGGTTTCCATTTGGCCTTTCCAACCATAATAGCCCTCACTCCACAGATCAGGGAACCAATGTGGGGATTCTGCCAATTTCTAATTATATCTATCCCAATTATACATTCTGGGACTGGGGAAATAACTACGGGATGCGTTCTGGGACCCACTGGGCCCACCGTGAGTCGGACTTCAGCCAAAACTCCATTTATCACCTGACCTCCATAGGCCCCTACTTTAACCGGAGGGCCACAATGCTTTTTAGGGTCTCCTGGGATCAGTGTCAACTCAGAACCAGTATCCAATAGGCCTCGAAAAGTCTGATTATTTCCTTTTCCCCAGTGTACAGTTACCCTAGTAAAAGGCCTCAGGTCCCTCTGGGGAAGGACAGGAGGAAGGCAAACAGCATAACTCTTTGGTATTGTGACAAGGTCCTTCCTCACTGGAACCCGGCCACCCCTTCATTCAAGGGGTTCTGGGTCTGTGAACTGTCTCAAGTCTGGAAACCGGTCAACTGGGCGGGATTCGCTACTCCTAAAATCAAATGTTGACTTCCTGTCATTCGTTCTAGAGCTTTTCTGCTTATACAGATCAAATAAAAACTTAGTAGGCTTCTTATGTATTTGGTTCCTGGGAACACCATGATTAATTAGCCAGTTCCAAAGATCATTTCGGGTCATGCCATTATAGGTATTGTTTTGCCTTTGCCACCCATTATGATAATTACTGTAACTACGCTCATCTGGCCTTCTGCGATTCAGTGCTGCCACCTGACGCCTACCCTGAGGTCCTGTTAGACCTACTACGTGTACATTTAATTTATGCAAACGAGCCACAACTTCTCTAACTGTAAGATCTGGCATAAGAAATAGAGCAAAAACAAAGCTCTTCAAATGTTCTGGTGTCTCTCTCAGTACTTTCCATCTTATAAATTCAGTGAGTGGCATGTCCTCTGGGTCCTCATATTGTGGAGAATGTGGTTTTACACTTCGAATCCACTCGAGCATGCCCATCTGCCTGACCCTCACAATCCCTTCATCAATACTAAGCCAAGGAATATCAGGCATCTCTAACTCGCTGTTAGTAGGCCATGTTTTAATAAATACATCAGCCAACCATTCAAATAAACTTTTAACACCTTTTTTAACTGCTCGAGCTTCCATGTTAAACCTAGAATCTCTACTCAGTGGGCTCATATCGATAAACTCAGTATGATCCAATTTTATATTCCTTCCACCATTATCCCACACCCTTAAAATCCATTCCCACACATATTCCTTAGGCTTCTGCCGGAA